>OZ010610.1:51959894-52097394 GCA_963932145.1 Acanthosepion lycidas | reverse complement strand
ACCAAAATTTTATTTTTTGTTCTAAATTTATTTCCTTTACGTAGATGTTAGAAAATGAAGAAAAATAAGTCACAAAAAAATAATTCGAATAGAATAACTCTAAACATGAAAGAATTAGTTTTACAAAAGAAAATAAATAAATTATGGGTCCATTAAACCCATTGTTAGACCGAGGACTAATTAACATATCCGGAATACCCAGGCTATATAATGGTACAGATTAGGAAGAGGAAAGATTACGCATGCGTATTGAGTAGTTACAGAGCAGCAGCATTCATTAAATGAAGACACTCGGAAGAAAATATCCCATTTGTAATTAATAATCAGTGTAACCCGGATATAAGAGAGTTGTCGAGACCGAAGAAAAAGGTATCTTATATCCGGGTTTTTCTTATATCTGGGTTTGGTCTAATTTATATACATTAATTACATACACCTTTTGATGCTAAACACCTATATCCTAAACAAACCTGATTTTAAGGTACGGTTTTCAGCTAGAAGATTAGGCGGACAGGATTAAGTGTAAATGGCAAATATCAACAGGCTAAATTCTTAATAAACGTAATGGTCGAAATTGTCAGCAAAAAATAAAAGGAAGAAAAAAGGGATGAATAATACGAGTATATATATATATATATATATATATATATATATATATATATATATATATATATATGCGTTATTGTTAGAATGCTGAAACATCCTTATTTTTTATCATAACTGAGGAAAGGTATTGTTAGAATGATGAAATATCTTTAATTTTTATCATCACTGATGGCAAGATTATTGTTAGAATGATGAAATATCGTTAATTTTTATCATCACGGCTGGCAAAGTTATTGTTAGAATGATGAAACATCCTTAATTTTTGTCATCACTGATGAAAGGTTATTTTTAGAATGGTGAAATATCAATATCATTCTGGATTAACAAGGAAGAGGTGCTTATATATATATATATATATATATATATATATATATATATATATATATATATATATATATATATATATATAATTTTAGAAGCATGTTTTCCATAAGACATAAGACTTGATTTTTTTAATAAATATTAATATATTCACCACAGATCATAGTAGAAAATTTAGATTAATTATATATTATAGTAAAATTTAATATATTTAATTTAATCATTCGTAACAATTTTTCTCTATCAACTAAAGTGTTGCAGAAAACAAATATTGTATATAAATTTAAACGTCCCTTTGGAAATTGTATCTCCAACAGAAAAATAATATATATTTTGGCCATACCACTACTACGTTTTGTCGGAGGTTAAGTTTTCATAATAATGATGCATGTAACCTCTATCAACATTTATAACAACATGCCTGTCCACATTTGCAATTTACGCAAATTCTTGTTGAAAATATATCTATACTTTTATGCAAATAATAAACATATACTAAAAATTCTTGGAGCTATCTATATTAAAAAATTAAATTCCGCCCTTAATAAAAATTAATTATGAATACTGCAGAAATGTTTTAAAATCATTACTGTAGATAGTTTAAACTATTTAGTTTTTAAGTCATAGTTTTAAATAGTCTTTTTATATTTAGACTTTATAATAAATTTTTTACCTCCCTTGTCGTTTTCCACATCTCTCTCGCCATCTAGAGTTATTTCGTTTCGAAAGAAGCGTTCACGTCGCTGCATGATGGAAATTATTAGTATTGACAGTCGGTTTTGTCTTTGCCTGACATTTTCCGTCATTTTGACGCTTGTTGCGCTCATCAAGCGGCCTGTATGCAAGCGTAAATGTGTCCCACTTTTTTATGTGTGAAGGGAAAAAAGCCAAAGTCATGTACTGTACGATTTGTTTAATACAGTTTATTATAAACAGAACATTTACTAGTCTTAATATTTCTTAATATATATATATATATATATATTGTCTATCACGCATTAAATACAAACTGCGGAATTCCAACTAATAACACCTCAAGAAGGCCGTAGAATGGAAGGATCGAAACGTCGTGGACATGGCAACAAAGATGAATACAACCTTCTGAACAATGTTAATGGTTACAATACCTCATCTCGGAAATATAGACAAATGTTGAAGTATCCTGAAATAAGCATTTATTTTTTAGTTCATTTAAATGTGTTTGGTATCTCCAGCTTTTTATAAATAAATATCTTTGAAATATAAAAAATAATTCTTAAATTACTCTTCCATTAACTTGGGGCGTACCTGGCTATCTTTCAGAGCGCTGTAGTGCCCCTGGAAGTAACTCGTTTAGTGTGTCCACTTCAGAAATACAAGTACCTACTCTCTACCTTTCCTAAGTGTCCAGAGATGCCGAGTCCTTGTTTTAAGACAACCAGGAAACAAATAAATGAAATCTTTTAAAAACAAAGTATGGGTTCTGAACAAAAGCGAATCACAAGTTAAAACTTCTCCTGCTTATTACCAATTCCGGTCATCAAAGTCATCCCTCATTAATCTTTAACTGAACGGATAGCGATTCTTCAAAGCACCAGTTTCAAAATCAAGCTGTTCTTGCGCTCCTGCCTAATCACGTTGGGGAGAAAAAAAATCCCAAAATGGAAATACCGCCATTTTCGGTTCGTGGCTGTATATTTGAATTCAGCCTGTCTGCAAGTACTAATTAACAGTGATAGGTCCGTCTGGAGCGATCTGATTTAAAATTCCGGTCACGAGTTCGAGCCCAGACGTTCGTTTATCGAAGAAATCCTTACATTTCTATTTGGAATTTCACAACTTATTTTTTTCTTTTCTTCGGCTTTCTACAGTTTCACTTCGTGAATTAAGGGCGATATCTGAGCCGTTTTGGTACAGAATTCCTGGAATTTCAAAGACAGATCTTGACGTGCGAAATACTAAAATATTTGTATCAGTCGGAGTACTTTTTCATACAATTGTTCAAAAAACACAAAACCACTCGAGTTTTACAGAATGAGCTTGTTGCAAGGGCGTAAAGGAAGGAAGTGTAACGAGGTTTGTTAGAAACGACTGAAATTAAAATGCATAAAACGTACAATGATAACAAGAATAAAAACTTGAGACATGTATTGACAGAAATAACAAGAATTTGTATTTTATTTTTCTGATGTGAATTACAGAATATGTGCGTAATAATGTTCTATGTGTCTCTTTTGCCCTAAGTCAGTGCTTACTTGGTTTGATGCTGAGACTTTCCTTTGTGAGGATGCTGTTGGAAATCGTCTGTTTTCGTTCTTCACGCAGCATTGGCTAGATATCAGTTGCTGTACTACTACTTGTCTATTTATCACTGACTACTGCTACAGGTACCTTAATTTACTCTACTGTTGTCTACGGAATCTCTTGTGTTGTAAGGTTGTTTATAGGAAGATCAGGGTTATGATATCATTGTAATATTATTTTTAGAATGATGAAATATCCTTATTTTTTATCATCACTGATGGCAAGGTTATTTTTAGAATGATGAAATATCCTTAATTTTTCCATCACTGAGAGCCAGGTTGTTTTTAGAATGATGAAATATTCTTATATTTTATCATCACGTATGGCAAGGTTACTTTTAGAATGAAGAAGCATCCTCATCATACTAGACCTTAACAGAAGAAAGGAGTGCATATTATGTTGATATGTTGGGTTGATAAGAGTTGACCCGAGAAGATGTCAATCTTGTAGTGGTCGAGAAGTATCCTTTTTTGGAGTCTGTTCCACAAAGTAGCAGTTCCAAAAAGAAACTCTCTGTGTGGAATAACTACTTACCAATGGAATACGAAAGGAATTAGGATGATTTGACGTCATGTATATAACATAGCGGATAACAGCTGGACGGCTGGAAGTAAGCAATGTTGTGTTAGACATTTTCATGACGGTCGTCTTCGAGTATAGAATTCAAAGGTTGGCAGTGAATATTTCGGAGACAGTAGGAAAGCGTAGTTCAGGTTCGCAGTGGATATCTTACCAGAGCGTAGTTCTTCCTTCTATCCTCTTCGGCTGTCAAGTTAGCACTGGATACTTCCGGTAGGTTAAACAAAGATGGCCGCCTTTATACACGACGAATACAATGTTCTGCGGCTTCTGATTGGTTAAGCTTCTATTGGTAGACTATAAAGGAAGTTGAGTCATCTGGATTGGCTCACTAGTCATATATATATATATATATATATCCAAAAAACCGTAACATGTTGCTCGTCTGAATGTTTTTCCATGTGATAGAGTAGCAAGGGTTTAACAACGTTTTGTCTCCGAGAAATAAGTTTCGGAGTGGCAAATAATTCATAAAATATTTTGAAATTCACTGTCGATGATTATTCAGTATTATTTGGCTTGGTTTAATTTTCAAATTCCCCTTGCGAAGTTTTGTTATTATTAGATTAATTTATCAATCTACTTGATTTCAGAAGTACAGAAAAACTAAAGAAGGCAGAAGATTATACCCGCTAAAAGATTAGTTGAAACAACTGAATATTTAATAGATCAAAGAAAAAAAAAGAATCAGTAAAAATGATGACAATCAACCGAATACTGTATATACAGATTATTCGGGATAATGTTTTTATTTTTTGAAATTGGTTTGGAATATCTGTAAACAGTGAACGACATTGTGAAACCTAATCACTACAGTTTTAGAGGGGTCACAGCTAACGTGGACGAGTGGAACCCACCTGAAAATTGGAAGAGGTTAACTTGTAAGATGATGATTTGTGTTTGGCATTAAAATGCCATAGTAACGTCAGCTGCTCAGTCCTCTTTGAAAGCCATTAGCATAATAAGACGTGAAAACTGCAGAGAGACTACGAGGCCGTGATTTGTAAGAAAGAACACAGAAGACGCCCTCCGTACAACAGAATACCTCCAAGAGGAATTGAAGGAAAACCTAGGCAAGGGAATGCAAACTTTGGTGCAGGGAAAGCTGGCTTTGAATGAGTACCTCTGCTACTAGTCAAACAAGTTGTGTAAAGGTCAACTTCTTGCAGAAAAGGCTCGAGAAAACTGTTTGACAAAGGCAAAAATCTTATAAAGAAGGTGAAACATTCTGTTGAACGAGGGACAATCTTCATTTCGTTGTTGGAAGTGCTATCTGATGATCCGGCGTCCTTTTAAAAGGACTCTGGTGAAATAAATTATTATAATGGTACATTAAAGTGGTCTGTTTTTCTTTTAAATATTAGCTCTGGATTTACATTGAGCTCTCAGCATTTCATCCTCCTTGGAATTACCTATACGGATTACCAAGTTCTTCAAAACTTATATATATATATATATATATATATATATATATATATATATATATATCGATTATAGGTGCAATTTAATTTATAACTACATGAATCATTCATACAAAAACTGATATATAGGTTAATGATTTAAATTTTAATTACATGAATAAATTAATAAATTAAATTTAACAGAAAACCTACCAGTACAAAAGAATTCTCTTATTACTATATTTGTACAAAAACGCACAACCTTAAAATTTAAAATTCAAACTCAGCGTTGCGACCGCACGTTCCAAAATAATAACACATTTCTCATAGCATTTTTTCGGATTACGTCTATATTTTCTTTGTCCTCTTATTAGCGAGAAGTGAAAAACAAGAACAAATCTATTTCCATACCTGAGGATGTCTGTAGGAACAGACAAAAGCTTGTAAAAACTAAAAAAGACCTTATGCAACTGGAATTTATAAATAGGGATCATATCATTCATATACAGGTTCGGAGTTAGTGTACCTTATTGAAATTGTTTGCGAAGATGTATTCTCGCCATTTAAATCATTAGCCTGTATATTTGTTTTTTGTATGAATGATTCATGTAATTATGTATATATATATATATATATATATATATATATATATATATGGCGAAATATAGTTTTAAGTTGTACTTAGTTATAGGATAAAGTGTTCAATATCAGAGATAGAGCGTACGCAAATATAAAAGTGAACAGTCAGCACTCAGAGGCGATAGACTAGACGCAATCATTAGGCCTGATGATTGTGTCTAGCATGAAACAGTCTGTCGTCTCTAAGTGTTAACTTCAATGTTCACTTGATAGATAGATATATAGATAGATAGATATATATTGATCAGTAACTATTGTGATTCTACCAACAGAACCATGACTATGTTATTTGTCTTAAAATGCACAATTTCTTTCTCGACTTGCCATCTTCTGCATGTTCATTTTCTACTTGTTTTGCTGTCAAATGAGAACATATCAAACATATCATAAGATATGACGTCATTTGTTTACGTTAAGATACGCTTCGAGCAGATATGATCGTTCGAGAAAAATGAATGGAAAATTTGTTGTTTAAAAACAAAAATTAGACTAATTAGACGCTTCCTTTTTAACTAAATTGTATGGCACGTCGTGCTATATGACGGTTCCCTGTAGGATGCAAGTTCAATCCCTGTTGGAGGACACATATTTTCTATGCAATTTCTCGGACATTCAACCAGGTAAATGTATTTTATACTGTTTTGTATAAATATTTGTCTCTATAAAAATAAGGAATAAACAGAAGATATTTTTAAATAATTGTCGATTTTATTCCATTTCATAATTTATCTTCCTGTCTAAAATGCTTATCATTTAGATAATAACATTACTTTCAAACATCCATTCCACAAACTGTTTTGGTTTCACTTTTTTTTAATAAATTTTTAGCAGTTTCTCGAATTTTGATTAATTGCATTTAACGCCATTTTCCGAATATATCAAATTTTTATTTAACATAAACTCGAATAAGACGTGTGCCTTGAATACTTGAAAACTATTTCAAGTTCTACAAGTCAATTCATTTGTGTGAAGTTGCAACCCTGTTGCTGGTAGCTTCGTTAGATACCACTCTTGCTTTGGTCTGTCTCCGGCGATCCCGCTCTGCAACAATCTTATGCCTCGCGTTGTATTTCAATATCCGCAGGAATATCGGTAAAAAAAAAAAAAAAACTGATCAGGCATGACTCCTATGTGTCCTGGTTGTGTTGGTAAAAGTCTAAATTCACCGGTGATGCCAGTATCTTTAATTAACTTTAATTAACTTCAACGACACTCATTAACAAATGTAAAAATAACAAATTTTATTTATGGTACTATGATTGATTGAAATCGCGAATGCATAAAGAAAAGGGATTTGATGAAAGTTAGCGTTTAGGAAATTCTTGAGCAGAGAGGAAGAGTTTGATTGGCGGTTGCTGTTAGGGTTAAACATCCAAGAGTCGTTCAACTATTTAAAGGAAGGCAGCCGATTGAGAAAGTTCAAAAAAGGGTCGTAGGGAACAGCACTTCAGTTGTCTCAGACACTGCGGTAAACCGGCAGGGAGAGTGTTTGCCTTCTAGGAGCGAAACCAGTTCGATATTAATTCTGCTCTGGTTTTATGGGGGTGCAAACCAAAATTCCACAAATCTGATTGGCTGGCCATTAACAGTGCTTGTCCAATGGTCTTGTATCATTCGTATCGAAGAGAGGGAGGAAGGAAAGCCCCCAGAAGCCGAATATGATTGGTGTGCCAAGTAAGATAATGGCCTTGTGTTGTACGTATCGGTGCGGGGGAGAAGATCTATTGCTGGTTTTCTCTTATTGGCAGGCCAACCATAATCTACTTTCAATACAAAACTTCCATGTTCCGGAATTTCATCCTGATTTGACCTGAGTATCACAGGCGTCATCGTCACTTCCGTCAGGCAGTGTGTCATATTCCTGGTCAAAACAAACATGGCCTTTAAAGGTTTACTAGTGTTACTTATTTAAAATAAATTCCTTTATCAAACAATATTCTAGTACGTTTTCATGAGATCTAATATAACTACATTTATTTATGGCAATTGTGGTAAGAGTGGTCGTTAAATTGCGATTTTAGATAAGATTTGTCATTAGGTACTTAATGACTAGTCATACTAATTTCACAATTCTATTTTTTAAGCTATACTCCAAAAGCGGTAGAAACCAAAAAATTCATTAGTATAATATTTGACATGAAAAATATGTTTCCTTCCTTAAAAGTAAAAATTAGTTCGCCTTTGACAAGAGTCAGGGTGTCATCAAATTATTAAGACTTTATATAGTCAACTTAAATATTATTAATGAATGTAAGCACTAAATGAAACAGTATATTTTGTCGCTTGTTTACATAGTAGTTGAAGCTGTTGAAAATCGGCCAAAATAAGTCTAGCTTCCATATTTAACATCGATTTTTGACACATATTTCTCTGCTTACACACGAGTATATGTTAATGTTAGCAATGGTAGTAGTAACTGTTTCCTTATAAGAAAACATTCGTGTTACAGAATGCGAAGGCCAGGGCCAGAATTGTCAGCGATTGGCCTGAGTGCCTCGTGGGCGGGGCATTCTGGCCGTGATGCATTGTCTGGGTTTAAAATATGAACCCAAAACGGCTGGAATTCAACATAAAGTCTCAGAAATTCTGAAGCGTCCATATGTCTCCCACACCTAGGCTTACGACCAGCTTATACGACCCACGGAAGTATGCTGAGCCAACGGAAGATATGCGTTGCTGTGACGTCATTCCTACTACTGCTTCTTTGAATCCAATCTGTCACTGTTAATAAAACGGATATCAAAAATAAATTACCATTTTTGTTAACACCGTACTATGAGTAAGCGTGGCGAAACGGAGACAACACAGAACGCAACATTCGGTATTCATTGGCCGAGCATTCACTGCCACTTTCGATTCGAATTTATAAAATCTTTTCAAAAAAAACAAAAAACAAAAAGTTTTCTTAAGTCTACTAACTTTTATTACTCTTTACGTTATTGATGCGTTGGCTCTATTCCTTCATAACCTTTTGTTTAAAATAGTGTGGAATGTCAGCATTTGAATTATGTCTTCGAGTTACGTCTGCTATCCATTTTAGTTGTTGCCGCTGTTGATAATCTTTAAGCTAAGCTGTTTCTGCCATTTGCTACAGTTCACAATGTTTACAGAAGAATAATCCTTGCTAAGACTCTCAGGTTTCGCTCACTCAAAGCCATGTTTAGAAAAGTATTTTGTAAATATGGAAAAAAATGTATTACGAAATTGCGTGTTATCTAATTAAATACTTATTTAAATATTTATTTAAATTATTTTGCATTATTTTTTTTTATCCCGTGACTCGTAGTGTCGTAGCGGCACCATATGTACTGAAGCCGCAGTAGAAGTGGTGTTTCTTGAGCAAGACAGCCTGACGGAGCCTAACCATCTCCAGGTTGAATTAAAAATTTTTGCTTCACATTGACCGGTTGACTCCCAAGGCTACAGAACCTAGCCTGGCCTGCTATTCACCCCTAGCTGGGAGAAAAGAAGAAAAGAAGAGGATTCATACCTTTGCAAGGGTATTAGCACATAAGTGAATGTAATGGATCTGATTCCTCAATCCAAGCTGCTATCCATTACACCACCGTGCCTCCCAATATATATATATATATATATATATATATATATATATATATATATATATATATATATATATATATTATCGTTGTAGCGGCAATATGCGTACTGCAGCCGCAGTAGAGGTGGTGTTTCTTGGGCAAGATAGCCTGGTGGAGCCCAACCAACTCCAGGCCGGTTTTGAATTAAAAGTTTTTCCTTCTCCTAGACCGGTTGCCAGCCAAGGCTATAGAACCCAGTCTGTCCTTTTATTTACCCATAGCCAAGCGAGAAGAAGAGATTCATACCTTTCCATGGGTGTTAGCCACATAAGTGAATGTAATGGTTCCGCCTTCTCAATCCACGCCGCTATCCATTAATCCACCGTGCCTCGTAATATATATATATATATATATATATATATATATATATATATATATATAAGCGAATGGGTAAATATACGTAGGTATACGAGCGAGCGATTTTATACAAATGCATATTAATACACTAAAAACAGTGCTCAATGTAAAGTAACAGAGCTATTTAATATATATATATATATATATATATATAAATTATCGCATGAACCCATAGGGTCGTAGAGGCACCATGTGTACTGCAACCGCAGTAGAAGTGGTTTTCTTGGGCAAGATAGCCTGACGAGGCCCAACCCTCTCTAGGCCGCTTTTGAATTAAAATTGTTTGAAGACGAGCCATCAGAGCAGAGCCGAGTATTGCTGATTCTACTTTGGATCTTATCAAAGAGCTGAACGTAAATAGCAGGGGCGCCAGACAATATGTCGCAGCACTATTATAATCATGGACGCATAGGTAGACTTATAGATACCTAAGATAGATTCTGGAGAGAAAAAATTGTCTCGCTCAACACAATCAACCGACTTTCTTAGCAGCTGACCTAGCAATAGTTTCAATATAGTCTCTCAACTACATAGCAACAGAGAACGTGATCCCAAGAAGGTGTAACGAGTCACTTTCCTGGAGGTTAGCATCAGCCATACCGATGGAAGGCAGCGTAGGGTGTCTCAGATGATTAATGGAGAGAAGTTTAGTTTTAGAGGCGTTAAAATTAACAAGGCATTTCTTACACCAGTTAACGATGGACTTAATGTCGTTTTGGAGATCGACTGCCTTTGTAACCTTGTCGGGCTCATCAGCCTTATATTGAGACAGGAGTTGTGACATCAGCGTAGATGATGGGGGTTTCTGTTCTTGACCTTGGTTGGAATTAGTGGGTAAAATCAATCAAGTGATTATGTCATTACTTTACCATCGGGTTACATCTATTTTAGTTGTGGACTGGCGCTACACAATCACGTGGACTTTCAACAGACGCAACGTTTGTTGAAAGTTCTCAAGTGACGTGGTTTCTGATATTTGGGCGAGTTCTTTGTGACTGTGTAGTGCGAGTCCACAAGGTTCAAAGAATTTGGGTATTTACTAAGTTCTACATATTTCACGAAGCTATTAAAAAATTGGTCAAAGAAATGCGTAAACGTTTTTTTTCTTATGTGCTGTGACCTTTTAGTAAGTTGTCGATTGTGTCTCTCCACAATTTCCTGCCCTTTGTTACCTGTTAGTAAATTTTGTATTTTTGCTATCTGTCCTAATACCTGTATTCGCCAACTATTTACAAAATCTCGTTAGATAGGTTATGCGTTGTTTCCTCTGATCCCCCTTCCTTCAATCTGTCCTGTGAGTATCAGAGTTTCCAAGCTTTCTTTCCTCATTCGTCGTTGCTCACATTTTCAGTCTATGATATTCTAAGTATCCTACTGTAGAGTCACATTTCTGTTGACTCAAGTCTCTTCTTCGTCACGGACTTCACAGAGTAATTGAACTTTAAATACCATATAGACTGAAACCATTGTGTTGCAGACAACAAATACAGGTTGCCATGGGTAAATTGTCGCCATTTTATAATTTTAATTTCGTCTGCACAATATAATAGAATCAATATGGCACCGTCTGTGAGAACAAGAGCACCATGACACATTTCACTCCGCCAGAAATTTTGAATCGTTATGCTGTACTGTTTGCCATTCGCGCCAGATGCTTTAATATGAGCGTGTTTGGGTGTCAATTTAAGGAGAGTGCAGAGCTTTCGGAAAGAGATGGCTGAATCTAATGGTCATTACGAATCGTTCTTATGAGAAGATAACTACCAAATTTCTTGGTGATAGCCTACATAAAGTGCCATGAGGAGGTAGTGTTGCCCTGGGTCAAGAGTGTGACTGCTGGAAGACAGTATGTCTGCAACATACAACATGTCAAACAATTTCTGCGACCACGTCATTCGTTACATCTGGCCATCTAGCTCCTCACACTGAACCCCCCTTGATTACTGTATGTAGGGTTCAGTTGAGTGAGAGACGAACAAAACTTATTGAACTGAAGGCAAGGATTATGGCAGCATTCATCGTTAAAAAAAAAAGTAGATCATTTAGAAGAGTTCCAGGAGATTCAGAAGTTGTTTGGACGATGTGGCGGAAACCAAAAGGCGATTTTATTGAATAAATTCACTCTTTAGTATTTGTAGATATTTTTGCGGAATTTTGACGACAATTTATCCATCGCACACTGTATATGGATGTTAGATCGAATAATACTCGTTGAATTTTCTTTTTCTTTAAATGTTATAGCCTTTCAAGAACTAGACGATCATGTCTCTCCACAACTTCCTGTCTTATGTTGCACTATGTAACTTTTGACTCTTTTACCATACCTCATCGTCTTTCTTCTGTCCCCTGCTTATTCAAAATCGTTAGGTTACTCGATGTTTATCCGGCTCCTTTGGCCTTCAATAAACGCTTCGAGGGAAGCATTTTCTTCTTCCCTTATTATGCAAACGAGAAATTTTATCTCTTCCTGATAATTTAATTTACATTGTCCTCCCTGTTTTTCTTAAAACGCTCTCGTTAGTCGTATGTCCCAAACATGCTATGCTTAGCATTCGTCGGCAGAAACACAACTCGATCGCTTCTAGTCTATCATTCTGCAAGATAGGAATCATTTAACATTCAATGTCTTACAGGATATATTAGATGGAAGTTCAACACTCGTTTCTTTGTACGTAAATAACAGAATAAAGAAGGTAAATGATCTCAGTCATTACATAAACTCGATATAATTAGGAAGGAAAATAAATCCAACACCAATTCAGTTGCGGTAATTATTAGGTTGGTGCAAAAATAATGACGTAATAATGTCGTTTTTTGACGTATTTTTTAACGTCAAAAACGACGCTATTGCGTCATTATTTTTGCACCAACCTAATATCAAATAAATTGTCTGCAATGTAAAAAAAATGATGTCGGAGAAACATCGCGAGATCCCAAATAGCGTATCAAGGAACATTAAAGTGATTTACGTTTAGACAATCATTCAAACTCTGGTAATATGAAACAAGTATATATCTGGCATTGAGTTTGATCTTAGTATAGCCACCCTAATTAAACATTAAGGCATTATGGAGAAAGTACATCGAGGGGTAACTAATAATAATATTACCAAATGTAATTACACGTGGAAACATTATATTACATCATCTACCATTATTTATTCCACCCTTCAGAAATGTAGAGCAATCTTTTTGTAAAACAAAAGTATACATATAAAAACAACAAATATAACGTCTACTACACACACACGCACACACACACACGTGTGCGCAAACACATAAAATGACTTACCACTTCTGTGTGTGAGTATGTGTGTGTGATTAGATAAAAGAACAAATAGGAAATCCTAACATCAAATACGTTAATATATATATATATATATATATATATATATATATATATATATGTGTGTGTGTGTGTGTGTGTGTGTGTGTGTGTGTGTGTGTGTGTGTGTATTTGATGTGTGTATGTGTGTGCGTTTATTTTACATCTAACAAGACAGACATACATTAGGACACGTTCTAAGTGAAATCTTTCATTTAGGAATTAAAATAATCAATAATTATGATTCCATTAAT
The DNA here is from genome assembly GCA_963932145.1 of Acanthosepion lycidas. Taxonomy (NCBI): domain Eukaryota; kingdom Metazoa; phylum Mollusca; class Cephalopoda; order Sepiida; family Sepiidae; genus Acanthosepion; species Acanthosepion lycidas. The sequence goes on along the minus strand of OZ010610.1, from coordinate 52,084,032 downwards.
GTAGTTCTTTGCAGAATTGTTCTGTCGTTGATATTGAAAGAAAATTTATTATTATTATTATTATTTTTCCTTTGACTTCTGTTGTATACTCATTTCATCCAGGGTTCCAACCAGAAAACAAAGTCAGAAATAGCATCATGACATTGTCTTCTAACAAATTTTTGTTAAATCAAATAAGCATTTTCTATAGATGAAGCCCTTCGTAAGGAGATAACTGTCCTTGTAAATGTTTATTTGTAATCAGAAAACACAAATTGTGGTACATAGGGGATACCACAACCACATTCTCCCGGAGACTCACCTGCCACCTATCAGAATATGGTGCTATCAGACAACACATTAATAAGCAGCATTACGATAATAGTAACATTAGACAACAACAATACCAAAATACTAGCAATTTTAAATGGTAAAAACAGAATCATGATCCTCGAATCAATAACCATACAACAAAAACAATCATCAATATATATATATATATATATATATATATATATATATATATATATATGTATTTAAAAAACAAGCAAAAAACTCGCTTACGTCATAACTGTTTTGCTCATGTCATAAGCCTCATTAATTCTACGACTTTAGACCCCAAAATACGCTCCACACGTATTCACCAAATACTTGTAAAAGCTTATTTTTAGAAATAGTGTTGTTACATCATTTAAAAAAAAATTACTAAACTCACCAGTTGTCTCTACCTAAGAAAGTCGAAACTCTGTACCATATTACCTGTAATTTTCTTCCGAAATGCTCTTCGGACAATTTCTGGCGGAATTTACTACTTGTATGAGGCGTAGTCTTTGTAACTTTGAAAAGTCGATCAATAAAAAATTAAAAAAAAAAAAAAAATTAAAATGAATCGATACAAAATGTCTGTCGTTTTTAATAGTATTTGCCTTAAATACAGAGATTATATATTCAACCTATCGCAAATCAATTGAAACAAAATGAATAATTCCGTTATTATTTACTTTTTCGTATTTTTTCCAAATAAACATGACCCACTGCACGTATTAGTACTTCGTATGTCCATTCCACGAAGTTGTACCTTGAAGATTGATAATAGATTCACGATTGGATTCAAATCAGGAGAATTTCTGGGCACATCTATAATACTTTGATTGGCTCATAGGTAAGACTTGCCAATGTGTTCGTGCTGCGTTACAATTTTTCTCTACTTCCGTGGAGTAATGTCCATCGCAGACAATGCCATAGGACAACTAATCGACAGTCGGGACAATAATGTTTGGGCGTGATGAAAACATGATGCAATCACGGATGACGCAATATTTCTCAAGGCACAAACAAAATTCATCATACACCCCAAAAATGGATTCATATTACTGCACACCACTGCAAATGGGCGTAATCTGAGGAAAAAATAGAAATCGATTACACCCTGTCATTCTAGGGGGTCTAAAACTGACCGCATGGTGAAACAAAAGGAAACTAAAGCGGTCTTTTCAATTAATTTGTACATATATATATATATATATATATATATATATATATGGAGTTACCCCACTTACTTTACTAAAAAAATCAGCGATAGGGGAAGCACCCGAAGCCTATAATGCTGTTTCTGTCTATCGTTTTTTGTTTCTAGATTTCAGATGTAGGCCGCACGTAGATAAAAAAAAAAAAAAAACGCTGCCGCTGAGGCGCGTTTATTTCGGTTGGTACACTAATAACTTTTGTCTTCTCTCACAGATATTCATGTACCTATCACACACGTTTGTTACACTTACTTCTACACAAACACCTTCACTAACTTAAATGTTTGCTTCTTTCCTATCCATAATTTTGTGATACAAAACAACATTCTATTGTTTATGTACACCTTTGTTTTGTTAATACATATTTATCGTTTGTCCATATATATAGAGTTCACTTGTTATATTTTATTTTATTACTCTGACTCACATTCCGATTCCGACATTTTTGTTGCGAGATAAATATACCAGGAGACACGTTTTTTCTATTCCCCCATATATATATATATATATATATATATATATATGAAAAATTGTCCAAATGATGTAACAGCATAAATGTCCATTCCGCGGAATGTTTAATATCTAAAAAAAAAAAGAGAACAGTATTAAATCGCTTTATGTCAGACCCACTGTTTTCCCAACTGAGCAATTGGTGAAACGAAAAAGTTCATTCAGACTTTTAGTAATGGTACTACTATTCATACTCTGGCTTCCATCTTTAAAGTCCATTGAAGTACCATCAAGATAATGGTGAATAATTTTAAAAAAGCGGGAAAATAGAGAGGAAAACTGGATCAAGTGGTTACAACAGGAAGGGATATCATCATTCTATTTTAAAAGATCCCATTCACTCCATGAGACGTATGGCATGTGATAGATGAGTTTCATCTATGGCAGTCCAGTGAAAAAGTATTGAAAATGAAATTCTACGTGAAAACTGTGAGGCATTTTGTTACTCTAGGACAGAAGTTTAGACATCTTTATATATATATATATATATATATATATATAGAGAGAGAGAGAGAGAGAGATAGATAGATAGATAGATAGATATATACACCTAGTGAGCCAGACAAACCTACCTAGGTTTCACCTCAACGGATCCCCATTTTTGTTGAATAAATTTCAATTCCCCCCCACACACATCTATTAGGTTGGTGCAAAAATAATTTCGTTTTCTAACATATGTTACTATGTGAGAAAACGAAATTATTTTTGCACCAACCTAATACTTAGTTTGTGGTTCTTCGGTCACGTGGTATGGTTTTATTTATCGCCTATAAATATGTGTTTCTCTTTACCTCGTTAGCCATACTTTCCCTGACGATCCGTTTAGGTGAAACCTAGGTAGGTTTGTCTGGCTCACTAGGTGTATCTAGGTCTGCACTACGATTGTATTGAGCTCTTTTGTTAGTTGTCTACTCGTATCGGGTTTTTTCTTTTCGGCTTCAGACCTGCATCTGTGCGATTTTTTTTCGGCAGACTTCCATGTTTGTAGCTCTTTCTTTTTTTAAAATCTTTTTTTCCCTCGAGATTGATTTGATTATTTGCAAATCAAATATCCGAGGGTTTTTCGAAACGAGTCTAGTTATATATATATATATATATATATATATATATATATATATATATATATATATATATATATATATATATATATATATATATATATTCGTACTTAATTTCAATCCTTCATAAGCTTCCGATCCTTAGCTGTGGTTAATTAATAATAAACATGACATTTTCGTTTTATGATTGATTTAATCATGATTCTTCTGCTATGCTTGGAGAGTAATTATACATTCTTTTTGCTCAAAGTAGACTCTGATAGTGTTAAAAGAAACTCGGAAATTTCCAGTAAGATATCTTTAATCATTTCCAAGATACAAAGTTTCAAAACTTAATCTAACAAATGAATAATTGGCTCTTATACGGTTTGAACAATTTGCTGTTACACCCGGTATATATATATATCTATATATTTATTTATTAAAGACGTTTTTTATGATTAACGTTCTTTTTATAGATACAAGTATTTAAGTAAATGCTCTGTTTATAATAAACAGTATTAAATAACAATGTCCGAGAAATTTTCATAGAAATTATTCGTTCTTTGACAGGATTCGAACCTGCATCCTATACGGAACCGCCATTTATCCCGGCGTGCCTAACCGCTCGGCCACAAAATGGTGGTTCCGTATAGGATGCAGGTTCGAATCCTGAGATGTTACTGCTATGTCAATAAAAATACACTTCCTGAATTTCCTCTCTTTTATAATAATATCTATCTGCTTTTATTTCCCTGTCGGTTTGCTAAGTTTAATGTTAAGACAGAACAGAGACCGTCCTTTTCCACATTCTCAATTTTGGCCTTGTGCCATATTTCTGTATATAAGCGGAGAAATATTGTTCTTCGCTATGGTACCTAGACTCTATAAATTTAAGAATAATACTAGACTGGCGTCGAGATCTCATCAATTTACACTTGAGCTAGCTAAATGTAGCCGTAAGTTCTATGCTAACAGTTTCTTCTCTTGCACTTCTCGCTTGTGGAACATCCTTATTTCTACTTAGTAGTAATGTTTCTCTTTCTAATTTATCCACAGTCTTTATTTCTCTTCGTTCTAATGGCTGTACTACCTTGTTTGGGCTAATACCGATAAAAAAATGATTCTAAATAACATATAAGCTTCATATTCTTGTTGATTTTGCAATGCTTGTTGTTGAAATATCGAGTCATTAATCTCTTATGACCATATCACCATATCCCATACGATTACTGAAGTTAAGCAACGCCGAGCATGGCCAGTACATAGATGGGTCTACAAAGTGCTGTAAGCTTCGGTGGCAGAGTGGTGTATTGGACAATGGCTCGGAATTGTTAATCGGAGAACTGAGTTCCACTTGGGTTCCTTATATTCGCTGACCCACACATACCTTTGGAAAAGGCATGAAGACATCACTTCTCCCCCCAGCTATGGGTTAATTATTAAGCCATTTATCACGTAATAACTATTATCTCAAATAAAATAAGGTTCTTACAATCGAAGGTGACTTTAAATAATTTTGGAAAGGGGTGATAAGCCGTAAAAAACGAATCACTCAAATCAAATCAACGAAAGCGAGATAATTTTCTTAATACTTCAGCCCTTGCCTCAGTTTTCAGAATGACGTTAGTAATGCTGTCGCTTAGAAATTTGTGTCGGCTTACAAAACCTCTCGACATAATTCAAGGCTGTTTCAGAGAGCCAATAATGAAGGGGACAATTGATTTTATATTGATTTCTATATTTTTCTGTTAAATATATTATAGTGTCAAAAATAATCTCTTTATTTAGTGAACGTAATACTCATCGAAAGATTAAAAATTATTATTATTATTATTATTATTATTATTAACATTTCTACATTTCCTGCTTTGTATCCTGTAGAGCCGGATCTTAACTATGATCCTTACGCCCTATAAGAGATCTGTGATTTAATTGATAAGACTTACCTTAGTATATGGGAAGCACAGTGCTCTGATTACTATTGGTACAGTCACAGTCTTCATTCTCCACATCATGTAAATCTCGATCTCCAGATCCTTGTATTTGGACGAATTCTCGATAATTTTCATGGAGGTGTTTCACTCAGATGTAACTGCTATGTCAATAAGCATACACTTCTTGAATTTTCCATCTTTTATGATAATATCAGGTGTATTGGCATTTATTTTTCTGTCAGAATTGGGATCTCCCAGAGGATAGTTACATCGTTATTTTTGGTAACTATGTTTTGCTTAGTGATCATGCCACCTCTTAGTGGTTTTGATTTTGTGCTTCTTGCATTATTATTATTTAATGAGATAACAGCATGCTTCGAAGATTTCGCATAATGCGCAACTTCGAGGGGAAATTTCCAACCGGTTAAGATCAGACAACTGACAAACAATTATCTTGCACTGAATAAAATACTTGCAGTCTTAAATCACCAAGACAAAGCATATGCACTGTGGCCCGAATGTCTTGTCACAACCTACCAAAAACTAATGAGAACAATAGAACAAGTAATACAGCAATAAGTGCATGTACTGGATTTAATTCATTCACTTTCATTGTCGTTGTCACACATCTAAAAGGTCTGTATGAACACTATCATTTTCGTGTCAGCCATCTGTAATAGAAAATTATATTATGTAGGTGTAACAAATCTTTTGGACTCCCCTGTAAATTCATACGTATTCTTGTTATTTATTATTAGACAAAATGATTGACGTAACTCTTCCTATATTTTTCATCACTTAGATAAGAGCGAGTTTCAAGAAAATAAAATAAAAATAAAAATAAAAGAGAGTCTTTGTTAATGTTAAGTAATATTTCAAAAGTATATCTGCCTTCAAGTTATGTCTAAAATTTGTATAGTAGTATAAAAATATGAAAAATCTACAAAAAAATTTAATTTTTTTGTACAAACGTATCTTGAGAAAAACGGACGTACTGGTAATCAATGCGTCAAAACGAATGAAATGCAGTCAGCGTGAATGGATGGCAACTGAAACGTGCGTAATATTATGGTGATCTTAGTGATATTGCCTAAGTACAGTACGCATTTGTTTGTTTCTAACGAAATATAACTTTAATAATTTGCTCAGCTTCTGGAAAGCAGTTTTCGCTATCCCCACGCACCTTCGGATTTCAGTGTTGCACTTCCATATTCTCTTAAAAAAACTTCCCCCAATTTTAAATTATAAGTAAATAATATATCTACAAGAGTGAGTCAAAAAATAATCCCATTTGTTCTATTATAGATGAAATAAAGAACACAATGAAATGTATCGTACATAAAAATACAGCTATACATCATAGGTTCATATCCCTACTTCTTAATATAGACACCGCCTCTTCCAATGGCAGTGAAGAAATAAGAAATAAGGAACACGATATAATGGAATATGCGTACACCTGTGTTCTCCCTCAGTGGAATATGATTGGCTGGTGTCCGTCATAAATACCGAGCTTTAGTCTGAGAGCTAAGTCTATAACAACGCCCATTGGACTACGCCATTGATCTACACTGCTTACCTGCGACTACGACGCGTATCAGTCGATTATTGTTACCATATTCTACTTGATTATAATAGCCAAAACAATTTAGCTACTTCGTTCAAATATATCCCTTTCCGGGACAAATAAGAACACAATCAAACATGTCGTACATAAAAATACAGCTATACATCATAGGTTCATATCCCTACTTCTCAATATAGACACCGCCTCTTTCAATGGCAGTAAAGAAATAAGAAATAAGGAACACGATATAATGGAATATGCGTACACTGGTGTTCCCCCTCACTGGAATATGATTGGCTGGTGTCCGTCATAAATACCGAGCTTTAGTCTGAGAGCTAAGTCTATAACAACGCCCATTGGACTACGCCATTGATCTACACTGCTTACCTGCGACTACGACGCGTATCAGTCGATTATTGTTACCATATTCTACTTGGTTATAATAGCCAAAACCACTTAGCTACTTCGTTCAAATATATCCCTTTCCTGGACAAATCAAAACACTATCAAAAATGTCGTACATAAAATACAGCTATACATCATAGGTTCACATCCCTACTTAAACATAGTCACCGTTTCTGTCAATGGCAGCGTTCCACGTACGAATGAGGACATGTAACCCAGCTTCGTTTAACTCAGCCGCCTGTTGATGTAAGGAATTCTTTACCCATGTTTTCACGTCTTCATCAGCACCATAACGCTTGCGTCTCAGTAAAATTTTACAAGAATTTCTCCTTCTTCAACAAAAAAATAAAAAATAAAATTAAAAAAGAACTCGTTTACTGTTCTTGGTTTCTGAAGCACTTTCAACGTGTCAGCCATTTTGATATGAGAATAAGAGTAATAAGAGGACAACGAAAATAGAGATGAACTCCGAAAAAATGCTATGAGAAATGTGTTATTGTTTTGGAACGTGCGGTCGCAACGCTGGGTTTGAATTTAAATCATTAACCTCTATATTTGTTTTTGTATGAATAATTCATGAATTTATAAATTATATTTGCACCTTTTAATTGAAATTAAAATAACTGATCCAACGTGCAACTCTCGGATAATAAGTGTGACATTACTGTAATTATTGAACAATATAATTAAAATTTAAATTCAAACTCAGCGTTGCGACCGCACATTTCTCATAGCATTTTTTCGGAGTACATCTATATTTTCGTTGTCCTCTTATTACCGAGAAGTAAAACCAGAACAAAATCTACTTCCATACCTGATGATGTCTGTAAGAACAGAAGAAAGCTTGTGTAAAAAATTAAAAAGACATTATGCAACTGGAATTTATAAACAGGGATCATATCATTCATATACAGGTTCGGGGTTGATGTATCTTATTTATATTGTTTGCGACGATGTATTCTCGCCATTTAAATCATTAACCTCAATATTATTTTTTTGTATGAATGATTCATGAATTTATAAGTTATAATTGCACCTTTTAATTGAAATTAGAATAACTGATCCAACGTGCAACTTTCGGATAATAAGTGTGACAAGACTGTAATTATTGAACAATATAGTTCATGCCATATTGCGGAAAATCTACCACTAAAAAAGAATTTTCTTATTGCTATATTTGTACAAAAACGCACAACCTTCAAATTTAAAATGCTATGAGAAATGTGTTTATATATATATATATATATATATATATATATATATATATATATATATATATATATATATATATATATATATATATTCAACTGAGAAGTAAAAACAAGAACAAAATCTACTTCCATACCTGATGATGTCTTTAGGAACAGACGAAAGCTTGTAAAAAATTAAAAAGACCTTATGCAACTGGAATTTATAAACGGGGATCATATCATTCATATACAGGTTCGGGGTTGGTGTATCTTATTTATATTGTTTGCGACGATGTATTCTCGCCATTTAAATCATTAACCTCTATATTTGTTTTTTGTATGAATGATTCATATATATATATATATATATATATATATATATATGTGTGTGTGTGTATATATATATAGTTAAATATAACAGACAATGAATGTGTAATATGTCTGATCATGAGCCTTTCTAATGTTCGTATATTTGCTTTAATTTCAGGTGAAAATAATGACAAAAATTGTCCAACTTCTGGATATTTTTTATTAAGTTGGTCCTTGATCTAAACTTTCGACTCACATGAGCTATCTTCAGAGTGGTTATACGGACATTTTAACAACGATATTCACCATCGAAGATAATATTTTGTTATGTTGACATAGAAGATTTCTATGCGACGATAACGTTCGCAGAATAACAGACGCAAGTCGTAAATTCAAAATGAAATACTGCGGTTTTGACAATAAGGACAAAAAATGTCCAATCACACTTCTCCCCTACTCATCATTATTAAACCAACTATTTAAAAAAATAAAAAATATTATTAGCCTGTATCAGTCAAGTACATTTTCATGACCCCCCACTGTTAATATTTATACTCAAAAAGACGGCACTGTGATGGGATCTCATTTAGGCCCCATTTTTCTAATTAACATATGACAAATTTAGAAAATAAAATACTTAATGTCACTAATAACCCCTTATAGATGACATTTTTGTTTTCGCCAAAAACATTGATCAAATTATACAACTTAAAAACAAATTTGAATGTTACTCCGTCCTCAAATTTACATTAGAAATTAATAATAAAATTCCATTCCTTGATGTATGTATTGATTCCAGCACACATAAATTTCCTACTTGTCCGTATAGAAAACCCGTTAGCATTAACTCGTGTCTTCTTAATTAAAATAGTGAATGCTACCACCGATATAAGTTAGCGGTTATAAAAAAATTAATCCAACGGTCAGAAACGGTATCTTCTTCCAAAAACGTAGTACGGATAAATAGGAAAAAGTAATTTGATAACCAGACGCTTCGACTGTAGCTAAAATATAGCATGTCAGGCTATATAACAGTCTCGAGTAGGATACAGGTTCGATTCTTATTGAAGGAAAGATAATTTCTAGGAAATCTCTCAGAAATTCAGGACGGAAAAATGTAGTTAATACAGTTGATTATAAACTTGAATATTTGAAAAAGAAGAAGAAGACATGGTTTATGCCTAACAAAACACGCCGACCAGGACATTATTAGCAGGAAGCTGATAAAATGCTCAAAGTTAAAAATAATGAAATGAAACTAGTGCATCAATTTCTAAGAGATAATTGGAAGTACAAATAACTTTTCGTTCGGCATGAATTTCCGTAGAAACAAATTTCCGCTTGTCAGTATGATGTATATCAAATATATATATATATATATATATATATTAAGGGGGATTTGAATTCGTCGAGTCTAGAAGAATCCTCAACAGAATGTAGAAAGCACTGGACGGCCGTCTCGTCTTATTTTTATGAGTGTTTTTTTTTTCGCCCTCTCTGGAGTGGTTATGACGCTTGCGTCATATCATAACGATCCGGGTTCGATTATCGGTAGTGGATGCGCACTGCTGATGATTCCCCGAAATAGGGCGATAAGGCCGTCCAGTTCTTTCTACATTCTGCTGAGGATTCTTCTAGACTCGATATATATATATATATAAAATTTTCTTTGTTATGTTCAATGAAGCATATATATATATATGTATACATTTTTGAAATATCATTTATGGTATCATAAGTTGTATTTATTAAACAAATACATACATACATACATACATACATACATACATATACATATATATATACATATATATATATATATATATATATATATATATATATATATTATGTATGTATGTATAAAGTAAAAGTAACAAATCCGTTCGTATATAATCCAAGTGGATCCTAATAATATAAAATATTAAAACTGATCCACAAACAGAGGTCAATATTATCAAATTACTGAGCAAAAATTAATACACAGTATAATCCGGAATCACCTAATATGGGGAATAAGCTTATTTCGAGAAGCGAAAATATAATTCATCTGTCTTATCAACCACCGTATATATATATATATATATATATATATATATATTCCATTTTTCATCACATCATATTCTAACCTCGGCCCGCCGTTCTTACTTGACAACATGGTCCGGCAATTTTGGGTACAACTTGCAAAACGCGAGAAGTTTTTCCTCTTCTCCAACTTATATCTCTCTTCATTTCACTTTGCAATCTCACTCCCCCGCTATGACACTCACTAGTAAAAACACTTTTACACCGATCAAAATTTTAAATTTACGTTTATTTTCCTAAAACGTTTCGCACATCGAGGAATTAGAAAGCGATCGGGTTTTTGCTAACAATACGATAACCATGAAAATTTCTGGACATTCAGGTCGGTAAATGTTGTTAATACTGTTTATTATAAACAGAGCATTTACTTAAATATTTGCATGTATTAAAAAAGAATGTATAAACATAAAAATGTCTTAAAATAATTGTCGGACTTTGTTCATAATATATATATATATATATATATATATATATGTATGTGTGTGTGTGTATGTGTGTGTGTGTGAAAAGCGTGTGTATATAAATATAAATAAATAAATAAATATATATATAAGTATTTATTTTTCAGAAAAAATAAAAAATAAAAAATAAAAATATAAATAAATCTCCATAGACACGTAAACCAGACTAGACGAAATCATCTTCCGTTTTAAATTTAGACACCCCAACTTTACCCTGACTTGACATCTATGAATGTAACTCTATACTGATACAGATTATTAACACCCTGCCCTCCTTTCTATATGAACAATCGCGTTGGCCGTTATCATGGAAATTTTGATTTCAATAATGAATATGCTATTAAAACACGTAAATTTCAGAAATAAGTTATTCCAAAAAAAATTTCGCTCGAAGATGGAACAGAGCTTACTTTTAATTCAATTTAATTCAAATAATTATATTGAAGTTTTCGGCTCTTGTTTTGAAGCATGAGAACTCTTATGTAGCGTGTTGGAATCATATTTTTAAATAAATAATTATATATATATATAACTTCAGATTAAAAAAAGCCGTAATTCTTTAGAAATATAGAAATATTACACATTCATATTGAAAAAAAAATCCCCCTTCCCTTGTATAACGAATCTTCAAACGCATACCAAAATGTTTTGGTTCATAAACTGGCTTTATGATGGCACCAAAAGGAATTCACAAATAAGCGGCCTCAGCTTCTTCTTCCGTTTCAAAGAACAAACAAAAGCAGCCATTCACAGAAAACTATATATATGTAATTTAGTTTTACTAGAAAATTTTTGCAGCACTCTGACGCTTGGTGATATCCTCATAGTATTTAGTATTGTGTAAGTTATTGCTAACATTTTTTGTCGAGATTAATATTTCTACTTTTCCTTCAATTTCGCAAATATAATCGTTGAAATTTAAATAAGCTGATTTGTTTGGAAAAATATTTTAACAAAAACATTACTTCGCGGTTTAAGAATTTTTTCATTTAATTTTATAGGATTCATGGCAAACTATATATTTGAAGAAAATTTCGATTTTTTCCTTTTCAACAGCGAAAAATCAATCGTAGGTTTTATTACTCTTGAGTATGCAGAAGACAATTGGCCATCCATAATTATTTCTTACTGGAGACAAATTACAACTCTTTGTAGCGGTTGGGCTTATGATTGGTTTATAGTTCTCGCAAATGCCGGGCAAACTTGCAACTGGATTCTCATATATATATATATATATATATATATATATATATAACTTAAAGAAAAGATGCAAAATATAATATTGCTTTTTTATTAAAGAAGTATTTCTTATTTTAATCATTAAATTGTTTTTAAAATAGTGCGAGTATTTTGAATGTTAAATAATAAAACATTTATTTTTTCCCCCAAAATTAATGAAAACTTATTGTACTAGGCGACGCACACTAATATATCGATGTGTACTTTTACCCCTTACCTGTTTACAATTATCGCCAAAATTTGGTTTTGATCAGTCAATGTATGGCTATTTTAGAGGATGTGATGGACGGAATGGTGACAGAATTTTATATAGAGATGCTCAGGATTAATTTCATGGTTAGAGTTACCGTTGAAATTTAAATATATATATATATATATATATATATATATATATATATATATTGTTTTTCTTAGTTTTCCCTTACCTGATAAAAATCACCCATAAAGTTTCTTTATATATATATATATATATATATATATTTCAAATATTTTGGGGGTTAGAATATTTTGAAATACATTTTTAATACGCAAAATCATATAACGTCCACCAAAACGTCCAATCGCCCACTAGTTTCTGTTCAGTTGCTCATCGCCCACCCAACGGCTGAAACCGGACACCGGTGGGCAATACCACCCAGATTAGGAAACCCTAATCTATCGTTATATATTTCTGTCATTATCATTATCTGGTTGGAAATATATTTATTATCTTTTATATATATTTTTATTTCCCGGAATATTAATAGTGACATTGATTATCGATTAAATCAATGAAATAAAGACTAAGTTAGTTTCATTTGCTATCGTTTAGCCGTCATCAAATTAAGTCTTGACTTCTCATGTGTTGTTATATACTGAAAAAAAAAATCATTGGATCGTTTGCCATAATTGCACGTATCTGGCGGTGTCCATAGCGATCGAACGGTAGGCGATTATCTTGTGAGTAATCTCAAGTAATGTTTGGCGGGGCCCTCGTGTGTCTTTGCCTCTCCCGCATCTACCATTGTGCTGCCTACCAAGTAAAAAGTTTTCGACCGAACGTGAATCTACCAACTAATTTCCGGCCGCTCGGCACACAGACTGCCTATCGACGAAACCAATCGAATGGGATCCGTTTCTCTTGGACGCATCGATAACAAATTCGATATTGTTTTCGATAAAAGCTGGTTCTTTATGCATAAGCAAAAGCCGCGCGAGATATTGACCGATCGCTTACATAATTATTACTCGTGCTTTGTTTCGCGTGTCTGGAATAAGGTAACACGCTTTGGACACTGACCGAAGTTCAAAGTCAATAGAAATATGTATTGAGCTCCAATGTGACGCATCCATTCAGCGTGTAGGGGATCATGGTTCTCCACATTTTCCTAGCTTTCATAAATCTTGTTTTTTTATTTCCCATAAAACTTGTTCGAACATCTATTCACTGAAGTTCGTTATACACACTTGAGCAAATTAATTGAAACACCTGCTTTCGTTTCCTTTCTTTCAACATAAGGTCAGTTTTAGACCCACTACAGTGACACTGTGTAATTTCTATTTTCTCCCCAGATTAGGTCATATGCAGTGATGTGCAGTAATATGAATCCATTTTCGGGGTGTATGGTGAAATTTGTTTGACTTTGAAAAATATTGCGTCATCCGTGAATGCATTAGATTATCATCACGCCCAAACATTATTGTCCCGACTGTCGATTAGTTGTCCATCTGCCATTGTATGCAATGGACGTTACTCCAAGGAAGCGTAGGAAAATTGTAACGCTGTACGAACACACTGGCAAGACTTACCTGTTAGCAAGAATCAATTAACGACGTAGGATGAAGTATATATATATATATATATATATATATATATATATATATATATATATATATATATATATAATGTACAGCCAGTTAGATCGGGGCTACAAGAATGTAGGTCGCCCATGGGTAAGATACAAAGACAAGCTGAAAATCGACTTGTCAGCAGTCAATGAGCACTTAGTCATGGAGCGGGTAGAATGGAGTGTTTTAGTGGACTCAGCAATTTTCAATCTGGTTGTCTGAATCATCTTCAAGAAGCGAGAGCAAGATCTAAAAGGTCAGTCAATCTAACAGTGATCTCATCTCACAATCCTCAAACTTGCTCCATATGTGGCCTTTGTAAATCACTAGCACGTCTTAAATGCCACTTAAGATTATCGCAAAAAAATTTCATAACTGTCAGATCCTCATACGTCGAAACCGACGGGACAGTCCATTATATATATATATATATATATATATATATATATATATATATATATATATATATATATAAATATTTGAGTATAAGGAAGAAGCATACGTACACGCACATATACTTGCACGTACAGATCTATATATTTTTTTCTCTCGGGTGTTATAAAACACTGCTCAATGTTATATAATAAAGCTATTAATGATATATTAGAGAATATACATAATATACCACGTCGATAGTAGGAGTCGGAGTTTCATGCGAATACGCAATCTTCAGGTGCAGTATACTCACTCATTTGTGTGTGGGGGGGAGTGTGGCTGTGTCTGAATAAAGTGACAAGATGTAAAATTATTGTTTTGCCCTCTGAGTGATTTTATCGGGGCACTTTCATTGATAAAGTTTCTCAGAGGATGAAACGTGTCGGCCAAAAAGTTGTTTTTTTTATTAATTTTGTTCCTTTAGGGATGCACGCTCTGAACATAATATATATATATCTATATATATATATATATATATATATATGTTCGGGTTATGTAATCTCTATAAAATATTTGTACAGTATTCGATTAGAGGCAAGGTCTCATCAGTTCACTCTAAATTGCTTAGAACTAACCGTAAGTTCTATGCTAACGGTTTTTTTTCTCTCACTTCTAGTTCCATGCGTTCAATCCAACTTTGATCTTCAAAAATTCAAATCCAATGTCAATCGCTATCTAATGTCTTCTTGATTCCTTCTTCTGTCATGGTTTTCGCTCCATAACAATTATGCCTTCTTTGGGATGAAAGTATTGAATATATATACATGGCGCGTTAACGCATAAATATAGCATAACATAAACTATATTTTATCATATATATATATATATATATATATATATATATATCATAATATAAACTATTTTTTATCATATATATATATATATATATATATATATATATATATATATATATATATATATATATATATATCATAATATAAACTATATTTTATCATATATATATATATATATATATATCATAATATAAACTATATTTTATCATATATATATATATATATATATATATATCTTATTATAAACTATATTTTATCATATATATATATATATATGATATGTATTCTATCATATATATATATATATATATATATATATATATATATATATATATATATATATATATAGAGAGAGAGAGAGAGAGAGAGAGAGAGAGATAGAGAGAGTCATACACAGACAGATTGTTTTGTTATATCACAAGCTCCTCATTGTGGCTAGACGTCCGTTTGATTCACAGCAGGGATGAAAGGGAATTTTAACGTTTTTCTGTATACGAAATAGGCCAGCGGCTCATAGAACTCAATTCAATTTTACCTGAATAGTAATCTTTCTATCTATCTATCTCTCTCTCTCTCTCTCTCTCTCTATATATATATATATATATATATATATATATATATATATATATATGTCCTATTTCACATAGAGAAAAGCGTTAAAATTCCCTTCCTTACCTCCCGAGGAGCTGTGATACAGCGAAACAGTCTGTCTGTGGATATATATATATAAAATATAATTTATTTTATGCTATATTTATGGGTCACGTGGCTTCGCAACTCTCAACATACAACTCGTGCGTAAGCAAAAACACGCATATATATATATGTATATATATATATATATATATATAATTCTTACACATGGACCAAAACAACTTACTCACTACAAAGATGCATTCTTGTTTTGATGCGCATGCATCTCAACTGGTGAGAAGCAAAAATGTTTATGAACCATTCTATTTACAAGTAAGCCGCTTTTGGAAAAAAAAAACATAGGGAGAAACATCTTAAGAGGAAATGGAGAAGGGTAAAGAAAATAGAGAAAATAAAATAAAGAGGGTGACAGAGTAAGACAATTATTATTTGTTGATAGCATTTTGGACAGTGAAGGAATGTTCAGGCGTTAAGACAAGGGCCTGACCCTAAGAGTTTAAAACAAACCGGAATGTCCGCTATAGCTTTTGATACCGTGCAACGATCAGGAATATAAGCTAAGTGTGTATGTGCGTTTGTATAGAGTGCTTCAAAATTAGGTTTAACGTAAGTATTATTCCAATATTGCTATGTTTGTATAATCAATACAGTACGTTTTGTACGCCCATTTTGTTTTTCATTACTGTATAACTTCTTTTGTACTCCCTGTATATATATATTTATACAACGATAGAGATTTAGAGGAAGTGAGAGATAAGGAGGGTGGTACAGAATTAGAGAGCCCGACATATCTATGAAGCAATCGTGAGGATAAAATTAGTGGAGACAGAGATACGTTACACGCCATAACTGTTATGGTTGTGCCTTGTACTTTAAACCAGTTTATGTTGATAGCCAACATCGGTAAAATAAGAGAGACGTCATGTTCCTCTTTTGTTATTTCAGACTTTCCATGTTTCCTTGGCCCTTCCCTCTCTAATAAAACCCTGCCAAGTCTGGTTTGCGACTCTAATGTGACGTGAGGGCCTGCCCACGCTCCCATCTTGGGTACAATCCAAAACCCAGCCGTCAGAAATGATTTACGAGTCCCCATAATTGGCCTCGGCTATTTACAAGGCCTTTTTGAATTAGACAGTCTTTGCTGGACAGCAGAATCGACTGTCTGTTCGAAATCGCCTCTCTATTATTCTTCCTGTATTCATTGGTCGCGATGTGCCATGTTCAGTATCGATATCAAGCCTTCTCAGATCTGGAAAACTTTTTCTGTTATCCGTCGAATCTGACAATAACGGCCGTGACCGAGACATACTCATACGCTTTCTCGAATACTCACTTATTGTTTGTGTGTGGATGGGGTGTACCGGTGCTCTAAGTCTTACGAGTACGACCGTGACTATAATGATGCTTCGCCGTCATTTGAGCTAGCTCCCAGTCAAAGAACAGGGATGTCTTCAATCTGCAGTAGTTCTATTCATTACCGGAAACCTTCGGCTTTCCTCGAGCAAAGAGGTAGCCTTACTATACTGTCAACAGCGGCTTACGGTGAAGTCACCGGTTCTTGTACGATCACCGAAGTTAAGCAGCATCGAGCCTACATGGGTGACCGCTTGGGAATACCAGGCCCTATAAGTTTGGATGTACAGGTGGTATAAGGATAATGGCTAGGACTGTTAACCGGAGAGCCGAGTTCAAATTTCCGTTAGGTTCATTTTATTCTCTAACGTTCAGTTTTCCTTGGGAAATGTATGCATCCACCTCTTCTTTACAGATATGGATTAATTCGGATGATTTGTATCACTAAAACCATTATTATCTCAAAAATTTCATAATATATATTTTGGCTTTAAATAACCTGTAATGGGTTGCTAAGTCGTAAAAAACGAATCAATCAATCGAGAGCTCTCTACCCATGTGAAAAACATTGTAACGATCAACTCTCGTTCCATTGGTGAAAAGTAAATTCTACCCGAACAGAATTTTTCTGCGAACACTGTTCCATGATACCGACTTCTAAGAGGATGTTTTCTCGATCAGTGGAACATGTTCATGTCTAGGGTTAACCGTTATCTTCCCCACAGAGTCGTATAAACTGTACCTTTTACTCTGTAATCTCCTACCTAGGATGGCTTCCAGGCCTTGTATAAAGTGAAGACTAGTGTAAAATAATAAAATAAAGTAAAATTACTATCGGTTGAAATTTATAAAATATTAAACGGGGTAAATTGTCATCTCAATTGGGCAAAAATTAAAACAAGACTGACATCACATTTTAATTTCTCAAGTCCACTGTTTATTGCTCTATCTAATATTGATGTGAGTTTCCTTCCTAACCTTTTGTTTAAGATTGCTTTATATCGTTATTTTCTTAGTGACATTGGCTATTCATTTTAATTCTGGCTTCTGCAGCTTCTACAGCTGCAGCTTCTACTGCCGCTACAGCTACAGCTTCTACTGCTGCTACAGCTTCTACTGCTGCAGCTTCTACTGCTGCAACTTCTACTGCTGCAGCTTCTGTTGCTGCAAATTCTGCTACTACTACTGCAGCTCCTACTGATGCAACTTCTACGACTGCAACTTCTACTGCTGTTACTGCTGCTGTTTTACTGATGCAAGTTCTACTGCTACTGATGAAACTGCTATAGCTGCAGTCTCTACTACCACAAATTATACAGCTTCTACTGTTGAGGCTTTTACTCCTGCAGATTCAACTGCTGCAACTTCTACTGATGCAACTTCTACTGCTGCTACTAATGATCTTCTACTGATGCAACCGCTGCTACTGCAACCTATACTGCTACTATTGTCGAAAACTCTACTTCTGCAACTT
Source organism: Acanthosepion lycidas (assembly GCA_963932145.1). NCBI lineage: Eukaryota > Metazoa > Mollusca > Cephalopoda > Sepiida > Sepiidae > Acanthosepion > Acanthosepion lycidas. The sequence goes on along the minus strand of OZ010610.1, from coordinate 52,065,253 downwards.
CTTCTACTGCTACTTCAGCAACTTCTACTGCTGCAACATCTACTGCTGCAGCTTCTACTCCTGCTACTGATGCAACTACTAATGCTGCAGCCTCTACTACCGTAAATTATACTGTTGCTACTATTGCAGTTTCTACTGCTGCAGCTTCCATTGCTGCAACTTCTACTGCTGCTACTGATGATCTTCTTCTGATGCAATTTCTGCTACTGCAACTTATGCTGCTGCTACTGCTACAACTTCTACTGGTGCTACAGATGAAACTGCTATGGCTGCAGCCTCTCCTACCGCAAATTATGCTGCTACTACTGTTGCATCTTCTACTGTTGCATATTCTTCTGCTGCTACGCCTGCAACTTCTACTACTGCTGCAGCTTCTACGGCCTGTGCTTCTAAGGCCCTACATCTGCAGCTTCTACTGCTTCAAGTTCTGTTTCTTAAAGTTTCCTCTTCAACATTCAAAGGGAGAGACCTTACGTAGCAGTTGAGAACTTTTTTTCTTGTTACTAACGGAGCTTTTCTATTTCTCGTTACTCTGCTTAGATTTTGGAAGGCATCTTTGGCTATCCCCAACACCCTTACAAATTTCAATCCCACACATTCCGGTCTCTATTAAAACACTTCCCAGATACTGAATTTTTATTACCGATTGAAATTCTCGTTCTTGTTTGTATTTCTAAATTCTGTATCGTCGATTGTTGAGTTTTATTCAGCTGCATTCTGAATGGCCAATTCCTTTGTTGAATGCATCTCAGAATGTGAGGACATAGTTTTGCAGATGGTGATTTTCTAAGCATAGTAAATATCTGGATGGAACTAATTATTCAGTCGGAATTGTTCTAGGTAGATAAGCTTGCTCATCATTACACCACCTCGCGGTGCCCCAAATTGTTTTCTAAGAGTGGCATAAATGTGGCCAGAGGCCGAGAGTATGGGACACCTAGTGACGATCGAACTCCCTACTTGGTCGTAATTGTTCTCGCGAGACAAGCCTGCTGAACATTACACCACGTCGAGGTGCCCTAATTGATTTTGTAAGTGTAGATATAGAACAAAGCCCAGACTATAGGGTACCCAGTGAAGTTGGGACATATTACTCTGTCGTAATTGTTACAGAGAGACAAACTTCCTAACCACTACACCAAGTTGAGGTGGCCCAATTGTTTTTCTAAACGTGCTTAAATGTAGCACAATCCCGAGAGTATGGGGCACCTAGTGAGGATCGAACTCACTACTGAGGTGTACTGTTTCCAGCGAGACAAGCTGGATAGCCATTACTTGACGTTTTGGTATCCTAAATGATTTTCTAAACGTAAATATGGCACACGGGCATGAATATATGGCACAGATTGAGGGTGGAACTTATTACTCAGTCGTATTTGTTCTAGAGAAATAATCTTGCTAACCATTTAACTATATGGAGGTGCACCAAATGGTTTTCTAAGCGTAGCTTAGATGTAGCTCAAAGCCGAGTGTATGGGTCACCCAGTGAGGGTCGAACTCACTACTCGGCCGCAAATGTCCCAACAAGACAAGCTAAATAGCCATTACTACACGTCGAGGTATCCTATATGATTTTCTAAGCGTAGATAGGGCACCCAGTGAGGATCGAACTCACTACTCGGTTTGTTTTTGTATACGTACGTTACCTTTCTCTTCTATCTTCCATGGTCTCCTCTATAAGATCATAGACACTATTGTATAAAATTATTAGCATTATTTTATATTTCATTGATAATAAATTAGTTTTTTTTTTTTTATTATTATTGTTATCTTCGCTGTTTCTTTCTTCTTACGCACATTACATTGTTTCATCTTAAAAATGATTGATAGGATAATATAACCTAAATAATAATTGATAAATTATAATATTGTTGGAAATCTCGTGAAAATTTCACAGTTTTCCTCTGTGAATTTTCTGGTGAATTTTAATTCTTAATTTAATAAATGAATAAACCTATGGCCATTTCTACGACAATAAAATATGCGTAGAAATTCCTCTATCGCATCGTTAAATATTTTAGCTTATCCACTTTAAAAAATATTGAAATGAACGCCATAAATCTGAATACTGGACGTTATTGTAAGAAGTAAGGGGATACAAATGAAAAGAAATTAAATTGATACCTTTTCCCATTTCACTGAAACATTTCTATATGTTCTTTCATTTATTCATTTTCTCGCTGAAACGAAGTGGTATCACTGATGAGTTTTGTTTTTTCCCTGTATCAAGACCAAACAGTACATTATTTATGAGGTATTGGTAGGATAGGTTAAAAACGTTTCTTTCTTTCATTTTCTCACTGAAACCAAGTAGCGTCTCTAATTTGTGATTTGTACTTCGCGGGATATTATTTTAAGAAGTGGGTACAAATGAAAAAAATGAATAGGGGCAACTTTTTCCATTTCACTGAAACAGCCGCTAAACATTTCTTTCTTTTTTTCTTTCTTTCTTTCTTTCATTCATTTTCTCACTAAATGGCGTCTCTAATATGGGATTTGTTCTTCGCAGGTTGTTATTTTAAGAAGAGGGTACAAATAAAAATAAATAACTGGGCAACATTTCCCATTTCACTGAAACAGCCGCTAAGCACTTATATTTTCCCTTTTTTCTTTCTTTCTTTCTTTCTTTCTCTTTACTTTTATTTTCTTACTGAAACCAAGTAGAGTCCCTGATTTGTGATTTGTTCTTCGTGGGTTATTATGTTAAGAAAAAAAAAAAAAATTGAACTGGTCACCTTTTTTCATTTCACTGAATCAACCGCTAAACATTTATATCTTCCTTCTTTCTTTCTTTTTTCTTTCTTTCGTTCTTTCTTTCTTTCTTTCTTTTTTTCTTTTTCTCGCTGAAACCAAGTAGCGTCTCTGGCATTTTGTTTATCTACTCAATCAAAACGGAATTGTCCATTAGTTATAAGATATTGGCCGAAGACGTTAAACACTTCTATTTAACTTTTTTTTTCTTTTTTCTTTCATTTTCTCACCGAAAAAAAAGTAGTGCTTTGTCGTTTTTTTTTTCACGCGATCAAAACGAAATAGTCCATTATTTATTAGGTCCTGGCGGGGCGTAACGGTCGCGAGAACTAAGGAGCTCGCAAAGGAAGGAACACGCACAATTATTCTATTTTGTTATTGTTCCTAACTTCATGTATTTTTATACGTACATTATATTTTACCCCCCCCCCAACTCTTCATCTTCCGAATGGTCGATATGATGCTTTAATATTTAGGGCATTATTTTACATTTAATTGATGATAAATTATAACATTAGTCTTCTTATTTCTACCTTCTTTCTAAGATCGATTGTGTTTAAATTTTTAATGCTGTCATCCCAACATGCATTTTACTGATAGTTCCTGTTAATTTTTGTGTTCAGATGGAATTCAAAGCGTTTAGCTTTCATGAACGTCATTCACCAAGATCGATTTTGATTCGAGTTCAGTTGTTCTCATCTTGTTGCGAATTTGAAACATATAGAGTTATAAATTCCAGGTTCAAAAAAGAAAAGAAAAGATGGGTTCGCTCACACACGTCACAGGTTTCGACGAGCAACAAACAAAAGATGAACGTTTGTATTAGGTTGGTGCAAAAAATAATGTCGTTTTCTCACATAGTAACATATGTGAGAAAACGACATGATTTTTGCACCAACCTAATAAATAATTTTATGTAACAAAAACAACAGTAGAAGAAAAGTTTGCAATAAAAAAGACGTATTAGGTTGATGCAAAAATAATGACGTAATAATGTCGTTTTTTGACGTATTTTTTAACGTCAAAAAACGACATTATTACGTCATTATTTTTGCATCAACCTAATAAAATCAATAAAAGCCACTTATCTGATACCGGCTGTTAGTTTTCGTGTTTCATGAATTTATAAGTTCAGATGTTCATAATGCCAAAGAGACAGAATCCCTTTAAAATGTCCAAATAAAAGTTGATAGTTCTTCTTTTCGTAATATATGATATAAGATTCTGGAATAATTCTTGTATTTCATTTCTTCACAGTTCTTCAAATTACATCCAACATGAAAGTTGGATGATTTCTTTGATTAAAATATTCTCTTATTCTTTACACATCAAGTAGAGGAATAAATCTGTCTTAGAGAATATCTTCTCATTCACTACACATTGGGCAGTTGAATAAATCCAGGATCTTTGAGAATAATATCTTCTTATTCACTACACATCGGGTAGTTGAATAAATCCAGGATCTTTGAGAATAATATCTTCTTATTCACTACACATCGGGTAGTTGAATACATCCAGGATCTTTGAGAATAATATCTTCTTATTCACTACATATCGGGTAGTTGAATAAATCCAGGATCTTTGAGAATAATATCTTCTTATTCACTATACATCGGGTAGTTGAATAAATCCAGGATCTTTGAGAATAATATCTTTTTATTCACTATACATCGGGTAGTTGAATACATCCAGGATCTTTGAGAATAATATCTTCTTATTCACTATACATCGGGTAGTTGAATAAATCCAGGATCTTTGAGAATAATATCTTTTTATTCACTATACATCGGGTAGTTGAATACATCCAGGATCTTTGAGAATAATATCTTCTTATTCACTACACATCGGGTAGTTGAATAAATCCAGGATCTTTGAGAATAATATCTTTTTATTCACTATACATCGGGTAGTTGAATACATCCAGGATCTTTGAGAATAATATCTTCTTATTCACTATACATCGGGTAGTTGAATAAATCCAGGATCTTTGAGAATAATATCTTTTTATTCACTATACATCGGGTAGTTGAATACATCCAGGATCTTTGAGAATAATATCTTCTTATTCACTATACATCGGGTAGTTGAATACATCCAGGATCTTTGAGAATAATATCTTCTTATTCACTACACATCGGGTAGTTGAATAAATCCAGGATCTTTGAGAATAATATCTTTTTATTCACTATACATCGGGTAGTTGAATAAATCCAGGATCTTTGAGAATAATATCTTCTTATTCACTATACATCGGGTAGTTGAATAAATCCAGGATCTTTGAGAATAATATCTTTTTATTCACTATACATCGGGTAGTTGAATACATCCAGGATCTTTGAGAATAATATCTTCTTATTCACTATACATCGGGTAGTTGAATACATCCAGGATCTTTGAGAATAATATCTTCTTATTCACTACACATCGGGTAGTTGAATAAATCCAGGATCTTTGAGAATAATATCTTTTTATTCACTATACATCGGGTAGTTGAATAAATCCAGGATCTTTGAGAATAATATCTTTTTATTCACTATACATCGGGTAGTTGAATAAATCCAGGATCTTTGAGAATAATATCTTCTTATTCACTATACATCGGGTAGTTGAATAAATCCAGGATCTTTGAGAATAATATCTTTTTATTCACTATACATCGGGTAGTTGAATACATCCAGGATCTTTGAGAATAATATCTTTTTATTCACTATACATCGGGTAGTTGAATACATCCAGGATCTTTGAGAATAATATCTTTTTATTCACTACACATCGGGTAGTTGAATAAATCCAGGATCTTTGAGAATAATATCTTTTTATTCACTATACATCGGGTAGTTGAATAAATCCAGGATCTTTGAGAATAATATCTTTTTATTCACTATACATCGGGTAGTTGAATACATCCAGGATCTTTGAGAATAATATCTTTTTATTCACTATACATCGGGTAGTTGAATAAATCCAGGATCTTTGAGAATAATATCTTTTTATTCACTATACATCGGGTAGTTGAATACATCCAGGATCTTTGAGAATAATATCTTTTTATTCACTATACATCGGGTAGTTGAATAAATCCAGGATCTTTGAGAATAATATCTTTTTATTCACTACACATCGGGTAGTTGAATAAATCCAGGATCTTTGAGAATAATATCTTTTTATTCACTATACATCGGGTAGTTGAATAAATCCAGGATCTTTGAGAATAATATCTTTTTATTCACTATACATCGGGTAGTTGAATACATCCAGGATCTTTGAGAATAATATCTTTTTATTCACTATACATCGGGTAGTTGAATAAATCCAGGATCTTTGAGAATAATATCTTTTTATTCACTATACATCGGGTAGTTGAATACATCCAGGATCTTTGAGAATAATATCTTTTTATTCACTATACATCGGGTAGTTGAATAAATCCAGGATCTTTGAGAATAATATCTTTTTATTCACTATACATCGGGTAGTTGAATAAATCCAGGATCTTTGAGAATAATATCTTCTTATTCACTATACATCGGGTAGTTGAATAAATCCAGGATCTTTGAGAATAATATCTTTTTATTCACTATACATCGGGTAGTTGAATACATCCAGGATCTTTGAGAATAATATCTTTTTATTCACTATACATCGGGTAGTTGAATACATCCAGGATCTTTGAGAATAATATCTTTTTATTCACTATACATCGGGTAGTTGAATAAATCCAGGATCTTTGAGAATAATATCTTTTTATTCACTATACATCGGGTAGTTGAATAAATCCAGGATCTTTGAGAATAATATCTTTTTATTCACTATACATCGGGTAGTTGAATAAATCCAGGATCTTTGAGAATAATATCTGCTTAGTCATGACACTAAGTAATAGAATAAGTTCATATGTACATTTCTAATGAGCACGCGATCAGAGTTACTTTAGTTGCGACCTGTTCTGGTCGGAAATTATCGGGAAACTGAAAACACAATTAAAAAATCCCACTTGGTTGCGCATGTCACGTAGGCAGGAGAGACCGACTTTTACTTATTCCCTTAGAACGTCAAGCGACACAAATTTTTTCCCGCTAAATCTTAAGTCGAGACAGGACTCGTTCTAGAAAGAAAATAAAGAAAGAAAGAAAGAAGAAGAAGAAGAAGAAAAGAGGAAACAGAAAACGTGCCCCTTAATAATTGATCATACATCTAATTTAATATTCAACATTGCGTCCAATGATTTACTTGTAAATTTTCATTTTACCTTTTAGTGATCCGATACAACTAAGAGCGTTTGTTTCTTTATTCTATTATTTTATTCCAAAATATAAATTTTGTTTAAATTTATACTGTTTTTATATTAGCGTGCATTTTCTCTGGGATACTCATACTGTTTGTTGTCGTTTTGTGAACAGATGCTATTAGAAGCGTTTAGTTTTTATCCATCGCAGAATAATTCTAAGACATAGACATTGATGCGCGATAGGAATTAATTGGATTTTAACACAATGTGCAAGCACATATTTTGTTTTAGCCTTTTCTGTGTATTAGGCTGTTATATAAATTTTTCGTTTTTGTTTTTTTTAATTTAATTTAATAGGTATTATTTATTAGAAGATCTGATGAATAATTAAAAAATGCATTCCCCTTCATAGATTATGGCCTCCTGCCAATGGTCCACTAACTGTTCAATAGAAATCATTAAGTTTTGACACCAACAAAATCATCAAGCCATGTTTTAAGGTCCATATCGTTGTTGACTGACACACCCCTCAAATTGATAAAAAGCGACAGAAAAAAATGTTCGTATTCTGATGCGGCTAAATCAAGAGAATTTTAATTGCTTGTTTGGTTATGTTAGCGACGTGCAGGCGAGCATTGTCTTGTTGAATAATCACAGATTAGTGACGGTCATCTGAATTGCCTCTTTGAAACATTGTTATGCGTTCAATCTGTCTAATTGTCAAGCGACACAGATTCTTTCCCGCCAAATTTTAAGTCGAGACAGGACTTGGATCTAGACAGGAAATAAATAAAGAAAAGAAGATGAAAAGAGGAAGTTAAAAGAAAACTTGTCCCTTAATAATTGATCATACGTCTGATTTAACATTCAACATTGTTAGCCATGACAACGTGCTTTTAATGGTCTCCTTGTAAAGTTCATTAACTTTTAGTGACCCGACAGAGCTAAGCGCGTTTATTTGTTTTATTAATTTATTCCAAAATATTGTTTAAATTTATACTGTTGTTATATTGGCGTGTATTTTCTATGGGGTACTCATATTGCTTGTTGTCGTTCTGTGATCGGGTGCCATCAGAAGGATTTACCTTTTACTAACTTAAATGAGAGATTTTGATTATATTACGAATGTTTTATGTTTTTTTTTAAAGCTTTTCACCTCATGCAAGGCTGCAGTGTCACTCGCACGCAACGAGTTACAAAGAATGAAACTAAGAGTAAAGAGGGGTGTTTAGGGAAATTATAAATATAAGGACGGTGATGATGATCGTGGCATCAGAAAATATTGATTGGTATTACATTTAAAGTTTTGAAGATTATAGTTATCAGGGAAGCAAATAAGAGGAACGGTGTTCCGCTGTCGTGAAATGCGAGGGAAGAAACTGTTGAAGTAGAAGAGGCCGTTATGTTTAAATGTTTCGAAGGTAAAATGGTGGGACCGAAATGCCAACCTAGTAGCTTAAATTCGTGTAGATGGGGCACCAGTGAAAATAGCTCGTCAGAGGAGCTGCCATGAAAACATTTGTAGAAAAGACAGAGGGAAGCCACATGAAGTCTGTGAGAAAGTGGCTAGAGTCAAGATGCCAGGTCAGGACCTATCATATTGCATATCCCTCTTTAGATTTTGTCGAGAACCTCAAGATTAACAGCGGGGGGACCAGACCATATATGACAATAAAACGGAAAACGTGGGACCAAAAAGACGCAGAGAAAAAGTTCTCTTGAAGTTAAGCATCAGTCATACTGATAGGAGGTAGGGTGGTTTCTCTGGGGTGGGTAATTGAGAACATTTTACAGCAATAAATATAAGCTGCTTTTTAATGGTTTCCTCGTGATGTTCATTAACATTTAGTGGCCCGACAGAGCTAAGTGCGTTTATTTGTTTTATTAATTTATTCCAAAATATTGTTTAAATTTATGCTGTTGTTATATTGGAGTGCATTTTACATGGGGTACTCATATTGATTGTTGTCGTTCTGTGATCAGGTGCCATCAGAAACATTTACCTTTTACTAAATTTAAATGAAAGATTTTGATAATATTAGGATTTTTTTTGTTTCTTTAAGCATTTCACCCACGCAAGGCGGAAGTGTCACTAGCACGCAAGGTGTTACAGAGAATGAAACTAAGAGTAAAGAGGGGAGTTTGAGGGATGGGTAAAGAGAAAGACGGGAATCAAGATCAAGAAGTTTTGAAAATTATAGTTATCAGGGAAGCAAGTAAGCGAAAGGGAGTTCCACTGTCGAGAAGTGCGAGAGAAGAAGCTATTGGAGTAGAAGAGGCGGTTACATTTAACTGGTTCGTCAAGAAAAGTGTGGGATCGAGATGGCAACGCTTAAATTCGTGCAGTTGGGGAACTAAGATAAAAAGCTCGTCAAAGAAGATGCCATGGAAATATTTGTAGAAAAGACAGAGGGAAGTCACATCAGCTCTGTGAGAAAGTAACTTGGGTCGAGATGACAGTTCAAGACCTATCGCATCTTGGATTTTGTCGAGAATCTCGCGATGAAGTATGGGTCGCACGAGACCTTGATGATTCAATGAGACATGATTCAATGCAAGGACGAATGGTTGATTTAAAGATGTGGCTATTGATTTAATGTAGTTGTTCTAGCTCAGGTCATTCGAAAACGTCGGACCAAGAAGACGCAGAGAGAAAGTTCTCTTGAAGTTAAGCATCAGTCATACTGATAGGAGGTAGGGTGGTTTCTCTGGGGTGGGTAATTGAGAACATTTTACAGCAATAAATATAAGCTGCTTTTTAATGGTTTCCTCGTGATGTTCATTAACATTTAGTGGTCCTATAGAGCGAACAGCATTTGTTTGTTTTATTAGTTTATTCAAAAATAAAAAATAATGATTAAATTTCTACTCTTGTTATATTGGTGTTTATTTTTTCTAGGATAATAATATTGCTCGTTGTCATTTTGTAATCAGGTGCCATTTGAAATGTTTAGCTCTTACTAACTGAATTTAAATGGAAGATTTTGATTATATTAGGAAAATTTTATTTTTTTGACAAAATGTACAGACTTAAATACAAGTCAAAGGTTGTAAAATAAAAAGAATAATTTTGCAGTAGTTAAATCTATACAGAGTAAATAATTGTTTGAATTTGAGCTTTTTTGTTTGTTTAATCAATTCACCATGAATAGTGAAGAATCTCATCACTGATGAAGAAAGCACTAGAGGAAATAGAAATGTTGTTCTACAGAAGGATGCTGAGCATAACCGACTGAATATGTGAGCAATGCTGAAATTTTAGAGAAAATTGAAACAAAACGAACACACTTATACTTAATGTCAGAGAGACAGTTGGTATTTCTAGGGCACATAACGAGGAAAGAGGGTTTGGAAAAATTGATACTCACAGGACAGATTGAAACAGGCGTCACAAAGGAAGGCAGCGGATGTCCAACTTGTCGACAGAACAGGGATTAGAGGACAGCGAAAATACAAGATTTTCTAAGCGCTACAAATGAAAGGAAGTTGTGGAGAGCCATGATTACCTACATCCTGAAGGTTCAAGACAGAAACAAGAAGAATGAGTGTGTATAATTGGTTGGCAGAACAGGCATTCGAGGAGATAGGTAAAAGACAAAATTTACTAAGAGCTACAAATGGCAGGAAGTTGTGGAGAGCCATGATTACCCACGTCCTGACGTAACACTACACATACAAGAAGACAGAATACTGTTATTATATTGATTGATATTTTTTCTACGATACTCATATTGCTCGTTGTTATTTTGTGTTTAGGTGCCATTTACAACGTTTAGCTTTTACTAACGGCATTTAAATGATAGATTTTGATTGTATCAGCAAAGTTTTATTTTTTGGACAAAATATACAGCCATAAATATGAGTCAACCATTATAAAGTAAAAAAAAAGAATAATTTTGTAGTAGGTAAATCTATATAGAGTAAATAATTGTTTGGATTTGAGTTTTTGGGGTTTCCAATTTTTTTTTTTTTTGGCTTAATGTCCAACCACCCTCCCAACCAAGGAGATAATACCATTAACTCAAGCGGATATTAGGCGTGAAAGTAAAGGAAAATACGGAACCGGAAACCTAAAAGAGGAAAGAGTTAAAAAACAAAACAAAAAAAAACAAAACAGGCTCGTCCAAAATATGGCCTTTGAACCTGCCTAGACGGGTTCAGGCTCTGTCTACCCCCCCGGACGAAACCTTGCCCTTCGGCAAAGCGTCGTCCGGGTTCCTCTCTGCTAACGCAGAGAGTTGGACAGAAGGAGTCCGCAGTCAAAGACCGCGGGACGGCACTGAGTATTTATTAATCCCCCCACGAGGATCAAATGTGGCACAAGGCCGGTTTAATATGGGTATCTCCGAGCCCGTAGGCTCAGCCAAAAATATGGCCTTTGAACCCGCCTTGACCGGTTCAGGCTCTGTCTACCTACCCGGACGAAACCTTGCCCTTCGGCAAAGCGTCGTCCGGGTTCCTCTTTGCTAATGTAGAGAGTTGGACAGAAGGCGTCCGCAGTCAAAGACCGCGGGACGGCACTGAGTATTTATTAATCACCCCACGAGGATCAAATGTGGCACAAGGCCGGTTTAATGTGGGTATTTCCGAGACCGTAGGCTCAGCCAAAAATATGGCCTTTGAACCTGCCTTCACGGGTTCAGGCTCTGTCTACCTCTCCGGACGAAACCTTGCCCTTCGGCAAAGGCTCGTCCGGGTTCCTCTCTGCAAACGCAAAGAGTTGGACAGAAGGCGTCCGCAGTCAAAGACCGCGGGACGGCACTGAGTATTTATTAATCCCCCCACAAGGATCAAATGTGGCACAAGGCCGGTTTAATGTGGGTATCTCCGAGCCCGTAGGCTCAGCCAAAAATATGGCCTTTGAACCCGCCTTGACGGGTTCAGGCTCTGTCTACCTCCCCGGACGAAACCTTGCCCTTCGGCAAAGCCTCGTCCGGGTTCCTCACTGCTAACGCAGAGAGTTGGACAGAAGGCGTCCGCAGTCAAAGACCGCGGGACGGCACTGAGTATTTATTAATCCCCCCACAAGGATCAAATGTGGCACAAGGCCGGTTTAATGTGGGTATCTCCGAGCCCGTAGGCTCAGCCAGAAATATGGCATTTGAACCCGCCTTGACGGGTTCAGGCTCTGTCTACCTCCCCGGACGAAACCTTGCCCTTCGGCAAAGCCTCGTCCGAGTTCCTCTCTGCAAACGCAAAGAGTTGGACAAAAGGCGTCCGCAGTCAAAGACCGCGTTACGGCACTGAGTATTTATTAATCCCCCCACGAGGATCAAATGTGGCACAAGGCCGGTTTAATGTGGGTATCTCCGAACCAGTAGGATCAGCCAAAAATATGGCCTTTGAACACGCCTTGACGAGTTCAGGCTCTGTCTACCTCCCCGGACGAAACCTTGCCCTTCGGCAAAGCCTCGTCCGGGTTCCTCACTGCTAACGCAGAGAGTTGGACAGAAGGCGTCCGCAGTCAAAGACCGCGGGACGGCAATGAGTATTTATTAATCCCCCCACGAGGATCAAATGTGGCACAAGGCCGGTTTAATGTGGGTATCTCCGAGCCCGTAGGCTCAGCCAAAAATATGGCCTTTGAACCCGCCTTGACGAGTTCAGGCTCTGTCTACCTCCCCGGACGAAACCTTGCCTTTCGGCAAAGCCTCGTCCGGGTTCCTCTCTGCAAACGCAAAGAGTTGGACAGAAGGCGTCCGCAGTCAAAGACCGTGGGACGGCACTTAGTATTTATTAATCCCCCCACAAGGATCAAATGTGGCACAAGGCCGGTTTAATGTGGGTATTTCCGAGCCCGTAGGCTCAGCCAAAAATATGGCCTTTGAACCCGCCTTGACGGGTTCAGGCCCTGTCTACCTCCCCGGACGAAACCTTGCCCTTCGGCAAAGCGTCGTCCGGGTTCCTCTCTGCCTTAGCAGAGAGTTGGACAGAAGGCGTCCGCAGTCAAAGACCGCGGGACGGCACTTAGTATTTATTAATCCCCCCACAAGGATCAAATGTGGCACAAGGCCGGTTTAATGTGGGTATTTCCGAGCCCGTAGGCTCAGCCAAAAATATGGCCTTTGAACCCGCCTTGACGGGTTCAGGCCCTGTCTACCTCCCCGGACGAAACCTTGCCCTTCGGCAAAGCGTCGTCCGGGTTCCTCTCTGCCTTAGCAGAGAGTTGGACAGAAGGCGTCCGCAGTCAAAGACCGCGGGACGGCACTTAGTATTTATTAATCCCCCCACAAGGATCAAATGTGGCACAAGGCCGGTTTAATGTGGGTATTTCCGAGCCCGTAGGCTCAGCCAAAAATATGGCCTTTGAACCCGCCTTGACGGGTTCAGGCCCTGTCTACCTCCCCGGACGAAACCTTGCCCTTCGGCAAAGCGTCGTCCGGGTTCCTCTCTGCCTTAGCAGAGAGTTGGACAGAAGGCGTCCGCAGTCAAAGACCGCGGGACGGCACTTAGCCGAACTGGCGACCGCTACTACTACTTACTGTCTGTGGGAGATTCCATTACAATAGAATAGGTACTATAACCCCCCCCCACTAAAACTTTACTCCTCAGGAGTAAAAAGTTTTATTTATTTTTCAAATTTTTACAGAAAATATGAAGAAGAAAACAACAAAAAAGTTTGTTTTTTTTTTTTTTTTTAGCAATATCGTAGCGTATTTCCTACGTTTTTTTTATCCATTTTTAAATGATCAGTTGCCTTTCTTTTTTTTTTTCTTCTGGATCGGCGTACCTTAGGTAAAATTATTTGCAGGGGTTGTTAGATCAAACTTATTAAAAATCACCTCCATCGGCGTTTTTTTTTTTGCCTCCTTTTTTTTTTTTTTCGCGGGACCGCTGTCAACCACGTCTCAAAAAACGTCGTCTGATCTGTTTACTGCACGTGAGATTTTCCTCTTTCACCAAGTACCTCATATAGCCAATTCGCTTTTCTTTTTATTTTTTTATGTATATATATATCCAAAGCATTACCAGAAACAACCTTCCGCTTTGAACTTAAAGATGGACTGACAGTTTCTTTAAGTTCTTCTTGTCGACTGCAATCATTTAATAATACACCATGTCCTTGGCTGCAGGTAACTCGTTCCTCTGTTTTTTTCGGTATCGGCTTCATTTTCACTTTCTGGAGCTTGTTTTTTACGCATATTGTCGGTGTTACCCAGTGAACTTTTTTAAATAAACCCGTTTTCTTTATTCTGTCCAATTTTTTATCTATCTGTTCAATTGAAGCGAACAGCACATTCCTTTTCCTTTTGAATACCGCCTGAGCGTTTTCTTTTGACTGTAATTTTGCCTCCATCTTGGTACACGTTCCCAAACCTGGACAAAAAACAGTAGGAAAATTTCTCTTCAGTTTTGTAACTAATTTTTGGGCTTCGCAGTTTAAATTTTCAACCTTGTAACAGAAAGAATTTATTGGTAAATCCCATAATTGAAATTCTGTTATCCAATCCGTACCAAGTACGTTCGGGTATTTTCTATAACAAATAGTTTAGCTTTTTGCGTTTTTTTTTATTTAACATGACGTTTGTAAGAAATTCTCCAATAAATTGTATTTTTTCTCCTGTCACGGACCTCGCGATTTTATTTGTCTTCATTAAAGTTGGTTTCCCCAACTTCTTCCAAGTATTTAAATTTATGATAGACAGGACGGAACCAGTGTCGAGTTGCATTTTTATTTTTTTATTACTTATTTCGACGGTAACAAATTTTTCAGTTATTCCGTCGTTCACTTCGTCGGACTTTAATTTTCTTATTTTATTGTTTTTATTTTTTGACCTGCTTTTATGCCCCACTCTTTCACAGTTGAAACATTTAACAAAGGGGTAGGAGGAGTGAAGAGCCATGATCGCCTACGTTCTGAATGGACACGGCACATAAAAAGATAGAAAGAATATGAAATGTATACATTCTACAGATTATAAAGTGTACACTTTTCTGGGTAAGACGTTAAACTACATCCGCCCCCTGGGTAAGACGATAAACTACGCCCAGCAGCAAGGCATCTGATCAGTAGGTTTTGAGGAGCGTGGAAGCACCTCTTAATTGCTGGTGTTCCCAGGTCCACCCTGACCCGGGGTGGTAGCACCTGTTAAGGTCCCAGCTATGGTCAAATAGTTAACTATTACCAGCAATACTTTTTTGACAAAAAAAAAAAATGTTACCAGCAATACAATTTTGAAGGAAAAATATTACTAGAAACAGATTTTTGGCAAAACAAAATATTACCAGCAATAAAAAATGTTATTGGTATTAAATAACTGTTGTGGACCCGGAAAAAGTCCGAAAGAAAACTCGAACTCAGCAATTCAGTGAAAAAGTATTATTAACAAAAAGAACAAATACAGAAATGTTGCACGTCCGTCTGACGGCAAAGTACAGTAGTCAACTCGTCACCTGTCTACAGTCCTCTTGCGAGTCGTAATATAGTCATTAGACGAGTCTATTTTGTCCATGAAAGTAGGTCACCATAACAATAACCCATTGAGGTTGATATGCTGTAAAACAAAATAAACCAAACAAATCTAAACCAAAGAATACATATTCTATTCATACGAATCTATCCTAAAAATGTCGGCATTAAATAACCCATTGAGGTTGATATGCTGTAAAACAAAATAAACCAAACCAATCTAAACCAAAGAATACATATTCTATTCATACGAGTCTATCCTAAAAATGTTATCGGCATTAAATAACCCATTGAGGTTGATATGCCGTAAAACAAAATAAACAAATAAACGAAATATATCTTACAAAGATCTGCGTGAAAAGAATTTTATTTCCCCCCTCATCATGAATATTAAATTTCAAATATAAAAACAGCGTTTTCAGACATCCCACTACATATATTTACATACAATTTTATACTATTTTCTTCCCAACTTCTTGCCGTTTGAGTTATTCGAAACAAATGTATGCGTATGCATTCTATCAAAGAACGGTACGACGACACGAAACGCAAAGGGATCTCGTGTTGTCACGTTTGCGTGGCCTTAAAGACATTCATAAATTGCATCGTCGCTTGTGAAAACAGGCCTGCCGACTTCGTTGTGTCAGAAACATCGAAGGTTGTTCAGTGCTAAAATAAAATGCAGGCAGTAAATGATATCCGATTGAAAAGGTGAGGATTGCGTGCTGAGAATAACGTTCCCACATGTTTTCCTGGACAGATAAAAAAAAAAAAGAACAATCCCAAAAGAAACAAATAACTTTTCAGCACGACATTAGATGTCTCGTCGTGACATTCAACCAGAAAAACTCGATTACATTCCGCCAGATTTGTGCTAATGTTTATGGCTAACGAGTTCGAACGAACACAGAGGATTTCCAAGACATGTGTTTCTCGTAATTCTTTGGAAAATTAGCGAGATTTTCTGAGGAATGGTGAAAGTGAGTTGGAATAAATTGACAACAGGTTAATTTAAATCATAAAATCTGTTATCGGTAACGTTCGGCCCGGTTCGTAACAGTGATGCCATTTGTGCGAAAAGTGCCTTTACTGAAACAGTTAAATAGAAAAAAAAATGTCTCTTTACATTTTAAAAGATATAAATACAAATCTCTCATCTACAGACCCCACACCCCAATTAACGGGCTTCGGATACAATAGCTAAAATATGCAGGCAAAAATAAAGAAATGAACTTATGCAGGAAAAAAATTCTTCCAAATGGTCAGCAGTGTAATTCAAATTTTGCGGGCTTAGCGGAACGAGTCGTACTAGTTCTCAAAGTGACCGCTTGGTGGCGGGCCATTCAGTTGTAAACAAAGAGAGGTGTACAGTATATAAAATATGATACATCAGCGCATGCGTGAGAAAGTAGCTGTGAGAAATCTATTATTTTTGTTATTTTGATTAATATATCTATATTAAGTATATATTTATTTATGCCATATATACATGTTTATAGTATTTACCTTATGATCATAAATAGTGGCAGTTACTATAGTGGTTTTATAACTAAAACATAAATAATCCCTTCCCATCTACGGACAATCGGCTTTAAGAGACCATCCACCCCATATATTAGTCCGTTGATGAGTGCTTTGTCTGTATCACAAAAGCAATTGATGAGATATCTTAGTCAGATATTTTCTATATACTCAGTAGTTATCAAAGTTTTAATAAGCTTGTCTTCAGTGTATTTTAGGCACCATGTTGATGAAATAGGTACTGTTAAATGAACCCCTAACCTTTCGAGACCGGTGGATTGGAAGGCATGCCCTAATTCCCTTGCC
The DNA here is from genome assembly GCA_963932145.1 of Acanthosepion lycidas. Lineage (NCBI taxonomy): Eukaryota > Metazoa > Mollusca > Cephalopoda > Sepiida > Sepiidae > Acanthosepion > Acanthosepion lycidas. The sequence continues at coordinate 52,048,037 of OZ010610.1, read as the reverse complement.
ACTTCGTTTACCAGATATCACTCCCTGGACTTCTTTCTATGGGATTATGTTAAAGATATCGTTATACTAGATGCCATTAATCTAAAGCAAAAGATCACTGACGACATTGCCATTGATGAGGATATGCTACAATGAACATGACAGAAAACTGAGTACCGTTTTGATGTGCTTCGTGCAATTAATGCTGATCCATATAGAGACGTAATAAATTAGTTTAAAAATTCAATATGTACTCCTTATTTTGTAACAGTTTCCACATATTTGCCTGTTTATCTGATTTTGTAATATTTTATTTTTAAATTGTAAAGAGACTTTATGCACTCGCTGTATTTTCCATCAGATAATGTTTATAGCTACAAGTTAGAATAAACTGAAAGGCTTCCATGAGTCAGTTTTCATAATTCCACCAAACGATTGTCTAGCTATATATGAAAAATGAACTTACGTTAGTTAAGAAAAGGTATCATAGATCAGATTTTCACAAATAAAAATTATAGATGGAGTGTTACCTAGCAAAAAGCAATTACATTCGGTAAAATATGTAAAATAAAATTTTAGAAGAACAGTGTTCACGTTCCTGAATCCTCTATAATTCCATCAAAAGTTTCTCTAACTGAATGTTGTTTCTTAAAAAAAGAAGAAGGTAAACCTTAATTAGATTCTCATAATTAAAATCTCTGTGGAGTTAACCGTAGAAAGACTTACATTGGGCCAGATTTGTGTGTGTGTGTGTGGTTTTTTTTTTTTAACTATGATGTAAGGCAGTTTTTACTGTCCAGTTTTCACTTCCCATTGTGGAACAACTTTAAGACAGCCATTGATGTGAGTCGGGAATTAATTGTATTTTAATACAATGTGCATGATTATATTATAATTTATCCTATTTCGTGTATTAGGCTGTTATATAAATTCGTTCTTTTTAATAATTTAATTTAATACGTAATATTTATTACTAGTTCTGATGAATCATTAAACAATGTATTGCCCTTCAATGTTTACGACTTCCTATCAACAATCCACTAATTGTTCAATGCATCGACGATAGAAATCATTAGGTTTTGACACGATAAAAATCAAGTCTCGTTTTAAGGTCCATATCGTTGTTGAATGACACACCCCTCAAATATATATGGAAAGCGACAGAAAAAAATGTTTGTATTCAGAAGCGGCTAAATCAGGAGAATATGGCGGGCTGACAGAACTTCCCAACCGAATTCTTTAATTGCTTGGAGACGAGCATTGTCTTGCTGAATAATCACAGATTAGTGACGGTCAGGTCTTTTCAGCTGAATTGCCTCTTTGAAACACTGTTAAGTGGCCAATCTGTGAAGTGACACATATTCTTTCCCGCCAAATGTTAAGTCGATACAAGACTTGGTTCTAGACAGGAAAAGAAAGAAACGAGGAAAAGATGAAAATTAAAGAAAACTTGTCCGTTAATAATTGATCATACGTCTGATTTAAAATTCAGCATTGTGAGCCATGTAACTATAACAACGTGATTTTAATGCTCTACTTTAAAGTTCATTAACTTTTAGTGGCCCGACAGACCTAAGAGCGTTTATTTGTTTTATTAATTTATTCCAAAATATTGTTTAAATTTATACTGTTGTTATATTGGCGTGTATTTTCTATGGGGTACTCATATTGCTTGTTGTCGTTCTGTGATCAGGTGCCATCAGAAGCATTTACCTTTTACTAACTTAAATGAGAGATTTTGATTATATTACGAATGTTTTATATATTTTTTTAAAGCTTTTCACCTCATGCAAGGCTGCAGTGTCACGCGCACGCAACGAGTTACAAAGAATGAAACTAAGAATAAAGAGGGGTGTTTAGGGAAATTATAAATATAAGGACGGTGATGATGATCCAGGCATCAGAAAATATTGATTGGTATTACATTTAAAGTTTTGAAGATTATAGTTATCAGGGAAGCAAATAAGAGGAACGGTGTTCCGCTGTCGTGAAATGCGAGGGAAGAAACTGTTGAAGTAGAAGAGGCCGTTATGTTTAAATGTTTCGACGGTAAAATGGTGGGACCGAAATGCCAACCTAGTAGCTTAAATTCGTGCAGTTGGGGCACCAGTGAAAATAGCTCGTCAGAGGAGCTGCCATGAAAACATTTGTAGAAAAGACAGAGGGAAGCCACATGAAGTCTGTGAGAAAGTGGCTAGAGTCAAGATGCCAGGTCAGGACCTATCATATTGCATATCCCTCTTTAGATTTTGTCGAGAACCTCAAGATTAACAGCGGGGGGACCAGACCATATATGACAATAAAACGGAAAACGTGGGACCAAAAAGACGCAGAGAAAAAGTTCTCTTGAAGTTAAGCATCAGTCATACTGATAGGAGGTAGGGTGGTTTCTCTGGGGTGGGTAATTGAGAACATTTTACAGCAATAAATATAAGCTGCTTTTTAATGGTTTCCTCGTGATGTTCATTAACATTTAGTGGCCCGACAGAGCTAAGTGCGTTTATTTGTTTTATTAATTTATTCCAAAATATTGTTTAAATTTATGCTGTTGTTATATTGGAGTGCATTTTACATGGGGTACTCATATTGATTGTTGTCGTTCTGTGATCAGGTGCCATCAGAAACATTTACCTTTTACTAAATTTAAATGAAAGATTTTGATAATATTAGGATTTTTTTTGTTTCTTTAAGCATTTCACCCACGCAAGGCGGAAGTGTCACTAGCACGCAAGGTGTTACAGAGAATGAAACTAAGAGTAAAGAGGGGAGTTTGAGGGATGGGTAAAGAGAAAGACGGGAATCAAGATCAAGAAGTTTTGAAAATTATAGTTATCAGGGAAGCAAGTAAGCGAAAGGGAGTTCCACTGTCGAGAAGTGCGAGAGAAGAAGCTATTGGAGTAGAAGAGGCGGTTACATTTAACTGGTTCGTCAAGAAAAGTGTGGGATCGAGATGGCAACGCTTAAATTCGTGCAGTTGGGGAACTAAGATAAAAAGCTCGTCAAAGAAGATGCCATGGAAATATTTGTAGAAAAGACAGGGAAGTCACATCAGCTCTGTGAGAAAGTAACTTGGGTCGAGATGACAGGTCAAGACCTATCGCATCTTGGATTTTGTCGAGAATCTCGCGATGAATTATGGGTCGCACGAAACTTTGATGATTCAATGAGACATGATTCAATGCAAGGACGAATGGTTGATTTAAAGATGTGGCTATTGATTTAATGTAGTTGTTCTAGGTCAGGTCATTCGAAAACGTCGGACCAAGAAGACGCAGAGAGAAAGTTCTCTTGAAGTTAAGCATCAAGACAGTCCAAGATACCAGCTACAGTTTGGAGACTTCAAAATCATAGGAGGTAGGGTGGTTTCTCTGGGATGGGTAATTGAGAACATTTTACAGCAATAAATATAAGCTGCTTTTTAATGGTTTCCTCGTGATGTTCATTAACATTTAGTGGTCCTATAGAGCGAACAGCATTTGTTTGTTTTATTAGTTAATTCCAAAATAAAAATAATGATTAAATTTCTACTCTTGTTATATTGGTGTTCATTTTTTCTAGGATAATCATATTGCTCGTTGTCATTTTGTAATCAGGTGCCATTTGAAATGTTTAGCTCTTACTAACTGAATTTAAATGAAAGATTTTGATTATATTAGGAAAATTTTATTTTTTTGACAAAATGTACAGACTTAAATACAAGTCAAAGGTTGTAAAATAAAAAGAATAATTTTGCAGTAGTTAAATCTATACAGAGTAAATAATTGTTTGAATTTGAGCTTTTTTGTTTGTTTAATCAATTCACCATGAATAGTGAAGAATCTCATCACTGATGAAGAAAACACTAGAGGAAATAGAAATGTTGTTCTACAGAAGGATGCTGAGCATAACCGACTGAATATGTGAGCAATGCCGAAATTTTAGAGAAAATTGAAACAAAACGAACACACTTATACTTAATGTCAGAGAGACAGTTGGTATTTCTAGGGCACATAACGAGGAAAGAGGGTTTGGAAAAATTGATACTCACAGGACAGATTGAAACAGGCGTCACAAAGGAAGGCAGCGGATGTCCAACTTGTCGACAGAACAGGGATTAGAGGACAGTGAAAATACAAGATGTTCTAAGCGCTACAAATGAAAGGAAGTTGTGGAGAGCCATGATTACCTACATCCTGAAGGTTCAAGACAGAAACAAGAAGAATGAGTGTGTATAATTGGTTGGCAGAACAGGCATTCGAGGAGATAGGTAAAAGACAAAATTTACTAAGAGCTACAAATGGCAGGAAGTTGTGGAGAGCCATGATTACCCACGTCCTGACGTGACACTACACATACAAGAAGAAAGGGCGTGTGTAATTTTTTCGCAGAACAGGGATTATGACAGATAGGGAAAATACAAAATTTATTAAGGGCTACAAATAACAGGAAGTTGTGGAGCTTCAAGATTAGCCACGTCCTGAAGTGCCATGTCATTTAGAAGAAGAAGAAGAAGTTTGTGCAAATTGTTCGCAGAACAGGAATCAGAGGAGAAAGCGAAAATACAAAATTTACTAACTGCTACAAATGGCCGGAAGTTGTGGAAACCCATGAAAACCCATGTCCTTAAGAGGCAAGCCAGATACAAGAAGAAGAATGCACTTGTGTAATTGCTTGGCAGAACAGGGACTAGAAGAGATAGGGAAAATACAAAATTTACTGACAGCTACAAAAAAAGGAAGTTGTGGAGAACCATTTCACCAACGTCCTGAAGACACAAGCACATAGAATAAGAAGAGTCCTCGGCTTTTGTCAGTGCAAAAATGGTCATACCGCAACCTTCTAAAGAGTGTTTATTGGGCCTTGTATTGGTTAAAAATTGTTACAAAAAATATGTCGTCCTTATCGTGTTCTGGTCCAGAGAAATCTCCAGAACAAAGCAGTCAATTGTCCCCATTATCCAGTCCTCTGCCATCAGCATCGTGTCTAATACGAAGACCGTAGTTTGGACCTAACGAAGCAGATAAATGACACTTATACTACATGAGATGAACCTTAGATTATCTCTACGCATGTAAATCTTTCCAAATCAAATGGTCGGATCGATAATCTTAAAGCCTTGTGTTACGGGTTTCTTTGAAGTTCAAGAATTATGGCGGTATTAAAACGATGTTTTTCGGAACAAGACGAACGGATGCCGAGGGAAGCGGCAAGCAAAGACAAACGTAAAGCCAATTCCATCGAAGAAAAGAGTCTGCTCTTTACTATATACAATTACGCGAACTCTTGGCAGATTTCGTTTGGAGGAGTGCCGTCCTAGGAAGACGCCATTATTGAAGAAGAGGCACTTAGATGCAAATTTGCGAAGGACTTCCTGAACGAAAGCGCTGCTTCTTTTCGGCAGCCATAACGTTGAGGTATTCGGTTACATTGATACAATTAACGTGTGGAGAAACCGAATCCTTTAATTCGAGGAATATCGTACTTCTAGAATGTCGAGAATTTTTGAGTATTTGGAAAGAGACTTAGGGACAATTAACAAACGCTAAGCTTCTATCATAAATCCACAGCTGTCAGACAGAGGGACAGTCCAAGATACCAGCTACAGTTTGGAGACTTCAAAATCAATTACGAAAATGTAAATAACCGAAAGCTCATCGAAGTAGCGAAAGATGCTTTCCAAAAGCCAAGTAAAGTATTAAGATAGATAGATAGATAGATAGATAGATAGATAGATAGATAGATAGATAGATAGGACTAAGCGGAAGATAGATAGATAGATAGGACTAAGCGGAAGATAGATAGATAGATAGATAGATAGATAGATAGATAGATAGATAGATAGATAGATAGATATAAATAGACAAAGAGAGATAGAAATAAACAGATAGAAATAGATTGAGATAGATAGATAGAAATAGACAAAGAGAGATAGAAATAAACAGATAGAAATAGATTGAGATAGATAGATAGATAGATAGATAGATAGGACGAAGCGGAAGATAGATAGATAGATAGATAGATAGATAGATAGATAGATAGATAATGCACAGAGTGAGAAAGAAAGAAAGAAATATATCGGTGACATTGATATGGGAATGAATACTTGATTAAATGAACACAGGGTTTAGGAAAAATAATAAAAAAACAATTTATTCAGTATCTGTCTATATTTCTGAGATGAGGTATTATGTACACTATTTACATTATTCGGACTATTGTTTTCATCTTTGTCGCCATATTTATTACAACGTTTCGGCCGTTGTACGCTCCGGCCTTCTTCAGGTGGTTGGAATGTCGAACTGAACCCTTTATTTCGCTCGCTGGGGTAGACTGTTCAAGTTCCACGTGCCATGTTTAATGGATTTCAGTTATCAGTTATCTCCTGTTAACTTTCCCTCTCGAAGTTCTCCACTGCCTTAACCGGGTATTGAACTCGCACTGTTTGGCTCCTGTCATAACATCAAAACAATGACTTTATCCACTTATTTTAGCGCTAAACGCAGTAGCGTAGAAATAAAAAATTATATATTGTTGAGTTCGTCATGATGTAAGTAACATGCATACCGAGTCTGAACGAAATTGGAGGAAAAAGTTTTATTTATCGATATTTGATCGGCTATATCGATTATTGACTTTTTAAAAAAAATATCGATTTTTAAGTTAAGAACCTATCTCTTACATGGTACAATGTATATGCCAAGTTTGGTCAAAATCGGTTGGATGGATTTCGTGTTAAATGGTATCCCACAGACAGACACACAGACACACAGACATCCTCTGTTTTATATACATATAGATAAATAAATATAGCCTATGTATATAACAGCAAAACCTTAATCCCCACCATCAGGCTCTGATTCCCATGCCCTCCGGACTATCGAGGACGTGCACTGGTCTGATCTTGTATCCAACGAGGGGCTCCACGCGCGAAATGGCGCTGGAGTGTTATGAAATATCAGTGACACCTATATGGCAATGAATGCTGGACAATCTTGTCACTGATCGAGAAGTGATTTGCAGCAAACGAGAGAGGTCATTCGGCAAAAGGTTGCTTAGCAGTAGAAAGAAACGGTGGAAATATCCAGAGACATAGTGAGAAAATAGGGCTGAGAAAATTTGAGCCTCACAGGGCATTTTCAAGGCGAAGTGTGACACCGGGAAACATTGAGTAACCTTCCTAACGGGTTTGTGCAAATGGTTTGCAGGTCAGGGAATGGGGGTGGGGAGAGTGAAAAGACAAAATAGCTACAACCCCCCCCCACACCAAAAAAAAAACCGATACGATCGTCTAATGAGGAGCTCATCCTGAAGATTGGCCAGCCAGCCGAGTATCCCCCATACCATCGTCCAGCGCCGTGTTTCCTCTCTCGATGCTGTCCTGCGGCGGCCGGATAACCACCCAACCAAAGTTACCTAGCAGTTTGAACCGCTATCTGCAAATCGGCGACGACCTCGTAGCATACCACGTCGCCGCTGGAAACGCGTCATCCACCAAGACCACAAGAAGATTAATCCGAGTCTGGTGTACGAACTGAGAGCAGGAGCAAATAGGTGGCTTTTGTTAGGTCAACGCCTCCATCGCATATTTATCAGCGGCGGTGTTTGATAAAATCTGCAAAATTATTGGTTTTGTTTGGTTTGATTTATTTTGCTTTACGGCATATCAACCTCAATGGATTATTTAATGCCGACAAATTTTGTTATTGCTCGTAATATTTTGTTTTGTCAAAAATCTATTTCAGGTAATATTTTTTCTTCAAAATTCTTCAAAAACTGTTGCTGGTAATAGTTAACTATTTTCCCATAGCTGGGACCCTAAAAGGTGCTACCACCCAGGGTCAGGGTGTACCCGGGAACACCAGCAATTAAGATGTGGTTCCACACTCTTCCAAACATCTTGATCAGAGACCTTGCTGCTGGATGTAGTTTAACGTCTTACCAAGGACGCGTATGTATTTTATCGTCTTACCCAGGACGCGGGTGTAGTTTAACGTCTTACCCAGGACGCGGGTGTATTTTATCGACTTACCCAGGACTCAGATGTATTTTAACGTCTTACCCAGGACGCGGGTGTATTTTATCGACTTACCCAGGACTCAGATGTAGTTTAACGTCTTACCAAGGACGCGGATGTAGTTTAACGTCTTACCCAGGACGCAGATGTGTTTTATGGTCTTACCCAGGAAGCGGATGTATTTTATCGTCTTACCCAGGACTCAGATGTAGTTTAACGTCTTACCCAGGACGCGGATGTACTTTAAAGTCTTACCCAGGACGCGGATGTATTTTATCCTCTTACCCAGGACGCTGATGTATTTTATCGTCTTACCCACGACTCAGATGTAGTTTAACGTCTTACCCACGACTCAGATGTAGTTTAACGTCTTACCCAGGACGCGGATTTAGTTTAATGTCTTACCCAAGAAGCGTATGTATTTTATCGTCTTACCCAGGACGAGGATGTAGTTTAACGTCTTACGATGTAGTTTAACGTCTTACCCAGGACTCAGATGTAGTTTAACGTCTTACCCAGGACGCGGATGTATTTTATCGTCTTACCCAGGACTCAGATGTAATTTAACGTCTTACCCAGGACGCGGATGTAATTTAACGTCTTACCCAGGACGCGGATGTAGTTTAACGTCTTACCCAGGACTCAGATGTAGTTTAACGTCTTACCCAGGACGCGGATGTATTTTATCGTCTTACCCAGGAGTCAGATGTAGTTTAACGTCTTACCCAGGACTCGGATGTATTTTCTCGTCTTACCCAGGACTCAGATGTTGTTTAACGTCTTACCCAGGACGCGGATGTAGTTTAACGTCTTACCCAGGACGCGGATATATTTTATCTTCTTACACAGGACTCAGATGTAGTTTAACGTCTTACCCAGGACGCGGATGTTGTTTAACGTCTTACCCAGGACGTTGCAAAATTATTAAGAAATCCTGACGCTCTGTATATTTTATTACATAAAATAATGTATTAATTTTAATTTCTAAACGTAGCTTAAAAGTGGAAGAAAAGGAAAATATCCATATCCAGTGTGGAGCGAACTCACTATTAAGTCGTAATAATTCTAGTGAGATACGCTTTCTAACCATGACACGACGACGAAGTGTCCCAACTTTGTCTTTTTTAAGAAAGAAAACATCGCCTTACTGAAATTGCAAACAGTGTGGAACGAACCGACTTTCAAGGTGGACATTTATACAACTGCTCAGCAGTGATTCTGACATGTTGGTTGATCGGAAAAAGCAAACGTAATGTATCATATTTAATCAAGACAATCTCTAAGAAAAGTCCAACATTCCAGTAATAATGTCCTATGATGAAATCTAAATTTTATTTAAATTAATGTTATTGCCTTCAAGACAGTATTTTATTGATTGTTGAGTGATTGTTTTTTTTTTTTGTTTTTTTTTTTTTGTTATATTTTTGTCATCTTTGTAATGTTGGAGGAGGACGATTTCAATGGTAGTGTTATCAGAGCCCGAAGACAATTTTCCAGACAGATTTCTGGTTGGCATTTAGGATGCCAAGATTACTATATTGGCATTGTTTTGAAATTAGTCAAAAGCGTAGAAATACTTTTCTTTAATTGTCTGTCTCTCAATTTTTTTCTTTCATTCTTTCTTTCTTTTTTTCTCACGGTGAGCATTATCTATCTATCTATCTATCTATCTATCTATCTATCTTCCGCTTATTCCAATCTATCTATCTATCTATCTATCTATCTATCTATCTATCTATCTATCTATCTATCTATCTTAATCTGTTCGTATGTATTTATCGATAAATATATTGTTAATCAAAACCTTCTGATGCCTTAATCTTGACCCCCTTCCTTCTCTTTATCGCTATCTCAAACACCCCTCTTTTCTTTTACTTTCGCTCTCAGTGACACATTGCGTGCTAGTGGCACTCAAGCCTAGGCTGTGGTGAGAAGTTTAATATATATATATATATATATATATATATATATATATATATATATATATATATATATATATATATATATATATACTTAGCTTAAAAGCCACCATATCGGGCGGTATTTAAGCAATCTTTGATTGAGCCTAAGGCTTGTTCAGGAGTTTGAGAGCCCCTAAGTCTTAGCACATTCTCAGCAATGGAAGCATTCTTCTTTGACTTTTAAACTAGGCTTTCATTTGCACGGGATTTTCTTCCCTTCGCTGCGGTTTTGCTCTTTTGGTTGCAACCTGGTCCTCCGTTGTGCAGAGATTTCTTCTTCCGAGTCATATTGCTGCTGTCGTACACGGCAGGCAAAATTAAACGTATTATTAAATGTTTTCGAGTCGTCCAAAATGACCTAATAACAAACTTATGCAGTTTCAAATCACCGGCTACGCAACCGGAAGTTTATAGCTTTGACTTGAAATACGTAAACAATTTGTTTTATTTACTAAAAACTATAAAATATCTATCTATCTATCTATCTATCTATCTATCTATCTATCTATATATATATATATATATATATTAGCATTTTTCATTCATACATGTTTCATTAAATTAATGCCGTCGATTTATTTTATGTCAATTTTCATACCGTCTGATAAGCTTAATAACATTATCATTAAACGAAGAAAGAAAATCACAATATTGATACATATTTTTTAATCCAATCTCATCTTTCGGGTTACATAAGCCATTATCAAAGATGACAATTACATTACAATATATTAAGCGGTGCGATTTTCTCTTCTAGCGTCTTATATGCACGTGTTTATCGATGCTAGGAAATCATCCATGTAAACAATCACAGACTATCATCACTGTCTTGTCTGTATATTGCTTAATATATTGTACAGTAAGTGTCATCTTTGATAATGGCTTATGTAAGCCGAAAGCTTAGATTGGATTAAACAATATGGACCAGTATTGTGATTTTCTTTCTTCGTTTAATGGTAATGTTATTAAGCTTATGAGACGTTATGAAAAGAATTTACATAAAATAAATAGACAACCCTTTTCTATATTATTTAATGAAACATGTATATATATATATATATATATATATATATATATATATATATATATATATATATATATATAAAATCACAATATTGATACATCTTATATGCATGTGTTTATCGTAGATATAATTGGTAGGAACATATATACCTTAATATAAACATGAATGACAATTTCACAAATAGATATGAAGCAGTTGAGACAGATATCGAGAGATAGATAGGAAGCAAGTGAGATAGATAGATAGATAGATAGATAGATAATGAGTCTCCTTACATATATATAAATATACATATATATAAATATACATATATATAGATATAGATATATACAAAGATAGATAGATAGATAATGAGTCTCCTTACATATATATAAACATACATATATATATATATATATATATATATATATATATATATATATATGTATATATACATATATAGATAGATATATAGATAGATAGATAGATATAAAGAGACAAGCAGAGATAGATAGATAGATAGATAATGAGTCTCCTTACATATATATAAATATACATATATATAAATATACATATATATAGATATAGATATAAATAAATATACATATATATATATATATATATATATATATATATATATATAGATAGATAAATAGATAAATAGATAGATAATGAGTGTCCTTACATATATATAAATATACATATATATAAATATACATATATATAGATATAGATATATACAAAGATAGATAGATAGATAATGAGTCTCCTTACATATATATAAACATACATACATACATATATATATATATATATATATATATATATATATATATATATATATATAGATATAGATATAGATATATAGATAGATAGACAGATAGATATATAGAGACAAGCAGAGATAGATAGATAGATAGATAGATAGATAGATAATGAGTCTCCTTACACACACACATACACACACACACACACATATATATATATATATATATATATATATATATATATATATAAATATATATATAGATAGATAGATAGATAGATAGATAGATATCAGGTCATCCCATAAGTTCTATCCGAATTTTGATTAAAGAAAACAAGTGACCAAATGTTACATTTAATTACAGATTCAATCAACAATGTATTTTCCCTGATTATCTATGACTTCCTTCCATCTATTAACAAGTTTACTAATTCCATTACTGTAAAATCTTTTGGCTATGATTCGAAGAACTCACAAATGTCAGTTTAAACCTCTTCCTGTGTTACAAAAGCTGTTTCTTCCAAATGATTCTGTAAACTACGAAACAAAGTCTGAAGGAGCAAGATCGGGAGAATAAGGTGGATGAAGAATTTTCTCCCAACCAAGGTCTTCGATCATTTTTGACGTGATTCTTGTTGTATGGGGTGGCGCATTGTCCTGACGAAACATCACCCCTTTTCGATTCACTAGATCAGGACTTTTTTTCCTCAAAGCTTGGTTCAAACGCTCTAATTGCTGACAGTATAATTGAGCAATAATTGTTGCATTAGGCGGTAAGAATTCAAAGTGGATTATTCCTTGGCGATCCCACCAGATTGAAAGAAGAACCTTTTGCCCATGAAGTTCCTTTCTCGGCTGTGGCTGGGGTCCTTCCCCTTTACCAAGCCACAGTCTACGTCGCTTAATATTTCGATAAAAGATCCATTTTTTGTCGACAGTCACAAGTCTATCCAAAAAAGGTGAAACAAGAATGGAGAGAAGAGCAGATGTCAACTCGGGATTTGAGGTTGTTTTCAGACAATTCGTGAGGCACCAATTTTCCAAGTTTAGGAACTTTTCCAAGTTGTTGAAGATGACAATAAACAGTTGTATGGTTTGAACTGAGAACCACTGCCAATTCCTCAACTGATAAAGCAGGATTCTCTTCAAGGGCTGCTTCGAGAAGCTTTTCATCAAACTCAACTGGACGTCCGGTTTGATCTTCAGCTTCAAGGGTGAAATCTTCACCTCTGAATTTTGCAAATCATCTTCTGCAAGTTCTTTCATTCGCACATTCCTCTCCATAAACTGAGTGAATGTTTGTAGCCGCTTCGGTTGCCGAGTTTCCTTTCTTGAACTCATAAAGCATTATGTGCCTCAAATGATTCTTGGGTACTTCCATGTTAGCAGGGTTTTGATAAAAACAATATTAATTTTATTGTTCTCTGAAATAAAATTTGATCAGTTTAAATGCATCTAAACATAAAAATAATGTTCAGCCCCATTAGACATTATAAAATACTCTTTAAATTTCGTTCAAAAAGTTGAAATTCGGACAGAACTTATGAGATGACCTGATAGATAGATAGATAGATAGATAGATAGATAGATAGATAATGAACAGACTGAGATAGGTACATAGAGAGGTAGATACCAACATGCTTGAACGTAATCTTCGGGTATATGTGTTGTGGTTTGGTTTGATGATTTATATATACTGAAATGTGGTGCGTTATGTGTAGCTAGCTAGCTAGCTAGCTACTCAGATAAATAGAGAGAGATATGAACAGATTGAAATTGATAGAGGGATATGAACATATCGAGATAGAATGGTAGATATGATCAGCTTGAGATAGATAGAAAGATATATGTGAACAAACTGAGATAGATAGATCCGGTGTTTCATGCACAATGCAATCTTCAGGTGCTGAGTATTGCCTAACCATTATCTAATTTAAATTTTAAAAATATCTGGTTATCGCAGCGTTTACGCAGTTATATATTTTACTCAGATTACGTTTTTCTACTTTAAAAATATATTTGGCATTTAAAATAAATGGTTTTTGAATATATATTTGAAAAAAAATTGTATTGGTGCTTGGTATATTATTTTTAATATTTTATCTTAAGCATAAAGGGAGATTACTTGTTCTGTAAAAACGTCATCCAAATTAAAAATTAATCTGGATCAATATATTTAAGCAGACATTTATTTTTATGCCTACTTGTAACTATCAAATCATTTCATTTGTTTAATAAGCTAGGTTAAAAATATAGATAAATAGCTAGATATATAGCTGAAGTGATACATAGAATCAGAATGAGATAGATAGATAGAAACACAGGCAGTTAGATAGATAGATAGATAGATAGATAGATAGATAGATAGATAGATAAAATGAGATAGAATCAGAATGAAATCGATAGGACCAGATGGAGATAGATAGATAGATAGATAGAAAGAAAGAATTCTAATGACATAGATGCCCTCTTCGAGGGTAGGATATAAAACAAACTTGTTATTTAATGTGTGGTGCTCATACGGGTACAAATGGACAACGGTCCCGCAAAAAGCTGCCCATTAACGAGAGTTATGCGACTGCATCATGACCGTGGGTCAAGTGGAGTATTTTTGCTTAAATTATAAGAATAGGACAGTCAAGGCGACTCTGTATCACTCACCTAAACACAAACACATACACACACTCAGAGACAAACACACACAGGTAGATATGGAAAAAATGAGTTATATATGAAGATAGACAGATACAAAGGAAATAAAATAGATATTGATAGCGATAGATATGAATATAGATTATATAGATATATATGAATAGAAATAGATAGATAGATAGATGCGAAGGAAATAAAATAGATATTGATAGTGATAGATATGAATATAGATAGTCTATATAGATATACGTGAATAGAGATAGATAGATAGATAGATAGATAGATAGATAGATAGATAGATAGATATATAGATAGATAGATAGATAGATAGATATTGATCAACAGATTAAGATATATATTGATCACCAGAATGAGATATAGAGATTTGAACAGGCTGAGATAGATAGATAGATAGATAGATAGATAGATAGATAGATAGATAGATAGATTACATATAAGCTTACGTATAGATATGTTGGGAACTCTCAATTGTAGACTGTCTGATTGATCTGGACCTGACATTAAACTGCGTGCCAAATTATTATCGAGATAACTTTTTTTCTAATATTTCAAAAATAGTCTGATCAATTCACAGAAAATTTTCACACACTGTTGGCAACACTGACCTGCTCAATCCCTTAAATTTTCGTACTGATCTGCGCAATGTAAACACATTGGCGCCATATTTGTTATCAGCACGGTGATTTGAACGTGCCAAATTATTAGAAAGGTTTAGTAAAATTCCCAGAATTGATCAAACAAAAGGTTTATTAATGTTGCACGTGAATGTTTATGATCAAAAGAAGCTAATAAATAAGATAATCAAACAAATAATAACAGATACAAACAAAGGCACAGTTTTAAACAAATTAATAGGGAATGTGCTTTCCCTGTTTTGAAACTACTTGAAGAAGTCGACGATCCATAGAATTTGTTCATTGTAGGATGTCATCTGCTGTAATGCCGCGAGATATGTCAAGAATTGCTTTCCACAACTCAGCGTTGCTCCTGAATTGTCGTCCGTTGGCGTACAGTCTTCGCTTCATGATGATCCAAAAGTTTTCGATTGGGTTCAAATCCGGAGAATTTGCTGGCCACTTTATTTTTCGAGGTCCATCAAAGCCTAACTGTCTAAAAATATCCAGTAGTCCTGTGAGCAGCATGTGAGGGAGCATTATCTTGCATAAAAACAATGGCCGTTCTGAAGGCAACTCTTTGCCTTTTTATCCACGGTTCAAGATGCTCCTTAATAAACGCTCTGTATGCATCAGCAGTCATTTTGAGCTCATCTGGTACTCTCCATGGGCCCACTAATGTTTTTCCAATAATACCACCCCAGATCATTATGCCTCCACCACCATGTTGACGTCTCAAACGCTGATCGCGATTCGCTCCGTTCATTACCCAGCCTTTGCACCATCTATCTGGCCCATCAAGTACTGCTCAAGTTTCTTCTGTGAACAAAACTTTAGAGAAGTCAATCTTCATATTGTCCTCGGCCCATTTCCATCGATTTTGAATGTGATTTCTCGTCGACGGAGTCTTCGATACAGGTTTGACTGTTGTTGCTATTTCCCTCAGATACCGACACCGAGTACTTTTAAACATAGTAGGATCCCCAATGCGACTGAAAAAAAGACTGGTAAGTCCAGGGTTCTTCATGGCCTCGCGTTTAAGCCGTGACATGAGACGACGTGAAATAACCCTCGGCTTGCCTTTATCTGCCCTTTTGCGTACTTGTGTAGGGTCGGCGGTGAACTTTTTCACTGTTTGATGGCACCTCCCTATCATTTTAGAAATTTCTAAGGTAGATTTAACTTTTGAGAGTTCTGAGGTGATAGTTTTCTTTTCAGTATCACTTAAACTGCTTTTACGGCCCATCTTTTCACTAAATTCTTACACTTTTCTAATAATTTGGCACGCTCAAATCACCGTGCTGATAACAAATATGATGCCAGTTTGTTTACATTGCGCAGATCAGTACGAAAATTTCACTGATTGTGCAGGTCAGTGTTGCCAACATTGTGTGAAAATTTTCTGTGAATTGATCGGACGGTTTTCGAAATTTCAGAAAAAAAGTTATCTCGATAATAATTTGGCACGCAGTGTATATCTAACTGAACCAACCCAGCAAATTTATATACTACCCTTAAACTTCTCCACATATGGGGTCCTTTTGACTAAGATGCATGTGTCTGGCATACACTTCCAAGTCTGGGTGACCTTTATGGGTGTATTGGGTATATACGTTCCTCAGTATGAATGTTGATCTCACATTCCATAATAATAATAGAATTCAAGTACATAATATTCTTATGGAATTGAAATATATACTACTAAGTAAAAATAAAGTCATCCTTATAATGGCTAAAAGTATACAGCTGGGAAGTTTTGACACACTTTGCGGCCAGAAAAGAAAATTCTTCTGCGAACACAAGAAAAATTAAATAAAAAGCTTAATCGTAGTACCTTATCAGTCTTCTTAAATGAAACATATATAAAAGAGTGATTGCTGGATAAATGCAGAATATATATTTGGGGGTTTCAATCACTTTCTCACAGGCATAATATGGCTCCCCTCTGTCATTCATGGCATTTGCTCTGACACGCTATTTTTGCTGTGTGGGGTATTATTAAAATATTTTAATTGCCGTGGGTATCATTAAAATATTTTAATTGTCGGAGGTATCATCAAAATATTTTAATTGTCGGGTGTATCATTAAAATATTTTAATTGCCGTGGGTATCATTAAAATATTTTAATTGCCGTGGGTATCATTAAAATATTTTAATTGCCGTGGGTATCATTAAAATATTTTAATTGTCGGGGGTATAATTAAAATATTTTAATTGTCGGGGGTATAATTAAAATATTTTAATTGTCGGGGATATCATTAAAATATTTTAATTGTCGGGTGTATCATTAAAATATTTTAATTGCCGTGGGTATCATTAAAATATTTTAATTGTCGGGGGGTATCATTAAAATATTTTAATTGTCGGGGGGTATCATTAAAATATTTTAATTGCCTTGGGTATCATTAAAATATTTTAATTGCCGTGGGTATCATTAAAATATTTTAATTGTCGGGGGTATCATTAAAATATTTTAATTGCCGTGGGTATCATTAAAATATTTTAATTGCCGTGGGTATCATTAAAATATTTTAATTGGCGTGGGTATCATTAAAATATTTTAATTGTCGGTGGTATCATTAAAATATTTTAATTGTCGGGGGTATTATTCAATTATTTTAATTTTTTTGGTGGGGTGGTATTGTTAAATAGAGTTTACATTAGTGAGCATTCGTTATAAAATTATACTATTCTTGGTAAGTTGATTCAGTCCAACACTTAAGCTACATAACCATTGGTACTTGAGTTTAAAAGATTAATATTGCAGGGCACAGCGAAACATCTAATGCGAGGCTGTTCTACCAAGAAGCGTTACTTAGAAAAAATAAACTCTGTGTTGAACTTCCTCTTTCCAACTGAAATACAGGGGAAACCAAGTTGATTCGACTCGATGAACGTAACATGGGGTGTCTTAGATGTAAAAAAAAAAGGCTAAGCAAAATATTAAGAAACAGGAAAAAGACACTTTACATGTTATGTAATATCGGTCCTGCTATATGTGAATGTGTTGCAGCATACAGGTGTACAATAACGGGTATGTCCCCATTAACATAAATACGGTAGTAAATACTGTATGTTGGTCTGCAGTTGAAGATTCGTCTCTAGCTGTGCTGTTCACACTCTCTGCCTCCGGACAGAGAGGATCCACAGACGAGGTTATGTCGAAGAGCAGAGTCTCGTCTCGGGAAAATATCTATCCGAGACCGCTTTATACGGGGTCTACGGGGAATTTTTGGCCGAGCCTACGAGCTCGGATTCCCCGCATTATATTTCGGCCTTGTGTCACATCTAACCGCGTTGGGTAGATATCCTGCAGTTAGAGATTCATTGTGGAATTCACTTTACTCACTTGTAGCAGTTGACGACTTCTTCTACGCGCCGCTGGCGAATCTTATATGTGGTGTTCTTGTCCTAAGTATTATCATTCATTACCAACCTTCGTGTGATTATTCTATTCAGTAACCTTCCTTAGGTTACAACACAGTGAATTGCTGGCAATTTAATCACAGATGTAGGAAAGGCTTGAGGTAAAAGAAATATAGTTCTACAGAAGGATGCTGAGAATATAAGGAAGTGAACACGTGAGCAACGACGAAGTGTTAGAGAAAATGGAAACAGAAAAGGACAATTTTACTTCCAATCAGAGACAATTGTAATTTCTAGGTAACATCTTAAGAAAAATGAGCTGGAAAATGTAACACTCCCAGAATATTTGTAGGCAGGAGTGACAGAGGAAATTAATGAATAACTACCCTAACGAACTTGTGTAAATTGATAGCAGAGATAGCAAAAAGACAAACATTACTGGAGCTACAAAAGAGAAGAAGTTGTGGAGAGCTTTGATCAATCACATACTGAAGGGAAACAGCACAGAGAAGGAGTGAAAATGAGCTTGTGTAAATAGTTGTCAGTACAGGGATTAGGAGAGATAGCAAATAGAAAAAATCTTTACTAAGAGCTACAAAGGAGAGGAAGATGTGGAGAGCCATGATCACGTACATCCCGAAGAGAGATGACACGGTGAAGTGAAAATGAGCTTATGTAAATGATTGGCAGAACAGGGATTAGGAAAGATAGAAAAACGACATACTTTACTGAGGGCCACAAAATGTGGGGAAGATGTGGAGAGCTTTGATCCTGCACATACTGTAGGGAAACGGCACAGAAAAGAAGTGAAAACGAGCTTGTGTAAATGGTTGTCACTACAGGGATTAGGAAAGATAGCAAAAAGACAAACTTTACTAAGAGCTACAAAGGAGAGGAAGTTGTGGAGAGCCATGATCACGTACATCCTGAAGAGATATGGCACAGAGAAGAAGTGAAAATGAGCTTGTGTAAATAATTGGCGAAACAGGTATTAGGAAAGATAGCAAAATGTCATGCTTCACTGAGGGTCACAAAGGAGAGGAAGTTGTGGAGAGCTTTGATCACGCACCTACTGAAGGAACACGGCACATAAAAATGAGAAGAACGAGCTTGTATAAATGGTTGGCATAACAGGGATTAAGAAAGATAGCCAATAGACAAAATTTACTAAGAGCTACAAAGGAGAGGAAGATGTGGAGAGCCTTGATCACGTACATCCCGAAGGGACATGGCACGAAGAAATGAAAACGTGCTTATGTAAATTTATTGGCAGAACACGGGTTAGGAAAGATAGCAATACGACATACTTTACTGAGGGCCACAACGGAGAGGAAGTTGTGGAGAGCTTTCATCACGCACATACTGAAGGAACACGGCATATAAAAATGAGAAGAACGAGCTTGTATAAATGGTTGGCATAACAGGGATTAAGAAAGATAGCCAATAGACAAACTTTACAAAAGAGAGGAAGTTGTGGAGAGCCATGCTCTTGTACAACCTGAAGAGATATTGAACGGAGAAGAAGTGAAAACGAGCTTGTGTAAATAATTGGGAAAACAGGAAAGATTGCAAAATGACATACTTTATTGAGGGCCACAAAGGAGAGGAAGTTGTGGAGAGTTTTGATCACGCACCTACTGAAGGGAAACGGCACAGAGAAAAAGTGAAAATGAGCTTATGTAAATGTTTTTCAGTACAGGGATTAATTGCTAGAAGCTACAAAAAAGTGGGGGTTATAAAGATGAAGAACCCTGATTTGAAATGCGTTCATATAAAGATTCTCCGATGATACAGTGACGGGTTATCCATAGACCTGTGACATTGGGTTTCTGGGAAATTCGGCAGATAAATAAAACTAAAGGTCCTTTTTTTTATGATATTTTTTTTTTCGGAAATGTATACTACCATTTATCATCTCCGGAACTGATGGAACACTGCAATATTAACCGACATTTAGTCTACCAGACGTAGAAAATGTAATTCCTGAATTGAAATTTACTGTTAGAATGATAGAATAAGGCAAATTCCAGTGTTCACTCCGATCAGCATTAAAGACTGGATTTTGTTCAATATGTTTTCAACGCTGAAGTTTTCTCCTCTCTCTTCTCTCTTTTTCCATTTCCCCAACTTCGATGAGCGATCAAAACTACTTCCGGCAAGTGATTGACGCCAGCCACCACTGTCATCGGATTATAAATCATTATTTAAGTAGAGACTGGGGTCACGTGGAGGAGGTGGGAATTGATTACTGTCATCTGATTTACCTATCACCATGTCATTATTTTTATCTTTCTAGTTTCACTTTCGTTTTCGCTTTGTAAGACTCGACCAACTTTCAGAAAAGCTTGTGCCGCTATTTAATCACAATAACTGGTATTTTTCTGGAGAGGACGTGTCGAAAAGAAAAACGAGCGGGAAAACAGAGAATGGAGTTTGATTGAGGAAAATAGGTGCCACATTACATTATATCAGATTTTGTTTATGCAAGTAAACGTTTTCACAATAAAGCGATGCTGGTCAAATTAGCAGGCAATAGTGATATATCACGCATGGCTGTATGTATATATATATATATATATATATATATATATATATAGATAGATAGATAGATAGATAGATAGATAGATATATGTTCACCTCTTTGAATGTGTGTGGGTGGCTGATTATAGTTCTACACAATCTTATATCCTTTGTACCTCTTAGTAAAGTTTATCATTTTGCTAGTTCTCCTAATCCCTGTTGTGCCTCAAAAGTCTTTTTCTTCTATATGCCAGGTTCCTTTAGGGCGTGAGTGATCATGGCTCTCCACAATTTCCTGCCCAATGTAGCTCCGAGTAAATTTTGTCTCTTTGCTAGTTCTCTTAATCCCTGTTGAGCCAACTATTTACTCAAAATTCTTCTTCTTCTATATGCCAGGTTTCTTTAGGGCGTGAGTGATCATGGCTCTCCACAATTTCCTGCCGTTTCTGTCTGTTATACAGAGAACTCGAATCCAGTATGAGCTCATATTTTAACACATGCCTTTTCTCAGGACTTAAATTGCTAAGTGAACATAAGTGACCCAGACAGAATTTGAACTGGTGACGCCGAGTCCATTTTTCACATTGATAATCCTTCTGCATTCTGTATATCCCGACCTAATGTTTCTCTACCTTTAAACGGTTTAACTTAATCATGTTGATTATGTTGTCAGTCAGTTATGTGCCATGCGTGATACACGCTTAGGCGATCACGTATCTTTCGATATATCATTGAAAAGGCAATTTTTTACCCCAGCATGTTGCCATTTTTTTTCTGCGGTAGACCAGTTTCCATCCAAGGCTATAGAACATGGTATGTCCTGCTATTTACCCATAGCTGGGGCGAAGAAGAGGATTCATATCTTTCCCAAGCGTATTAGCATATTTACGTCTCAAATTATAAATATATCAATATACTAGGTTAATTCCCAGTGACTGAAAAGCCTTAGTGTATATTAGTCGATACATAATAAAACACCAAATATTAGAATATTGCCCCAATAATTCTTGGAAAAATGTTAGATATTTATTTCGGAACTTCAGAAAATATTTTTGATGGCCGGAGAGTCTATCGGCCGAAACTCATTAAAAACAAAAAAAAAATGAAAATATTGTCTAAATACTTCGGGAAATAATGATGTAAATATATTTTTGAACTTCAGAAAATATTTCGGAAGGCTAGAGTGCACATTAACCGAGAATTAATAAAAACAATAATTAGAATATTGTAACAATACGATTTCTCACGCGTCCTTAGGAGATAAGTAGATAGATTCTTTTTTTTTTCTTTTGAAGTCAATTTAATTACCAGAGTTTGTTAGGAATTTTGTCTCCAGGGCATCTTTGAGCCAACTTAATGACCAGTGTTTTCAGGAACCCAACCTCCATCCGGCCTATGAATTGGCAAATACAAAATTTTGTTAATGATATAAGATAATCATAAAAGTAGTGTCCTCTAGCTTCTTGGTGGTCTCATTTTCCGGAAAACAAGTGGAGGATAGGGTTGGTAGGTCCCAGCCAGTATCCATATAAGTAAAGAGTGACAGGACATCAGCAGTCAGTGAGAAGAGAAAGGACAAAAGGGACCGTCGCCTGTGAAGAAGGAACCGGCAGTCAATGAGGAGTCATTGAATGTAAGGGCCCTTTTTCCGAGGCTGTAAGTGAGTAAGATAGCAGTCCACCAGGAACAGAGGCGAACAGAGATTTGCCGGTTTAGTGAGAAATCGTATTGTTGTTATTTCACAGCCAGTGTGTTGCAAAGCGTTTGTAGTCCTTCTTTGTTGAATTCGATCACGGCCAAAAAGACAAACCTGTGAACATAGCTAGCCGGGTGTATATACGCACATAAACGACTTTGGATGTCATAACAGTTGTGCAGTGATGGATGTGCGGAACGCGTCGTTACAATATTCTTACAATCTAGAAATATTTTCTGGCTTTAAGTAACCTGCAAACGGTTGATAACTCGTAGAAAACGAATCAACCAATCATTTTAACTCTCCATCTGCTGTAGGGCGATAAGGAAGACGTATCCCGGATGCATCAGACATTTATTCGCAAATTCCTCTGTTTTCTTCCAGTCATCTGTTTAGCTTCGCTTTCTCGTAGATCTTCTGATATGTTTTCGCTTATTAGAATGAGGTTCTATTTTTGTTTCATCGCTGAAGTTGATCTTATTTTAAATACATACCATAATTCATGATTCTTTTACCGACTTTTCCTCCCACCCTTCAAATCCTTTGATGCAATAAATGAATAACACACAAAAATAGATATTTTGTGATGTCAACGAATACCCGTTATCACTTTCATAATGCTCGTTGTAGTAGAGACTTTGTAATCGCAGTTACAACTTATAGTAACGCCGTTGAACAATGCATGTGTCAGATGCCTAATAGTACTTGCTCGATAATACTCTTTCGAAGAGTAAGCACCGAATAGTGATCCAAATAGTAATCCGTATAATGATCCGAATAGAAATTTGTATAGTGATATATTCACTAACCGCCTCACGCGGTCGGATGTGGCACAAGGTCGAGTTTATTGTGGGATATCCAATGAGACTCTGCCCTTCGACATAGCCCCGTCTGGCGATTCTCTCTGCCCGGAGGTAAAGAGTTTGACCATCACACTTCCGAAGTAATCCGTATAGTGAGATATTCACTAACCACCTCACGCGGTCGGATGTGGCACAAGGCCGAGTTTATTGTGGGATATCCGATTAGACTCTACTCTTCGACATAGCCCCGTCTGGCGATCCTCTCTGCACGGAGGCAAAGAGGTTTTCCATCACACTTCCGAAATAATCCGTATAGTGAGATATTCACTAACCGTCTCAGGCGGCCGGATATGACACAAGGTCAAGTTTATAGTGTGGTATTCGAGACCATATGCTCTGGTAAAAATTCCACGTAGATCCCGTAAAAACGGAGTCGGGTAAATGTCTACCATCCCAAATGAGACTCCTTCCTTCGTCACAGACTCGTCTGGGTTCCTCACTATCCAGAGGCCGAGAATTTGATAAGCATACTTCCGAAGTAATTTGAATAATGTTCACTTAGACGCCACGCTAATTCCCATATATACATTTCCTTTACCAACACGTGATTTACTTATTCAATAAGGGATCGCCTGTGTTTCCTCTCTGGTGATATGCGTTCAAAATCCAGTCTCGGCAGCAACTCTTTATTCTTATATAACACTCCCTATGCTACGGGACATTCGTGATATTAACTCTCCACAACTTGTAACTCGTTGTATTGTGATGCCAAGCGAACATTCGTTGCCACTTTTGTAATGTCAACGTATACTTGTTGTTACTTTCGTAATGCTCGTTGTAGTAGAGACGTTGTAAATCGTAGATACAATATTATTAACGCCATAAAGATTAATCGCCGATGCATCTCCGCTGGAAAAAAAATGTTCTACAAAATTTCCAATGCAACACAAACGGGATTGTCTTAAAAATTTGTTTTAAAAATAATATTTCAGTTTTCGAAAAGATTTTCCCCTGTGTTGAAATCTTTAAAACTTCTTATTTTTTTATGCGTACATTTTTCTCGGTTTTATTTTTCTAGAAATGCTAAAAAATAAGGACTAGAAATTTTATTTCAATTACCGTGGACTAGGAATAGCCGTGGACTTTTAGTTAGCATAACTATTAGGGAAAAAGAAAAAAAAATACCATTGATATTGCTTATTCTCGGAATGAAAAAAATTATTTTATTGAGATTTATAAACCCGTGATTTATTAATTGATTTAAAAGAACTTTTCAGGAAGAAAACTACAATTTAAAAAATGAGCGATACTGAAATTAGCACTTCTGGCCCCCTCCCCAGTAGGCATGTGTCCCCCACGCGGTTGAGAGGTTCAGGATAGTAAGTACCGGCCTTGTCAATTATTATAGTTGATGAATGACAATATGACTTAGATAGAAAGAAGTAAAAAGTAAAAAAGCAAATAAATAAATAAAATAAAATAAAAAACAGTCCTTTTGGGTCTTCAATTCACGCGGGGGTTCCTGCGTAGTAGTATGCTCTGCACCGGCCACACGATGTATATCATTAGTTGATGACTGACAATGTTTTGTGATGTCAACGAACACTCGTTGCTACTTTTGTAATGTCAACGAATATTCGTTGTCACTTTCGTAATGCTCGTTGTAGTAGAGACTTTGTAATCGCAGATACAACTACAGTGACGCTGTTGAACAATACTGTTGTCAGACGCCTTCGAATATCCGCTAATAGTACTTGCTCGATAGTACTCGCTCGAATAGTAAACACTGAATAGTGACCCGAATAGTAATCCGTATGGTAATCACTTAGACGACACGTTAATTTCCATATATACATTTCTTCTACCATCACGTGATCTACTTCTTCAAAATGGGATCGCTTGTATTTGCTATCTGGTGATATGCGTTCAAACTCTAGTGTCGGCAGCGACACTTTATTTCTTATATAACAAGATATTAATAAAATAATTGTTGTCGGAAGCATGAAATTTTATTTCAGGATTTTAGAGGGAATTTCAGAGATGAGCGAAATATAATTTAAATAAGGAAAAAAAATTAATATTGGAACATTAATCCCACACACTTTTTATTTTTAGCAGATGCTACCATATTCAGCACGAAGCATTAGATATTGAACTGATGGACTTTTCATTTGTAGGCTTTTGTTCGCCCCAAGCTGCTTATTTCAACCATGTGACCCTATCAGCACCAAAATGGTTCGGGGTGGCTGGGAACTGCACTAGCGTTAAGCGACGCGTCCGGCATTTGACCTCTGATTGTAAGCGCAAACTACATGCTCTGACCGGCGATGAATCATTCCAGCTAACCTGTATTTTCGCTGTCTACAAGAGAAATTTCAGTTTGACGAAACGGGCGAAGGTGAGTACTCACCAATCACTGTCAGGGCTTCACTCTGCAACTGAAGATTTGGATTTCACAGCGTTGGTGCTAATGTGAGCGGCTGACACTCGTGACAAGAGGTTTGCATTATATGACTCTATCCTGTAAGACATAACGTTGTACCTTGTGTTCTAAAAGTAGGCCTGCGGGCACCTTGACGCCGAGCAATATATATCTAATTTCAAATGCTATCAATTCTGTATTGAATGCGATCCTTACTAGAGTCCCCCCGTTTTCGATCTTATGCCAAACTATAACAGACTTACGAGAAATCTGCAATGCTGGGGTGCAGTGGTTAGCTTACTTCTATCAAATGTTGTTATATGATGAAATTAATATTAGCCGTTCCCTTACAAGGAAATATTTTGTATTTATTGACAGTACTGATTTCGATTGCAATTTATAAAATCTTTATCTTAAAACACTTTTTGTAAAAAGGAAAACACGTTTCTTAAATTTAATATTGATGGAGTTTTTTTTTTCTAATCTTATATTTGAAGCGGTGGGACATGTTAACATCTTGATTATGCGATTGTTTTCTCTTCGAGTTACACGTACTATACACTCTTGTGCAAATTAATTATACAGGAAGATGTGGAGGGCCATGATCACCTACAACCTTGTGCAAATTAATTGAAGCAAACCGAATAATTCCGTTATCATTTACTTTTTTTCCTATTTTTTCTGTGTACATGCTAATACTTTGTATACCTATTCCACGAAGTCGTTCCTTGCAGATCGACCACATATTCTCGATTGGATTTAAATCAGGAGAGTTTCCGAGCCATTCTATAGTACTTTGAGTTACTCACTGTTAAGACTTGCCATTTTGTTCGTGCAGCGTTACAATTTTCGTACATTTCATCTCAGACAATGGCCGTAGGACAATTAATCGACAGTCGAGACAATAGTGCCTGTGCGTTATGAAAATAAGATTTATTTACGGATGATGCAATACTTTTCAAGGCCAAACAAATTTCATCATTCACCCCGAATATAGATTCATATTACTGCTCCCCAAAGTAAATTACCTAATCTGAGAAAAAATAGAAATCGATTACGCCCTGTCACTCTAGTTGGTTTAAAACTGACCGTATGGTGAAAGAAAGCAAACTAAAGCAGTTGTTTCAGTTAATTTGGGCATGGTAATGTTGAAATTTACCGGAGAGGCTTCTCTGATTATTATAATCTTAACGTCGTCAAGTCGAGAATCAACCGTTATTTATCCTACATAGTCACATAATCTGCCTTTTTTCCTTTTATATCTTTTTATAATACAATCTTATTCAGTAACAATCTACCTTGTGTTGCACCTGGGATTTTTATTCGAATATTCACTGCATAAAACAAAAATGCACAATCTAAACGAATTCACGGATTCTCTTTTAATTCACATTATTTCTTTTTTCGTTTTCTATATGGTTTGGAAATAGATTACTAAAAGGCTTTCTTTTTAGGCATTATCAAAATAATTTCTTGACATTTTTGCGTTAATGGGGGTGTCTCTCAGGGCCTTGTCCTTAAACATACATTGTTTATTTTCATGAATGTCATCGGTTCCTGATGACGTATCTATGCTAATGACAACTATTTGCTAATGGCTTAAGAGTAAGTCTGATAGATTCGATAAAGTCAAATTGGTAGCTGATCTAGAAAATAATCTGTTAACTGATGCAAGAAATGGCTTGTCAATTTTTACATCTTGTTATAATGCTCGAATCAACTCGTAGTTCGGGGTAAAGAAAGAGCCTGAAACCCAAGATTAGTGAAAGAACGGTTTAATCACGTGGAATAACATTACAATGCTTGAGAATATCGTTGTTAATACAATTATTACACTAATAAAATCATATAAATCATTTAAATTTGTAGAGCTGTGTTTGAAGATTATTTCACAAACGTTTTCCTCTACAAATACATGCATACATACATACATACATATATATATATATATATATATATATATATATACTTTTAAAAAACAGGAAGTAAGTTAAATCCGCTACCTTGACTTCAACCTTATGGTAGACTCTTAACGCTTTATTTAAACAAAAAACAAATGATGAACTCTAAATTATTCTTTTCAAAAATAAATAAACTAACACACGGCATTGAAGAAGAAGAAGAAGAAGAAGAAGAAGAAGAAGAAGAAGAAGAAGGAGAAGAAGAAGAAGAAATGTATTATAAATGAATCTGTACGGGTTTAATTTAAATCTAACGCAAGAACTAAAGACGTCGGATTTCTGGTCATGGTACTGTATATATATATATATATATATATATATAGGATTCTATTTAGACAACTTGATGTCATGACCTATATAATTTTTTTTCAGTTTGTTTGGATTTATATTTGATTGATTAATCACGGTAAACCTCATTTTAATTCTGTTTTTTTTTATTTAGCTCTACTCTGTATTAAGACCTATTTTAAATTAAATGTTTCAGAGAGTGTAATTATACTCCATTTGTTATTATCTTTTATATATATATATATATATATATATATATATATATATATATATATATATATGTACTTCTTTCTTTTCTTATCCAGTTATTCTTTTTTCTAACTTCTACCTCCATTTTTTCCTCGCCACCTATCTTCACTCACCCAGCAAATGAGAAAAATGAATGAAAAATAAAACCTGTCCCATTGCTTCACTGATTCGGCATACTATTTTTTAATTAAAATATATTTATACTATTTAATTTTATTCTAGATTCATTTTATTTTGCAGATTTTAAATCAAATCAGTTTTGATTTCTTCTGTTGGCAATATAAGTTTTCATTGCATTTTTTCAAAAAAAAATTTACAAGAATTTTTACCTTTCGATATTTGACCTAAAATAGCATTCGCTATCGACATTAACATTACCCGCTCAGTTGTGGCTAAAGTACGTCTGACAGCAGTTAATTAAACGTGATTAAGTCGGATTTTTTGACAACTTACACAAGTAGAATCGTTTTAAAAAAAGAGAACTTTTCTTTTACACTGGTTCTGTTGAATCTTTCATACATACGTTAGAGTAATCTCCTCTATTTTAGACCCGGCAACCAAAACATATTAATTATTAAATTATTAATGGTTTTATTTTTAATCCGGCATTTCTGTTACTTCAGCGTAATAAACACACACACACTCTCTCTCTCTCTCTCTCTCACACACACACACACACACGCGCGCGCACACACACACACACACACACACACACACATATATATATATATATATATATATATATATATATACATATATATATATATATATATACAAATAAGACATGCAAAAGTAAAATGTATCTTAGGCGGTGTGTTTCAGGGAACGAAACGCGTTGGCTACGATGAGTTTTCTTTTGTCTTTATTATTCATATCATCCTTTTGCATATACAGTTTTAGTTATATCTGAAGTTTTACACATAAACACACTCTCTCTTTCTCTCTCTCTCTCTCTGTCTCTCTCTGTCTGTCACACACACACACTCACACACTTATAATGCAAGACTCTTCGGTGAATCGAATCGAGTTCTCTCAGTCACTGTGTGTGTATTTAAAAATAAATACGCTTAAATACACCTTCATCCTTGTCGTGCACCAACGACGTAGAGGTAGAATCGTTAACTAACGCCATTTCAGTCGGGTTTCGATCCAAGCTAGAGGCAACCGTACGTCTAGCCACACTGATGAGTTGCGATACAGCGAAACAGTCTGTCTGTGGGATGATTATATATATATATATATATATATATATATATGCTACCCCTTGACGATTCGACGAAGTGATTTCTGGATGGTTCGTCTGCGAAACATCAATCAGATCCGGAACAAATTTTATGTTATATATATATATATATATATATATATATATATATATATATATATATATATATAAAAATGAATTTTTGTGTAAATTATCTCAAGTGATTCTATGGGTTTTTTTTTTTTTTTATTGGGACTTGTTAATGATCGTATGTATGTAGGGATTCACATGAATACATTTGTGAGACATATATGAATAAATGAAAATTAATATTACCCTCAAATACTATTAAATAATGAAACCTAATCTTTAATTTAGTTTACCAATATAATAAATAAATTACATTCATAAATTAATTTTAAATATTAAAATAGATGTTATTGTTTTTGTTTTTTTTTTATATTGTGGAAATACAATTAGTCGGGTGAATAAACTATTAAAATTTTGAATATTTCTTTATGTCCTAGATAAATATGTTTATTACAATAATAGTTATATTTAGTCCTGAAACTATTTACTTAAAAAATTAATGATTTAAGTTAATAACAAAATTTTTTTTCAGACATCGAATTTTCTATCAAACATTGTAAACTATCTTTTACATAATTTTGTTAAAACAAAATTATAACAACTCCATCTATCTTTCCCCCTCACCCCTATCTCTCTCTTTACCATAAGACTCACTTGTATACATTTTCTACAATTCATTTCCGTTTTATTAACCATCTAAAGAGGTCAAGGTTCTGTCACTCCTCCTACTCCAATATAAGACATACTTAAGAGAGATATAAAATTAACCCCTCCCTATACTTTATATTGTCTGTTTAACTACCACTCTCAACCCCCTCTATTAAATTACATAAATTACACTACCCACCAATTTCTAATCCCATTTTTCCTCTCAATTCGTTGTTGGAAGTTTTACCTGATGATCCTGAATCCTTAAAAAAGGATTTAGGTGAAATAAATTATCGTAATGGTACCTTAAAGTGGTTTGTTTTTCATTATATATATATATATATATATATATATATATATATATATATATATATATATATATATATATATATATATGTTAGGTAATGAAAGGTTTGGTAATCCGTATTGATAATTTCAAGGAGGATGTAATCCAGAGTACTCAATGTAACAACGGAGCAAATATTAATTAAATTAGAAAAAAAACAAACTTAAGTTTCCATGACTATAATTTATTTCCACAGAAAATATATATTTTCCTGGTTCATCAGGTCACATCTATAATCACAAAGGAATTTCGTTTCTTTTATTTTTAATAAAGTGTTTGAGGGATAGTTTCAGATTGAGGTAAGGTGACAGAGTGTTGGGAGGGTGTAAGGACCACAGAATGATCTAAATTAGAAATAGAAGGTAGGGATATTGTTATCAAATATAGATCAGAGATCGATTGGAATCTGAAAAAAAAGATAAGATAAAGAAAAAACAGGAAACGTTTATCAATCTAACATGTTTCTCTTTTATTTATGCTTCAACAGATAATGAGATATGGAGAAAAAGAAGAATGACATTTTGGTATGTTTACTTTTGTGTTTAGTTTTTATTGGTCAAGCAGGTTTCACGCGCATTCCACTTGTTAAACAAATGTCAGTAAAATTTGTGGTGAGTGGTCGTGTCGTCTCAACTTGAATTTTGTTTACCAAGTTGAATGCACATTTTTACTTTTTTGTTATTTGATTTTAATTGGCTAATCATGTTTTGCATCCTAGATAGAGAGAAAGAGAAAAAAGTAAGAAGCAGAGAAAAAGACAGATAAATAAGAAAAGGGAAAAATGAAATACAGGCAGCCGTTTGATCTATATCTATAAAAGGCAGGATGTGTGTGTGTGTGTGTGTGTGTGTGTGTGTAACGAATGCACGACGGACGCAATTTTCGACGGATTTGCACCAAAATTTACATGCACATGCTCCAAGTTAGCGGAAAAGCCAAAACCGACTTTGCATTTCCCAACTCCCATCGATAGTGGAAATAATCGATTTTTTCATGCTTCTACGACAGTTTTCATGTAGTTTGCAGCCATTTTGCACTGGCCAGAGTGAGAGCCAATAGCTGGCTGCCACGAATAGGCATGAGGATTCTATTGGCCAGCGTGAGAGCCAACAGTTGACTGACACGAATGTTAACTAGCATGCTAGCATCCAAAAAAAAATCGATAGTTGCATTCGTCACAAGTGGGAAAAATTTAAATCTGCATGGCACTTTACTCCAATTGGCTCATTCGCTTGCTTAAACTCAACGTTGATTCTGATTCCGCAGAACTGGGTTGGATGTGAAAAAGTATTTGTCGTTAATATTCTTTTTTCATTCGGTTTTTCCAGTTACGATTCCTTTTTTAAAGATGATCGTTTTGTGTTCATTTTGTTTAGTTCTTTTTTCGTAACAGTTTTAATGTTTAGTATAGAGCTTATAAAAAATTCGCAGTGTGAGACAGGCAAAAATTAAGGCATGTAGCAACATCAGCACGGAAAAGGGCACTCCTTTAAAAGCAAGGAAGGGCAAAAACATTTTACGTCAAGTGATAACAATTGCTGCATGAGTCGTACGATTTTTGAATCAAGCACGGGCAACGCCGGGCCAGGCTGCCAGTATATATATATATATATATATATATATATATATATATATATATATATATATATATATATATGAGTTAAACAGATTGTCATCTCCTTTCGAGATGTAGACGAGCATGGCTATGAATAACTGATGGAAATTCCAGGTTTTGAAGTTAGAGTTCTCCCCAGGGAAGTCGAGAGGCGAGTCTGCTTAGCTAATTAACATTTCGCAATGGAAGACAGACAGGCAGAAAGAAAGATAGATAGATAGATAGATAGATAGATAGATAGATAGATAGATATGAACAGACTGGGATAGATAGATACATAGATAGATAGATAGATAGATAGATAGATAGATAGATATGAACATAGATATGAACAGACTGGGATAGATAGATAGATAGATAGATAGATAGATAGATAGATAGATAGATAGATGTGAACAGACTTACATAGATATATAGATCGATAGATATGAACAGACTGTGATAGATAGATAGATAGATAGATAGATAGATAGAGAGAGAGAGAGAGATAGATAGATATGAACAGACTTACATAGATAGATCGATAGATATGAACAGACTGGGATAGATAGATAGATAGAGAGATAGATAGATATGAACAGACTTACATAGATAGATAGATAGATAGATAGATATGAACAGACTTACATAGATAGATCGATAGATAGATAGATAGATATGAACAGACTTACATAGATAGATAGATAGATAGATAGATAGATAGATAGATAGATAGATAGATAGATAGATATGAACAGACTTACATAGATAGATAGATAGATAGATAGATATGAACAGATTGACATAGATAGATAGATAGATAGATATGAACAGACTGGCATAGATAGATAGATAGATAGATAGATAGATAGATAGATAGATAGATATGAACAGACTGGGATAGTTATTTATGAACATAATGAGACAGCCTTTCACAACCATTTGGCCACATATATGTTCTTTCATAAATAAGCTCGCGCGCACACACGCATACACACACGGTTCTGTCTCTCTCTCTCTCCCTCTCTGTCTCTCTCTCTCTCTCTCTCTATATATATATATATATATATATATATATATATATATATAAATACATTCCGTAATTCTCTAATGCAGTTAAAAGTCTTGACGATCAAATCTCTTTGTCGATACTCACCGGTAATTTCAGCGACGTTGAGTAAATCTGACAGATTTTAAGCAATTCGCTAGTTTCTTGTAACAACAGGCGCCGCATTCATAATATTCTGATTTGAAGAGGAAAAGTCTTTGTAATTATGAGAACTGGTCTTTTTCTGCCGTGGTGACGTAACGATCAATAGATTTGAAGTTATCATCACTTTGTTCCTCCTCTGTTGAAATTTCCATTATTTTCATGTTTCTTGTTGTTGTGTCGTGGGGAATTACTCTCTTTAAAGTTGGTATCATTCGGTGTCTTTCTGTTGTCTTGTATTCTTGTCTCTTTCAATTTGTCTCCACTTCCTTCCATGTCTCACTCGGAACGCCTGGTCAGTGTCTTTGGGGTACTAAATCTTAATATCACTCGCGTCTGATTTCCCGGTCTTTTATTGGATCAACGATTTCAAGCAATTTCGGGATTGCTTTATTTGTTAAAGTCACTTTCTGTTCCATTACTAATCTATCAATTGAAATTGCGTCGCCGGCTTCTTTTCGCCGTTCTCTTCACCGATTCGAAAACGAGGCTCTACTTGCTTTGGCCAATCTTTTCAAAACCGCGTCCCTTTTTTTTTTTTTTTTTTTTCATTATTTTATTTTATTTTTTATATACTGTAATGTCACCTAAGACAACGCCTAAGGGTCACTGACATTAGAAGTTTACTCAGCGAGATGGTTGTAAGGGAAAGAGGAGTTAAAAAGTACACATTAAAATGACGTATTGGATGAATGTCGGTTGAAAAGACCAAGATTCTGGTTGTCAGGGAAGCACGGTCTCCGGTGTATGTCCCCAAAATGCACCAGTTCTGGGGGAAATGCTGTCTGAGTCGAACTGACTCATTATCAAAGGAACACGGATAAGAACGTGGACGATTTGTCACCAAAAACATGGCGGAATGTAACTATAAATGTCTGAGCTAGTGGACCAAAAGGACGTAACACGTCTTCAAACGTTCAGGACCTTGGAGGATTTTAGGATCGAGTAGTGAGGAGCTAGCAACATCATACAGTAACTCTCTGCCTTGAGTGACTCTTAGACCTTGTATTGGTTGAACAAGTTTGTATCAATGTTTCAGTGTAAATAAGTCAGCAGACACTCGAGAATAGTAACTAGTTGCCTTAAAATTAAACTTACCTGTCTATCCGCTTTAATAGTATATAAATTTTACACTACATGTGTAAGTATTTGCTGAAATTTTTTAGTCTTTGGTTCAATAGTTTCTCTTAATCAAATACCCCGTACGAGGCCTATGTCTACGCTAGGTCTACTGAGGATAAATGATGCAAATTATATCCCCTTGTCTCTGCAGCGGAATGGAAACACCCGAACGTCTTTTATTGAATAAAGTGTTACATCCGAAATTTCCGTATGTTTACTAACGACTGCAGCTCCATGAAGAAGTTACAACGACTGTAATTTTGTGACAATCACAATCAAGATAACGGCACTCGTATGCATATCTCAGTTCATGATAATAAGTTAGCATCACAATAATTCAGTGAATAAATTTGAGAAGTTTGCTAACCAAACTATCTATGACTGGCACCCAAATTATTTTGAAGGCTTAGTTTACTTAGGCATATAGCTATAGGAGTGGAACACTTGGTGACAATCTAACAAGCAACACTAGCCCGTCCTGGGTAAGAGGATAAACTAAACCCAGCAGAAGGCCTTTGATGGGACGTTGGAGGATTTGAGGAGCGTGGATCCACCTCTTAATTGCTGATGTGTCCAGGTTCTTATTTTCGGTAGCAAGGCCACTTATTCGGGAGATTAGGAGATTTAAGAGGCGTGGATACACCTCTTGAGTGCTGTTGTTCCCAGGTTCTTCCTTTCAGCAGCAAGGCCTCTGATCGAGAGATTATAAGGTTTGAGAAGCGTGGATCCACCAATTGAATGTTGTTTTTTCCCTGATTCTACCATCTGTCCGAAAGCCATCTTATCAGGACATTGGAGGATTTGAGGTGTATGGAAGCATCTCTTAATTGCTGTTGTACTCTGGTCCACTCTCACCTGGGCTGGTACTGAATTGTTATACTAAAATGAAAAACAACTTATTTATATAGCAAAATGACAACGAATATCACACTAAAAATATATAAAAAATATCATTATAAAATTACCAACATTACATTTAATGATCTACAAACTATATATCTGAAAAAAACATTCCTCTACCCGGAAAATATAAAATTATGTACAAAATATATGTAGTTTAAAGCACAACATCAGGTACAAAATATTTAGATTTCGGCATTAAATAATCCATAGAGGTTGATATGCCACTAAACAAAATCAACCGACCAACAATACATATTTATAGTAAAATGACCAACGATATATTTTATCTGTAGTTGAAGGCATATAATTGCATTCAAAATATTTAGATTTCGGCATTAAATAATCCATTGAGGTTGATATGCCACTAAACAAAACCAACCAACCAACAATACATATTTATAGTAAAATGACCAACGATATATTTTATCTGTAGATGAAGGCATATAATTGAGTTCAAAATATTTAGATTTCGGCATTAAATAACCCATAGAGATTGATATGCCACTAAACAAAATCAACCAAACACAGTAGCAAATTCATTAGCGGGACTTGCGTATTAAATATCGCGCTACAGTCGACGCCATGTTTTTTTTTTTTTTTTTTTAAATTTTTGTTTTTGTTTTTTAAAGGGAGATCTACACTTATTTAGCGAACAAAATACGGTAATGTATTTGAAAAATTTGTTTTCGAGTAATGAGAGAAAATTTCGCGGAATCTTCAGACGAAACCAAAGCAAACGGACTTCAAACAAAGTACTTAGATACATTCGACGAGACAGGCAGATAATATTGATTTTAATAAAATGTAAAGAAAATATCAGGCTTAATTTAGTTTTTTTTTTATAAGTAAATAACAGTTTATAAAATGACAAAATAACGTTTTTAGTTGTAATTTTGTAGTGGAAATACTAAAACATTACAACCATAGATAAATATACTAAAAAAATAAGCAAAATATACAGGTTCAATATTGTACAAAAAAAATCAATTTTATATCTTCCTCAATCTGTTTTTTTCATAACAGTATTTTGCGTGATGCGCGCACATACACGCTGTGAGATCTCAGATTAATTACAATGGGAATCAACTTCAGTTTTATCCGCTACCTAGTCAAATAATGCTATACACGACTAAAACGAGTTCATTAATTCAGAGTCCATTCTCTTTCTTTCTATGTGCCATTACCTTTAAGCACGTAGGCGATCATAGCCCTCCATCTCCCTCTATCCCTTGCAGCTCCCAAGTTCCTTCCTTCTGCCACCTCTCCCAGACCGCCTCTGTCATCCACTTGCTTATGGCCACTAGGTATATCATGCCTTGTTTTCCCTTGTCTCTCATTCCCTCTTTCCGAATCCTTTGTACTGTCTTCAGATTGATACCCAAACACTCTGAAATATTCGTATTGAAGATTCCGGTGCGAATTCCAACAAGTACAGCATGCCATTTCCAAATTTTTTGTGGAGTGAATTGCGTCATGCTGCTCTTTTTTTTTTTAATCACAATCGGTGCCCAACATCCTATTATGCAGGCGACAAAATCAGAAACACATAACCTGCACACACGGAATTAAAAATATAAAATGGCAACAATTTACCCATTGTTCCCTGTACATTAAATTTCTTTCAATGTTAGTTACCATCTCGGCAAATGCTGTCCATAGTCGATCAAATTGATTTTGCAGTTTTATCTGGATACGCATGCATGACGAGGTCTTATGTTTCCTTCTAAGGAAACATTCGGCATACACTGACCGAAAAACCAGTGTCACCCAAAATACTCTTTTCTTCATTACATGGCCAATGCGCTGGGATCAAAGTGTAGTATCTGTTCTCCTTATCTCTAGTAGAAATTATAACATAGCCGTTTCCTTTCTAAGGAAACAGTCGGCATTCATTGACCCAGCAGGCAGTACTACTCTCGGTTGAAATTTTAAAAATCTTTCTCTCAAAAGCTTTCTTCAGGAAAACAATTTTCTCAAGTCTAGTAACTCTTTCCAGTATTGGAAGGGGTTTAATTCCTAGCCTAAGGAAAAGTTTTATATATTAGGTTGGTGCAAAAATAATGACGTAATAATGTCGTTTTTGACGTATTTTTTTAACGTCAAAAAACGACATTATTACGTCATTATTTTTGCACCAACCTAATAGCATAGATTTCAATGTAAATTAGATCCCTGTCATATCGAAGTTGACCTTGTCTTACAGATTAATTTACTTTATTAATGCCATGCTCAGTGAAAGTTTCTCTACAGTGGCCTTATACCAGACGTGGTGATACTTAATATAAGACCAAGTTTGCTTATTTGTTTTGTTTTGCAGCATATCAACGCCACAATGATTTATTTAATGCCGACAAGATTTTAACAATAGATTCGTATGCAGAGAATATGTGTTCAAGATCAGGTTAGATTGACGTATTTTTTGTAAAGGGAATTTTTGTTGAAAGTCTCGTATCATTGATGTATTCGTTTCAGATATACAGTCTGTTGAGAAATGGATTTTATTGACATTCAGCTTTGATTTATATTATTTTAGAAGCCCGCTGTTTTAAGAAATAATATTATGTCATCCACTTTTGCTTTCTTGAAGATTTCAAACATGTTTATATTATATCATTTTTGCCTTGAGAGAGAGCAAAGCCTGAACACTCAGTTTATATATGTTTAATAGTGTATAATGTTTCACATGCTTGGTGTACTGGTTGATCTTCGTTGTTTAGCAGTGGGTTATTCGCCTGTGGCCAATGCCTTCGAGATTTTCTGGAAGCCGACTTCCATTCGCCTAGTTTGGACTGAATTTCGAAAAGTTTATTATGTAGGTTATCGTCCCAACATCGTTGCAATTCCCTTTGAATGTATTTATTACTGATCTCATTAAAGTCGGTGTTTTGGCCATAGAATCTACATCCATAACTGATGTAATGAATATGCATACACCTGGGTTCCCCCTCACAGTAATATGATTGGCTGGTGTCAGACATAAATACAGACTGATGTGGAGGTACATGGGGGACGCCTTTTGCCTGCCTATTGCCTGCCTGTTACCTACCGCTACGACTAGGACCCGTCCAATACGGTTACCTGATAGATTGTCCTACTTGGTTACAGTAGCGAACAACCATTTCGCTACCACGAACAAATATATCCCTTTCCGGGACATATCAATAAGGAAAGGTGATTTGGCTGCTAGGTCTGCTTTATTGTCACCTTCCACTCCGATAAAGCTAAGAATCGAACATAGTTTCATGTCTTTATGTTTGCACGTAATGTTCATTTAGGATAATAGTTTGATAATGAGTGGGCTGTTTTATTTTTCTTTCAAAGGACAAATAGTAAATCTAAAAAAATCAAGAAATTGTTTTGTTTCTCTATCTAATGATATTGAGAACTTGTTCTATTGTGTACGCCTCCGCAGTGCCAATAAAACTTCTCTTTGGGAGGCGCTTTTTTTTTTGGTAATATTTTAGCTCACTGTTGCACATCCTATCTTGTTTTCACACTTTGAGCCTTCTGTAGGGGTGCATCATAAGGGTAGTTTTCCAATTGCCTTGCAACATTTCCTGGAATATGAGCGGGTGCGTTTTAAGTTTAGTGAGTTTATTTAGTTGTAACAAGGTGTTGCTTGATTGCACATGCTGAAATACTGTCTGCAGTCCATTCTTGTATGATTGAGAGTGAGGGCCACCTAACTCTTGAATAATGGATTTCATCTCGCGTTCATAAGGTTGTATCATATTTTCTTTTTGTCGGAATAGATCACAATAATAAGGTTTAAATGTACTCCTGTAAGCTGGATGAATTGGGCATCATTTTATTTTGACATACAACTGTAGTACCAGTCTAGTGCGCCTTAAATGTGGTGGTTTTTCATTAGCTTTTCTGTATAAGCTCTACACTGGGGATAACCTAAAAGCCCCTGATCTGAGGCCTTGATGACAGGTTCCGTTGAGTATTTTCAGGTATGATTTTCTGGCCGCCCCAACAAGCGTAATACAGTTTCAAGCGAGGTAGTCATTTCCATAATTTAATTACTGATTGTCGACCTGCTTCCCAGGTGTGGACTAAGCCAAATGCTGTCTTCTTTTCATATGTTGCTACTTTTCTTATACAATTTCGTATTGTAAATGCAGGTGAAATCAAATGGACACTTGAACCTAACATCAGAAAGAAAGAGCTGAAATTTCGACGGCACATAATGAGAAAAAAAGGAAAAGACCAATACGTAATACCATTCCTCCTATATAACAGTTAATATTGGACAATCTCTTCACAGAAGGCGATAAGACTTGAAGCCACAAAAATGAGCTTTAACAGATGGATGATGAAAATACCACGTACCGGACATATGAACACCAACGAGGTTTTAGGGAAAATATCAAAAAAAGGACACTTATACTTAACCCTAGAAAGAGACAGTTGAAATGAAGAAAGAGGGCTTATAAAATTTGTTACTCATAATAATATTGAGGAGGGAGAGAGAAAGTTAGTGTATAACCTACTCAACGCGTTTGTGTAAATGAATGGCAGAACAGGATTTAGGAGAGATAACAAAATACATTTTACTAAGAGCTACAAAGACAAGACATTGTGGAGATCCATGATCGTCATTATCCAGAAGAGACACGGCACATTGAAGAACTATAATTTAGATATACTGAAAAAAAAAACAAAAAACAAAAAAAAAAAAAAACAGAAAAAATAACAGGCGTCAAGTTGAACTGACATCATGTGAATATAGATTAAAATGACGCGGGGAAAATGGCGTCCGTATAAATTGACGTCAGAAGAGTACGCCTCAAATTTAAGTTCCACAGGGAGAATTTTAACTATGAATGACCCAAATGACAAAAATGCGTTTTATCCGCAGATGTAGAAGCATATTCCCAATATTAAAATGCAATGTAATAGGTAACATTATAAATATATTAGATTGGTGCAAAAATAATATCGTTTTTTGACGTTAAAAAAATACGCCCCAAAACGATATTATTTTTGCACCAACCTAATATTACAAAAAAAAGAATTTCATGTTCACCAGGGATTTTCCAGAACAATAAAATTACGTCCGCCATAAAGAGGACGCCAGTTGTTGAATAAGTTTCTAAATCATAATTATTATCTGTTCTCATGATTTTGAAAGTTGCAGGATCGATTGGTAACCTGGTGGAGATTTAAGGAATAGTCTCTCCGAATGTCAGACTGTTCTGTAAGTCCAAATTAAACGCTTCTGTACAAGAGAGGGAGCAAGAGAAATGATTGACGGAAGATATGGTGCCTTTCCGAAAATTTCCCAACGCCAAACGCATACTCGACCTCATTCCACTACGAGAGCGAGATAGATATAGATAGATAGATAGACAGAGAGAGGGGGCGAGAGCGAGGAAATACACAAAGGAATCTATTATTGTAAAATTTTGCACGCTGAAATATATCTGTATGCGATAATCTAACACTAAAACCTCGTTACAGAATTCATGGATTACTTCAAAATCTATATCTATAATCCTCAAAATATGTGTGTATGTATTTATGTGTGTGAGTCTCTGTGTCTGTCTGTGTGTCTATGTGTTTAATTTGATGTTGTTTATGCGTTTCCGCAGTTTTCATCCGATTTTGATGAACTTTTTTTTGTGTGATAGATAACTCTTCAGTGTCGGTTTTAAGTCGAAATTGTTGGCGACAATGGCTCTCCACTACTTCCTGTTCATTATAACACTCAGCAACGTTTTACTATTTACTATTTGTTCTTGGATATATATATATCTTTCATAACAACTTTAATAAAAATAAACAGTTTAAATTATTCCAATAATAATATTTATTATTATACAGTTCCCTTTTCAAGGCCACCACCCCCATTCAAATTGTTAACCCCCCCCCCCCGCCGCCATTTGCACCCAAATGTTGTTACTAATATTGATTTTCGGGTGGGCTGATTTTAAACTTAAACCGCTCCAATTTAACAGAATAAATTTCCAGTAATGAAAGACGCGGACAAAGACGGATTATACTGTTAGTAGACAATAAAGTAACCAATAAAACAAGAATTGCTAATAAAAATTGTTATTTGAAAGTAAGGAAAAATATTGTGTGAAAAATATTTATTTCTCCCCCTATATTCCTATGGCTATCTATTTCATATCTACTTAAATCTTTTCGTATTTATTTTTTATATACCAAGTCCGTTTTTTATTCATCTATTTATCTAACAATTATTTTCTACGTTTCCGCTTCTGTCCATCATGGTGTATTGTATATTTTCCTGAAATGAAATAACTGTTGATTATTGTGTTATTTTCTTCATGCGATGTTAGATATTTTCCATTCGTTCTGAACCAGTTTCTCACTAACTGATTCCGGGATTGAATTTACGACAGTAACATATGCTTAACCAACAATAATATTCACTAGACCAAGGTCCAGGAGAATACCAAAGGAGCAACTACTATATACACTATGCCAACGTCCAGGAGAATATCATTGGCGTATTTTTGAAAGCTTTTAAATTTAGAAGGTAGATTTCAACATTTGGATTTTGTTGTTGAAGTCGTGCCGCTTGTCGATAATTCTGAACAACTGATGATGACCAAAGTGAACTGTTTCTTAGCCAAGTCCATTAAGGCACAGTTAAAATCTCAGCAAATTTCCTCATCCTTGGTAAGACATTAAACTACATCCGCGTCCTGGGTAAGACGTTAGACTACGTCCAGCAGCAAGGCGTCTGATCAAGAGGTTTTGAGGAGCGTAGAACCACCTCTTAATTGCTGGTGTTCCCAGGCTCATCCTGGCCCGGGTGTAGTAGCACCTGTCAGGGTACCAGTTATGGGCAAATAGTTAACTATTACCAGTAATACTTTTTTGAAAAAAAAATTATTACCAGCGATAAAATTTTGAAGAAAATATATTACCAGAAACAGATTTTTGACAAAACAAAATATTACCAGCAATAAAAATTTTGTGAGCATTAAATAACACATTGAGGTTGATATGCCGTAAAACAAATAAACAAAACAATTCTAAACCAAAGAATACATATTCTATTCACACGAATCTATCCTAAAAATGTTGTCGGCATTAAATAACCCATTGAGGTTGATATGCCGTAAAACAAAATAAATCAAATCAATATAAACCAAAGAATACATACTCTATTCATACGAATCTATCCAAAAAATGTCGGCATTAAATAACCCATTGAGGTTGATATGCCGTAAAACAAAATAAACCAATCCAATCTAAACCAAAGAATACATATTCTATTCATACGAATCTATCCTAAAAATGTTGTTGGCATTAAATAACCAATTGAGGTTGATATGTCCTTAAACAAAATAAGCCAAACCAAAATCAGGAAGTTTTCTCTGAACACACCAGATGAATCACTTCTCTCTTAGGAAGCCAAGTGGACAGTGATTCCCGACGAGTGATGATAAAAGGGAAAAGAGAAATCATCACAACAGACAAGTATATCCTTACTTTTGTCACACATGAAATCCCCAAGAAAATAAGTCGGGCCAGTGGAACAGTATATGCTCCACTACCTTAACCGGGTATTGAACTCACACCCTTTGGGTCCTGTCACTGGATCTAACCAACGCCTTTATCCACTGTGCCGTGTGCCCTCAAGGCAGTGGAGAACTTTCAGAGGGAAATTAACAGAAGATAACTGATAAGTGATATCCATCAAACATGGCACGTGGAACTAGAACAGTCTACCCCAGTGAGCAAAATAAAGGGTTAAGTTCGACATTCCGACCACCTGAAGAAGGCCGGAGCGTACAACGGCCGAAACGTTGTGGTAAATATGGCGACAAAGATGAGGACAATAGTCCGAATAATGTAAATAATGTGCATAATACCTCTTCTCAGAAATATAGACATATATATATTTAATATATAAGTATCGTCGCCTTATTTGTGTTGCACAGCAATATACAACAAAGTGACTGATCAGGCAAGTTGAAGGTAGCAGATTTTATGCAATCCGCGTTTGATCATTTAAGATTTACATGCGTATCTTAATCTGGGGTGATGGTAATCTCGAGGATTATCAAGCGGTTGATAAATTTTGCATAGCTTATTTTCAGTATATAACGTTCAGGTCCGTATCTCCCCACGTATTGTGCTCATGTGAATACGACAACTTGCTTTATTATTCTTAACACCGGTTCCCGTATGATCATCGAAGTTAAACAACTTTGAGCCTGGTCAGTAACAAGATGGATGACCGGTTGGGCATAACAAGTGCTGTAAGCTAGGACTTGCGGTTGGTGTAATGGATAAGGGCTCAAATTATTTTGATTGGAGAACCGAGTCCCAATTGCCTTTAAGTCTGTATCTCACCTCATATTTTGTTCACTTGAACACAACCACTGGCAAATGTGGTCTGAATGACCACAAATGCTACACAAGGAAGTTCGTTTTCCAAATTGCAATTCCAAGTTAAATAGTATAAAATAAGCAAATTGATTTGTTTACCGACGTGGCCCACTTATTTTGCTCGATGCTGTGTC
Organism: Acanthosepion lycidas; assembly: GCA_963932145.1. Lineage (NCBI taxonomy): Eukaryota > Metazoa > Mollusca > Cephalopoda > Sepiida > Sepiidae > Acanthosepion > Acanthosepion lycidas. The sequence goes on along the minus strand of OZ010610.1, from coordinate 52,004,118 downwards.
ATTCTGTTTTGAATGACGCCTGCCTGTGAAATATTTGAAGTTAAGCCCCGCAGTCAGAGACATACAGACTCCCAAAGGAAAGCGATGTTACTGCTAAAGCTCATGCTATGAAAGCGTTGATCCCAAGATAGCCATCATGTCCCTCGGGCTTTCAGAGACTTGGCAAAGCGTCGGAACATACTTCAACGCGGGATTAATCTGTTGGTGGTCTTGACGGACGACGTCCTTGCGACGGCTGCGTGATTTGCCGTGAGATCATCTCCAGTCTGCCGATTGACGGGTCGTACAGGTAGATGACTCTGGTAGGGTGTGTCATAAAGTCATTGCAGAACGTGACCGTGTTAGCGAACACGGCTGAGCGATGACGAAAGAAAGGAAAATTAGATGTAGATTGAAATAATGCCAGATCTTTTCTTACGTATTCGATCGAAGAATTGCGATCTGAGAAGTAGAATAAAAAAACAAACAAACAAAAAAAAAAAAAACAAAAACAAGGAACATTAGGATAAAAGAAAGCTGAGCAAAAGAAAAAGCAAAAATAATACGGAAATATCTCAAAACAATTTTAGTTTTCTCGTCCTTTTCGTAAATAAATTCTTGTCTTTCTTAATCTTATATAATCCACTTTCGATAACTCAAACGGATCTAAACCTTTCCAAAAGGTCGTAGTCATTTTTTTTTTACAATTATTTTCACCCTGTACACGGCATGGAGTTACTTTGTTAAATAATAGTTTCATACTATTAGTGTATTTGGCTCAGACCTTCTGAGGCTGACCTTAATGTCAGATGGTAGATAAAATAGGGATGTCGATTTTTGACGTGGGTATGTTACAGAGATATAAAAAGTGCTTTCAGTAAGTTGAGTTTTACACACCATACACAATATTTCGTGTCTTGGGGAACTTGCTCCCCAGTGGGGGTGACAGATCGACCCCACTGGCTAGTTAAAAATGTTAATAAAACAGATAAGTTTTCAAATTCAGTTTTGGTGATGTCTTTGATCTCCGAACCCCAAAAAACCTTGTCGACATCCGGCCGAGAGAAGAAAGAAAAGAGAAAGAAGATACAACGTTATGTAATGACTGTATCAACTAAAATGCCTCCCCAGAACGAGTGGAGTATACAATAATTCGAGGTAGAGGACTACAGCGTAAGAGCCACAGCATATGTGAATATGTGTGGAAGATAACAGTTAACCCTAGACTTGAACAGATTAAGACTAGTAATTGGAGAAAGATCCTCTCGATAGTCGTTTCCATAAAGCAGTGTTTCACGGGATGAAGCTGTTCGAGTGAACACCCATATCCCACCGAGAACAGAGGATATGAAGTGATTCGCTAAAATATTCGTGGCAAGGCGGGTTTCTAGCCGTGAAGGTTGGGACTAGTGACACTAAGGAGCGTAGATCAAATGACGTTCAGTCTCTGAGAAAGGGGCTGCAAAGTGGAAAATAATTCGACACCCACAAGCTCGAGGAGACCCTTTTGGATTAAATTGAATTCGTTTCGCATAGATTTAGCGTGAACTCTGTCGTCACATGCGCATTAAGTTGTAATGTTCTTGTTCATTTCAGTTGTTCGTAACAGCACACAGAATGAAAGTGTATAGAGTGTGGTCGTCCTGTGACACCACAGAGGTTCCCTCAGGGACCATGGCTTATGCAGCAGATTTTGGCAAAGAACGATATTCCATATATTCGACAACCACTATTGTCCACATATCTCGTCCCTTGCGATGTATCCCTCTTCCAAAAACCTACTTGAACGGAACAATATTTCAAATCGTAGAGGGAATTCAAGAGAATACTACGAGTCACCTGCTGGCTATACCAAAAAAAAAGAAAAAATGTCGGGTAATGTTTTCATCAATGGAAAAGATTAGATCAGTCCTTTTTAAAGACGTTTTTTGTCAAGAGTTTAGTTTCATTTATGTATTCTTTTAAGATATACAGTTTGTATATATATATATATATATATATATATATATATATATATATATATATATATATATAGTCAAACCTAGAGAGCCAGTCAAACCTACCAAGGCTTCACCTAAGCGGACGATCCGCTTAGGTGAAACCTTGGTAGGTTTGTCTGGCTCTCTAGGTTTGACTGGGTCTGCTCTACTTTTGTATTGAGGACTTTTAAGTTAGTTGATTACTCGTATCGGTTTTTTTTTCTTTGGTCTTTGGACCTGTATGCTGTACGATTATTTTCGACAGACGTTCATGTTCATAGCTCTTTCTTTTTTAAAACCTTTTTTTTCCTTCGAGATTGATTTGATCATTAGCAAATCAAAAAAACGAAGGTTTTCCGAGACGAGTGTAGTTACCCCTCTCTCTTTCTCTCTCTCTCTCTCTCTCTATATATATATATATATATGTGTGTGTGTGTGTATATATATTTGCGCGGATTTTTTTAATATTTTGTCTTGTCCTCACACGGCTGTATAGATAGGTGTATGTTTAGGGTAGTTATCCAACATGCCCTGAAGGTAGTGTTGGAAAACGTTAGAAAAATCTGCGAATTTAAAAGCGTGAATGAGGCAAATGAAAGCCGATCCACTATGCTTCCCAAGTAGATTTCACTTGTAATAAAAAAATAGTTTAGTAATCTGTGGACATCCGAGTTTGTCTATATCGGGAAGGGACATAGCAGTTAAAAAAAAATGGCTGACACCGATTATTCTATCTGGAGTTTTATTTCTTTATTCATTTATTTATTGCATGCTGATTCTGCAAAGAATTCTTATTCCCACCAAAAAAAAAAAAAAAAAAAAAATGGTAAAAAAAAGGTAAAAAAATTGAAAGATAAAATTCTGGACGTCTGTTTCAGGTGAATATTTTGTGCAATGAAAAAATATTCGTCTACGTCCTACGTTTTGGCAAAAGATTTCATTCATTTTTGTTCTTATACAGGCAAAAGCTTTATCTTAACTTACTGCACCGGTGGGAGCTTTTATAGTAGACTGGTTGCCATTGATAGAAAAGCTTCATTTCTCGTATATTGAAATTTATAGTTATTGAAATACCGCTGAAATGCAAAACTGGAAAGTCACTCGTGATGGAAAATGATAGCCATTCAGAAAGTGACAGCCAGTCAGTTATGTACCATGCGTGATACACGCTTAGGCGATCATTTATCTTTCGATACATGACTGACGAGGCAGATTTAAATCCCTCAGCAGGTTGCCATTTCTTTCTGAGGTAGACCAATTGGCATCCCAGTCGATAGAACGGGGTCTGTACTGCTATTTACCCATAGCTGCTGGGAGAAGAAGAGGATTTATACCTTTCCCAACGGTATTAGCACGTAAGTGAATGTAATTGATTCCAATGGAATTCGAACTACAAGAAATCAGTCAGTTATTTACCATGCGTGATACACGCTTAGGCGATCATGAATCTTTCGATACTTGTCTGAAGAGGCAGATTTTTTCCTCGAAGTAGGTTGACATTTGTTTCTGCGGTAGACCAGTTGCCATCCAAGGCTATAGAACCCGGTCTGTCCTGCTGGGGGAGAAGGGTATAGACTATTCGAACGTAACTAATAACTGATACAACAAAAGTTAATAGAAATGAACACGCCACCACCTCTTGTCTGAATGATAGGATCTCTCTGTATCCTTGCAAACAGTGAATTATGAATTTTATTGTGCGTTTGAAACTAAGTAAATTTAAAAATAAGTTATTGCAATATTCGCTTGAAGATGAAATGGACTAATGTCTTTAATTTAATTGCAAAATTAAATTTGAAGATTTTAGCTTCCATTTTTGAAATATGGTTATTACTGTGTAGCGAAAAACATATTTTAAACCAGTTAATTTATAATATTTATGCTCTGTAAATTTACATTGAACACTGTTTTGTAAAAATAAAAATATCTATGAGAACACCGAACATCTTACTGTTCTTTCTTATATATATATATATATATATATATATATATATATATATATATATATATATATATATATATATATATATATATATTCTTTACATAAGAAGACGATATATTAAATACTTCAAAAAATCTTTTTAATAATCGAAGAAAATAACAGTTTAGCGATTTTTCAAGATGATTCCTTGTTTACTTTCACCGCCTCTATTGAACTTTGCAGGTTTTGTAAAACGAATGCATCAGCGTGCCTACAAACTTTGAAGTGACCTCTCTCTAAAAAAAAGATACATAATTACATTTCCAAATTAAATTCTCCTGATTCGGAAAAAAAAATCATTTGCCTGGAGAAACAGTCCAAAAATAACATTTAACTCATCATATAATTTTTTGAGCAGAAGATTTTTGCATAGAAATGAATAAGTGTTTATTTGCTTTCTCGGAATCAATTCCTGATATGTCATGTCGTTAGTACCGATTCCTTGATGGAAAATGACTTATTTCTTTATAGTTCTTTTTTTTTTTTTCTTCCGTTTTTCTTCTTTGATAGATAGTTGGAACTCAAAAATAATTTTAAAAAATAGAAGGTAAACAGACATATAATTAAGATCAAATACATTGAAAATTAAAAATAAATAAAGACAAAACAGTCAATATATCTCTATAAATACCAATGCTAAAAAAAAACTTTTTTTGCCTCAGTATTTTTATAGTTCACTGTAGGTAATCTTTTTCGTTTTTATTTTAACGAATTATCCTTTATTTTCATACCACAATCCGAAAGTACGACAAATGCTATTTCAGAAACCGGATAAGTCTTATTTTCCGTGTGTTTCCGGTCCATTAATGCCGTAAGGGACCATGTCCCTTACGGCATTAAGCAAAGCTTGATACGTCATCCCCCTTTGCAATCCTTGCACAACAAATTCACTAATTCGCTGTCAACCTCGGACTATCTGCCTTCAATGTCTTTTGTGGGTATTAAATTTTCTAAACCGACTTTCCTCATATTATATATCAGCAATGTAAACGGTTTCCCGATTTTAAGTATAACTTTAAAAAATTCTCGTTTTTCTGATATTAAGTTCAGAGAATTCTGTAGAATTACATCACTGCCGTTTTGGGTAAGCTCTACACCCAGAGAGAAATTCTTTATCATTGATTGTCATACAAGAGGAGAGATATGACATATTCATGCAACACAATTTTCTTTGCCGCAAATTTGTTTCATATTTCTTAATACTTGCTTAGTTTCTGGAAGCTCTCTTTTGCTAACCCGTTACCCGTTTTGATTTCTGTTATATTTCCTTTCGTCTGTTACGACACTAGTCAGATATTTGACACAATAAACTCTTTGCAATCCAGTCCAAACTAAGAGAATGGAAGTCAGATTTCAGAAAATCTTGGAGGGAAGAAGTAGTACTGGTCCGCTTACTCATTGGCCACATGAGAATAACCCACTAATACTTGTTAAACAATGAAGATGGACCAATATGCCAAGCATGTACAACGATATACACTATTAAACATATTAGGTTGGTGCAAAAATAATGACGTAATAATGTCGTTTTTGACGTATTTTTTAACGTCAAAAAACGACATTATTACGTCATTATTTTTGCACCAACTTATATATTAATCGAGTGTTCAGACCTTGCTCTCTCAAGATAAAAATTCTATAATATAAAAAACATGTATAAGAACTTCGAGAAAGAAAAAGTAGATGACAGATAATAATTTCTTAAAACTGTGGGCCTCTACAAAAATATATAAACCAAATAGGAATGCCAATAAAAACTGTATATGTGAAAAGAATACATCATTGAAACAAAAACCCTCTTTTGAAAAATGTTCCAATGAAATGGGATCTACAAACTGAATACATATTCTATTCACACAAAGCCATTGTACTGATGTTGGCATTAAATAAGCCATTGCTGCTGACATGTCGTAAAAGAAACCAAACCAAACCAGATAGTATAAATTTCTACACCTGCTTGATTAGGCTGTTTCCACTTTGAAGACCGTACCTTTGCCTGGCTATCTTGTGCCCTCTTATATTTTGTTCTTACTGACGACATACCAGAAAATCTGAATCAAACCATATCGATAGTGATATCAATGAAGGCAGATGAAAATGAATGTGAGCTCTGTTGGACATTCGCTATAATTGATCACATATATAACGTCATAATCAGAATTCGAAGGAACAAATCTCGACATAATATTTAGACCAGAGAACAGTGTGTTTTTTTTTGTTCAAGACATTGTAAAAAATGCTATATTTTAGGATCAAAATGCTATCAGATGGAGGAATACAAATTGCGTGCATAATAAATTTCAACTCGGAACTAATTTCAACCTGGAATTAATTTTAACTCGGAATTAAGTTCAGCTCGAAACTAATTTCAACTCGGAACTAATTTCAACCTGGAATTAATTTCAACTAGGAATTTATTTTAACTCGGAATTAATTTCACCTCGGAATTAATTTCAACTCGGAACTAATTTTAAGTCGGAATTAATTTTAACTCGGAATTAATTTCAACTCGGAACTAATTTCAACTCAAAATTAATTTAAACTCGGAATTAATTTCAACTCGGAACTAATTTCAACTCGGAACTAATTTCAACTCGGAATTAATTTCAACTCGGAATTAATTTCAAGTCGGGATTAATTTCAACTCGCGATTAATTTCAACTACGAACTAATTTCAACTCGGAACTAATTTAACCTAGGAAATAACTTCAACTCTGAATTAATTTCAACTCGGAAGAAATTTTAACTCGGAACTAATTAATGAAAATTGCAGAAAGGATGAATTCTGAATTATCTTGTCAACTAAGGATTTTTTAAGTCTAAATTAAAAAAAAATAACACCAGCTCATTGCATTTTGTTTAGGAATTCACGGAAATTGATAACTTTGATTTTAAATCGAGTTGAAATTAGTTCCGAGTTGAAATTAGTTCCGAGTTGAAATTAGTTTTGATTTTAAATTACTTCCGAGTTGAAATTAGTTTTGATTTTAAATTAATTCCGAGTTGAAATTAATTCCAAGTTGTAATTAATTCTGTCATTCTACATAAGCAATCTGAACTCTACCTATGTTTCGACCAAAAAACCCTGTTTAACCTATTAGGTAAGCTCTGCTTAAACGAGAAATATATTAGGATTATCCGGAGCTGTCCAAGGGAGCACACCACCTGTGTGCGGATAGCAAATGCGTTAAGCAAGCATACGGATATAAAAAGACGAAAACAGCAAGGGTGCAAATTTTCGCCGGACTTATTTGCGTTGTACATGGGGTCAGTCCTAAATGAACTAGAATCCGTATTAGGTTTCATTTTCGGTGAATATAATATTAACAATATAGGATAAGTGAATAAAACTGAACATATAACACGCAAGGAAAAGAATAGGAACTCCCAGAGGATTTTGCAAAGGAAAAAGTGAAAAAAAGTACTAAACATCAACTATAGCATACCAGAATGTATAGTTGCCAGTAAATGAGATAGCAAAATAGTTGAGTATCAAAGTCGATGCAGGTAATAAAAGTATGATACCGGCCTGGGTATGACGATAAACTACATCCGGCAGCAAAGACACTGATTGGGAGGATTTGAAGAACGTGGTACAACCTCTTGATTGCTGTTGTTTCCACATCCAGTCCAATTTGACTCTCAATGAAATTCCCTTAAAAAACGTCAATGAAAACTGAAATGCAAACTGATTTCGTACAAAGAATACATTTTTTATTCATACGAACGTATTCTAAAAACCTTTGTTAGCATTAAATAACCCATTCAGGTTAATATGCCGTAAAGGAAAACAAAACACTCCAAAACCAGCGTGATATTGATTTTGTGTAAGACTCCATTTAGAATTTGTTTTAGACTACGTTTCAGCCTTGTTAGAGAGTAACGTGGATCTTGTGTTAGACTGCAATTAGAATTTGTTTTAGACTAGGTTTCAGCCTTGTTAGAGAGTAACGTGGATCTTGTGTTAGACTGCAATTAGAATTTGTTTTAGACTAGGTTTCAGCCTTGTTAGAGAGTAACGTGGATCTTGTGTTAGACTGCAATTAGAATTTGTTTTAGACTACGTTTCAGCCTTGTAAGAGAGTAACGTGGATCTTGTGTTAGACTGCAATTAGAATTTGTTTTAGACTACGTTTCAGCCTTGTTAGAGAGTAACGTGGATCTTGTGTTAGACTGCAATTAGAATTTGTTTTAGACTACGTTTCAGCCTTGTTAAAGAGTAACGTGGATCTTGTGTTAGACTGCAATTAGAATTTGTTTTAGACTACGTTTCAGCCTTGTTAGAGAGTAACGTGGATCTTGTGTTAGACTGCAATTAGAATTTGTTTTAGACTACGTTTAAGCCTTGTTTGAGAATGATGTTTATCGTGTCTTATACTGCATTTATTATTTGTTTTAGACTGCTTTCCAACCATGTTAGAGAGTGATTCTATATTTTGTTAGACTGTATTTAAAATTTATGTTAGCCTCTCAGCCTAGTCAGTGAATAATATCGATGCTGTGTTAGTCTTCATTTTTAATTTGTTTTAGACTTTGTTCCAGCCTTGTTAGAGAGTAATGTTTAGTTTGTGTTAAGCTGTAGAATTTGTTTTAAAATGCATTTCAGCCTTGCTAGATTTTAATGTAACTTGTGTTAGACTGTATATAGAATTTGTTTTAGACCACGTTTCAGACTTGTTAAAGAACAATGTTGATCATCTGTTAGACTTCATTTATATTTTGTATTAGACTGAGATCCACCCTTGTTAGAGATTAATGTTGATCTTGCCTTAGACTGTATTTGTTATTTATTGCAGACTAAATTTAGAGCTTGCTCAAAGCGTGATATTTTATCCTGTACTAGACTGCATTTAGAATTGGTTCTGGACTGCTTCTTTTACTTGTTAAAGACTGATATTAACGAGAACGTGATATTTATCTACTGTTAGACTGCATATGGAATTGGTTATATGAAGCCGTTTGACTTTGTGACAGATTGATATTCATTATGTGTTAGACTGCATTCAGAATTTGTTCAAGACTATTTTCCCTTAAATATTTAATCGCTGCATTTAGAATTTGTTGTAGAACGTCTTTTGAAAGATTGATATTAAACCTGAAGCAAGACTGCATTTAGAATTTGATCTAGACTGCTTTTCGACATTGTCGGAAGGTAATATTCACCTTGCGCTAGACTGAGAATTTAGGAGGCAAGGTGGACTATTGGATAGCGGTTCGGATTGTGAGGAATCAGAGAGCCGAGTTCGAATTACAGTCGAATCCATTAATTTCACTTAGGTGCTAATACCCTTGGGAAAGATATGAATTCTATTCTTCACCCCCCCCCATTAATGGGTAAATAGCAGGACAGACCGGGTTCTTTAGCCTTGGATGCCAACTGGTCTACCGCAGAAACAAATGGCAACCTATTGCGGGAAAAAATCTGCCTCGTCAGTCATGTATCAAGAGATACATGATCGCCTAAGGGTGTATCACGCATGGCGCATAACTGACTGCTTAGACTTTAGGGTTTGTGTAAGAGTCTTATTTATCTTGTGTTAGACTGCATTTCGAAATTGTTTTAGACTGCCTGTTTTTCTTGTCAGGGAGTGATAGCGGTCATGTGATATATATCACATTTAGAATTTGTTTTAGACTGCCTTTTCCATTGTTAGGTAGTGACAGCGATCTTCTGATATATATATATATATATATATATATATATATATATATATATATATATATATATATTAGAATTTAGAATTTGTTTTAAACTGCGTTTTCCCTTGTTAGGGAGTGATAGCGATCTTGTGATATATATATATATATATATATATATATATATATATATATATATATATATATATATATATATATATATATATTATAATTTAGAATTTGTTTTAAACTGCGTTTTCCCTTGTTAGGGAGTGATAGCGATCTTGTGAGATATATATATATATATATATATATATATATATATATATATATATATATATATGTATATATCATTTAGAATTTGTTTTAGACTGCCTTTTCCCTTGTTAGGGAGTGATAGCGATCTTGTGATATATATATATATATATATATATATATATATATATATATATATATATATATCATTTAGAATTTGTTTTAGACTGCCTTTTCCATTGTTAGGTAGTGACAGCGATCTTCTGATATATATATATATATATATATATATATATATATATATATATATATATATATATATATTAGAATTTAGAATTTGTTTTAAACTGCGTTTTCCCTTGTTAGGGAGTGATAGCGATCTTGTGATATATATATATATATATATATATATATATATATATATATATATATATATATTTATAATTTAGAATTTGTTTTAAACTGCGTTTTCCCTTGTTAGGGAGTGATAGCGATCTTGTGAGATATATATATATATATATATATATATATATATATATATATATATATATATGTATATATCATTTAGAATTTGTTTTAGACTGCCTTTTCCCTTGTTAGGGAGTGATAGCGATCTTGTGATATATATATATATATATATATATATATATATATATATATATATCATTTAGAATTTGTTTTAGACTGCCTTTTCCATTGTTAGGTAGTGACAGCGATCTTCTGATATATATATATATATATATATATATATATATATATATATATATATATATATTTAGAATTTAGAATTTGTTTTAAACTGCGTTTTCCCTTGTTAGGGAGTGATAGCGATCTTGTGATATATATATATATATATATATATATATATATATATATATATATATATATATATATATGTATGTATATATCATTTAGAATTTGTTTTAGACTGCCTTTTCCCTTGTTAGGGAGTGATAGCGATCTTGTGATATATATATATATATATATATATATATATATATATATATATATATATATATCATTTAGAATTTGATTTAGACTGCCTTTTCCCTTGTTAGGGAGTGATAGCGATCTTGTGATATATATATATATATATATATATATATATATAATTTAGAATTTGTTCTTAATTATATTTGCATAATGTGGAAGAGTATATTTAACCTCTATTAAGTGTTGTTCTAAACTGCATTTCGGTTTAGTGCGAGACTGAATTACAGCCTTGTACACAATGTCTGTATTTTCAATAATAAGAAATCGTTTTCGTCACTGACGACTAAAGCACTCTAGAATTTTTTTATTGCTTTATCTTTCATTGTATATAAAATGAATTTATAGATTTTTTATTGTGGATTTAAGATAGAAAAAAGCCTCGTTCATCAAAGTGACATTTTGTTTACTTCACTCAGGCTTTTATTACACTTTTACATAAGTGCTGCCCCATATAATTGCAGTCAACAAAGTTTGATTTACATCGTATCACGGGAAATACGAGACGAATTTACAAGATGAGACCAGAGGTTTTATACCAATCATTCCTTATTCGCCATCAAAGAATAATAGATAGGTTCGGAAAGTATCCAGCCGTTTTTAAGATCTCAGAACCCGGTTACGCTGCCTTAGCAACCAATCCAAAATCGAAAAGATCAGAGGCTGATTGATTGGTTTGTTATCTTTTTGGTTTATCACCCGTTTGGGCGTTATTTAAAGCCAGAATATAAGCGTATATTTTAAGCAGTTATTTTAGAGTGGATAATGATTTACAAGCCCTGCAAATTACCCCATAGCTGGGGGAAGATGTGGTTTCATGCCTTACTCAAGGGTAAATGTTAGTGCATGAATATAACGAACGCAACTGGAATTGGAATTCGGCACTCCGATTTCAAATTCGAAGCAGTTATCTATTATACACAACCTGCACATTCAAGCTTACAGCACCTGGTATTCTCAAGTGGCAACCCCTCGAGGTACTGACCAAGTCCGACGTTACTTAACTTCAGTGATCTTATGAAAATCGGTGTTTCAACGTGCTACAGCTGTAAGCCGAGAAAAACATAATAATGATATTAATAATACTGAAAAATAATAATAGGAAGAATAAAAATAAATTGGAGACGAAGAAATGAAAAAAGAAGATGAAAAAGAAGGAAATGAAGAAGAAATTGAAAGAAGAAGAGGAGGAGGAAGAAGAAGAATTTAAAGAAGAATTTGAAGAAGAATTCGAAAAAGAAGAAGACTTTGAAGAAGCATTTGAAGGAGAAGAATTTGAAGAATCATTTGAACAAGAAGAATTTGAAGAAAAATTTGAAGAAGAATTTGACGGAGAAGAATTTGAAGAGGAAGAAGAATTTGAAGAAGAATCTGAAAAAAAGAATTTGAAGAATTTGAAAAGAAGAATTTGAAGAAGAATTTGAAGAAGAATTTGAAGAAGAATCTGAAAAAGAAGAATTTGAAGAATTTGAAAAGAAGAATTTGAAGAAGAATTTGAAGAAGAATCTGAAAAAGAAGAATTGGGAGAAAAAAATTTGAAGAAGCAGAATTTGAAGAATTTGAAGGCGAAGAATTTGAAGGCGAAGTATTTGAAGAATTTGAAGAAAAAGAATTTGATGAAGAAGAATTTGAAGTAGAAGAATTTGAAGAAGAAGAATTTGAAAGAAGAAGAAGAAGAAGAACTCTTTTGGAGCAAAGAACCCCCCTCTCAGTGATTATATGAACTAATCAATAATTATGCATAAAGAAATCCAGGTCAGACTTAAGAAAACGAAGCTGTTTGGAGTCAGACTTCAGACTAATTAACACAGGCATTATGGCGAGTTGCCGAAGCATTACATATAAGCGCTATGAAGCGCGTTATAATAGTGGCGGCGAGGGATTCGAATTTCAGCCGATTGATGACTTATAACAGTAACGAGTATTCGGTAACTCATACAAGTTGTAATTGGAGTTACAAGGATTTTGGAAACTCGTACTGAGTGAACAAGTAGGGAAAAATCGGAAATAAGGCTACGAGTGACGATAATAATTTTAAGCACACCAGTTCATTTTTTTTTTTTTCATTTTCTAGAAGAAAAATTTTTCTTTTTCTTTTCGGTGTAGCATCAAATTTTGGCTTCGGTGGCCGGAATTCAACACCAACAACAGAAACAGCAGCAACAAAATCAAAATTTGCCAGAACTACAAAAACAGCAACAGGAGTTGTTGGATATAATTCTGAAGAAAACAAGATTTCTTCAACGCCACTTACGCCAGACGCTTTTCAAAACACTAAATCAGAATTTGAATAGAATCCTAATGCGAGACTTACTTTTTTTTGTGTATTTTCGTAGATATGAACAAATATACAGTCAGTAATGCAGTAGCTCAGAAGATGAGAGAAAGACGACATTGTTGTTGAGGAAAATAGCTCCGATAGTATATGAAAAATACTGCAGCAACATATTACCGAAAAAAACAGTTGAAATCGGGCTTAAATACACGGCACACGTTCTGACGAAAATCTTTAGTGACAAGAGCTCTCTGTTTAATTCTGTTTAGAGTTGCTTGAATCTAACGAAAAAAGAGGAGAGGGATTTTGTTACGCATTCGGGTATCGTCAACAAAGAATGTGAAAAGTTTACAATAAAGGAAATATGACAAAAGGGTTCATTTTCATTCATGGTTTAACAACTAAAAAGATGCTGAAATACGAGCGAACATCTTAACGAAAATTGAACAAAACTGTAATATTACACTGCAAGAAATGGTGGACGATTGCAAGACTATTTTAAGTCTGAAAAAACGATGCTGAAGAAATTCAGAAAAAAAAGAAGCATATTGCTACAGGCAAAGTACAAATGTAGAAAAAGGAGAATACATCCTTGTTTTAGATGTGATACATTACATTTAAAAAAAAAAGCAGAATGTTAAAAGTGTGGTAAACAAGGAAATATAAAGTCACACTGCAAAACATAAACAAGGAGAAATTATCACAGGAAGAAATTCGTACACAGTATTGCAATGGAAAAAATTGTCAGAGAAAGCAAAAGGAAATTTATGAAAATAATATGGATTTGAAAATGCTACTAGACACTTGTAGTGATATTTCAATAATAAGTGAAACCAAATAGGAGGGAACTGTAAATTAAAAAGGAATTCAAAAGTCACGATATCAGTTTCTTGTGAGAAATTTATTTTTGGAAGGAGAAATGACTTATAATATCTCATTTCGTAATAAGCATATTAAAATCAAAGCTGATGTATTAATAAATGCTACGAATTTATACCTTACTGACTGGGGAGAATTATTTGAACTTTGGAATTTGCCGATAAACTTTTATTGTAAAAACGTATGTGGAAAAGTCGTCAATTTAAAAAGTCAAAGCGAAAATTTTAAGTAAAATTTTTAAAAAAAATGTTTTCCAGATTTTCTGTCAAATGAACGAGATCGGTGTTCAAAATTAAAAGCGGATTTTCAAGTAAAAAAGTTTCAACGCCATTATTTAAACCGAAACGGCGTATATCATTCACGGCATTGGAACAAATCAACAATAGTTGGACAGACTCGAAAGAATTGGTGTAATAGAAAATTTTAACCATTCAAAATGGGATGCACCAGCGGTGTATGTTAAGAAGAAATAATAAAATTTGTGTTTGCGCAAATTTCTTGTGAGAAATGGTCAGAGAAAACAAAAGGAAATTTCTAGAAATAAATATGGATGTGAAAATGCTACTGGACACTGGTAATCATATTTCAATAATCACTGAAATCAAATTGAGGGAAATTGAAAATTAAAAAGGACTTAAAAAGTCACGATTTCAATTTCTGGCGAGAAATTATTTTTGAGGGAGAAATGACTTGTAATGTCAATGCGGATTTTCAAGTAAAAAAGTATTTAAACCAAAACATATAACTACCCATTACCAAGTCCAGAGGAACTTTTTTCGAAGTTAAACGGCGGAAGAATATTTTTAAAGCTGGATCTCTCTGAAGCGTATTTATAAATTCAGATTGGAAATGAATATTTAGAATTAACGTACATAAATACGCACAGAGGATTATATAAGTTCCAGCGACTTCCTTTTGGTATAAACGTGGCTCAAGCAATTTGTTAATAAGCTATGGATAACATTCTTGCGGATTGCGATTTCGCAGTGACGCATCTGGACAGTATTTTAATCAAAAATAACTAAATAATATGTTGGGCATGACAAAAATTTTGGAAAATCTAAGAGAGTACGGATTCAAGCTCACTGAATAGAAATGCGAATTGTTTTTTTTACGAAAATGAAATACCTTGATCGAATTATTAATAAAAATATTCGTCAACCAGATCAGTCCATGGCAAGTGCGATAAAAAATATGCCTCAACCAACAAAATTTTGTTGGTGGAGGCATATTTTTTATGGCACTACGTTACTACGTGACTACCTTAAAAGCCTTACTATGACTTGATATTTACTATCAAATATATGTACATAATATACATAATTTCAGAGTTCCACTGAACGATCTATTTAAAAAAATAACAAAGTGAAACTTGAATGATAAATGTCAAAAAGCGGTTGATGAAATAAAAGACATACGTCATATTTTTCATTAGCACACTACGATCCAAAAGCAGAAATTGTAGTGGCATCAGATGGCAGTAAGTACGGTATTGGAGCGGTGATGGCTGTAAAATGAAAACTTTCGCTTATGCTTCACGCACGCTCCTACCAGCAGAGAAATATTACAGCCAGATAGAAAAAGAGTCTCTAGTAATTATATATGCTGTGAAGAAATTTCATAAATTTATTTATGGAAGAAATTTTAGGTTGGAAGCAGACCACAGCTCTCTATTAACAATATATGCTTCAAAGAAAGGAATACCTGCGCATACAGCCAATAAGACTACAACCCTGGGGTACCGTCTTCTTGAACTACGATTTTACGATGGAGTACCAAAAATCTAAATAATTGGGACCTGGTTCCCATAAACACGTTTGTTTTACTTTCTGCCACGAATTTGCTGCTGGTTCCGAGTACTGCAACATATTTGAAATATTCTTTCTTTATTTTCCTGTTAAGTGACTTAAAACATGTAACGGTCCATTTTTATGGTAAAAATTGGCAGAATTGTACATCTTCATTGTAAAAAAGCGAACGCAAAAATATGCGTAGTGCTTGGGCTTTGTTCTTTGTTAGGGGCTGCAACTGGGGGTCTTAAAAGTGTCTTATGCTAAGTCTGGGGGCATCATCACAGTTCTGTTTTTAGAAAATGTTTTAAACTTTATATTTTATGTCTTGTTACAGATATTTTATACAGTATTTTCAATGGTTCTATCGATCTATGCATTATTAAAAACGGTTATTGTATGTATGAAAGAAAATTTACGCTAAGAAGTGTATGGTCACCAATACTATTTTTCAAAAATGTTTTTAAAAGGATCTGAAATGTTTCTGATGTGTTTAGGAGGAAAGTTTGAGGCATATGGGGTGTTAACAATCAAAATAGGTAATTATAATTACTTTTAGTGGCGGTTACAATTATTCACGAATACTAAATATTCTGGTCCCTTGACTCCAGAGAATACGGAAGACTCACTTTACTAAAATAGACCAAACCGAACCACCCACCTTCATTTCCTCAGCATATTCGTGAGGAAGCTTTTTGATATATATTTTATAATATCTACTGTTTTTCTTTTCAGTTTATGCCCTAAGAATGTAATGAGTTCACAAGATATACTCGTATTTTCATTAAGCAATAGCCTGCATTAGCGTAACTCAGACCTTAAGTAGCACACGTACATATAAGACATCGTTAAAGATGCTTGATAAACGGTCGGCTCCCTGGATTGCGTTAGTAAGGCTCTGGATCTTCCTGCTATATTATACGCTTACAAGAGTCAGATGAGGCCGATAAATGTAGTGCTGCTGTTTATATAGGATCAATAGCCGAGCAGCCTGCACTTTCCAGTCTTGACAGAGTCCATCAGTGTCTCTGCGTCCATGTCGATGACGAAATATTTTCTGCATTCCAGCATTCCAATCATCGCTATTTCTATGGTAAGTCTTCCGACAAACTATATTCCTTATATCCACCAGTTCTAACATTCGCGGCTAGAACGTACATTGTAGCGAATCGCCCTCATTACCTTCGTATTCAGTTGGTCAGATGAACATTCTACTGGTGCAGCGTCTTCCTACGAGCTGCTGGTTTTGTGAAACCAACTTCCAAGATGATGCTTCCCCGATCACTACAATGTTAACCTTTTCAATTCGAACAAATATACAAGTAAAAAAAAATATCTTCCCCACATATCTTCATGAAGCTTACTTCTTATTCTGTAATCTTCTCGCTGGAGTGGCTCTTGTGTCTTGTATCAGATGAACATTATTGTAAAAAATAATACAATATTAGCAAAATGGATGCTCACCGACCTGGTACGTATAAGGTGGTCGATGAACAATAATTCATTCAAATATTGGAAATAATTTGCCGTGTATACCGTGGGACGACAGTAGTCCTTATGACTATTTATATTATTTACACTATTCGGGCTGTTATCCTCATCTTCATTGCCGAAACGTTTTGAGTATGGCAATGAATATGAGGATAACAGTCCGAATAATGTAAATACGTAATCATAATACCTCATCTCAGAGATATAGACAGATCCTGAAGATGGACGGAGCGTACAATAAATGAAACATTATGAAAATGGAGACCAAAATGAGGATAACATAAGATAATAAGAATATATATAAGAGAATAATATAAGTAATGTAAGTAATCATGATACCTCATCTCAGAGATCCAATCACCTGAAGAAGGCCGGAGCGTACAACGGCTGAAACGTTGTGAATATAGTAATAAACATGAGGGTAACAGTCCGAGAAATGTAAATAATGTAAGTAATCATAATAGCTCATCTCAGAGATGCAATCACTTGAAGACGGCCGGAGCGTATAAGGGCCGAAACGTTGAGACAACAGTCCGAATAAAGTAAATAATCACGTCAGAGATATATTCATATCTATGCGATAAGTTTATTGCTGACTTCATTATTATTTTATTAGAATCTTTATTATTATTTCTTTGCGACAGTTTTTTATAAATTCCTTTTTTGTCAAAGGTTATCCGGTACTGCCCTTGAATCGATGCCTTAGTTTCACTCACATGACACCACTCCCATCCCAAAAGAAAAAAGAAGAAAATCATCCGCAGATGTCTCCAATCACTGGTCGGCATATTTTGGACACACTTATAATATAGGTAATTTTTTTCGGAAACCATTATTTTAGGTTAGATTATTTTAGTTTGGAAAATTTTCCAAAAACGGAAAATGAAGTGATGTTTCATAAATTGCCACAGCTGGAATAAGGAAGGTCTGGAATGATGCGGTCACTTCATCGACCAGCTGAGATGTTGGAAGTCTTGGACGACCGGCTAGGGTGTTGCATGATAATACTTATAGGAAAAATCCTAATATGACCATTACGATCATGATGAATTCAGGTGTATATCACTATTCATAATAGAAGATCTACAATGGTCAGCTTAGAGGTTCATAGGTTGAAATTTTGCATGTATTAATTTCCTGCTCTTCTTATTAATAACTACATTGTTTCCTTCCAGCTAAACTGACAACAGCAGCAACAACTGAAATGGATAGCACATGTAATTGGAAGAGAAAATAATGACATAATCAAAATGTTGACGGTCCACACTACTTCAAATAAAAGGTTAGGAAGGAAACCCCCATCAATACTAGAAAGAGCCATAACACTAACAAATAAGAGAAACTACATCACTTAAGGACTTTCAACAGCAGCAACAACTGAAATGGATAGCACATGTAACTCGAAGAGAAAATAATGACATAATCAAAATGTTGATGTTCCACACTACTTCAAATAAAAGGTTAGGAAGGAAACCCCCATCAATACTAGAAAGAGCCATAACACTAACAAATAACAGAAACCACATCACTTAAGGACTTTCAACAGCAGAAACAACTGAAATGGATAGCACATGTAATTGGAAGAGAAAATAATGACATAATTGTTGACGTTCCATGCCAAATCGAATAGAAATTTCGGGATGAAGCCCTAAACAATACAGGAAAGATCGATAACATCTACTGGATTCCAGAAAACTGTTTTCATAAAAATAAGAAAGTGTTTTAAGAGACAGATTTTATAAGTTTCAACGGATAGCTATACTTGCTCTTCAGCCAATGAATGCCAAATGTTTCCTTATAGGGAAACGGCTAATATTACCATTATCGTCACCATAACGGCTCTTAGGGAAAGCTGGGGAATATATTGACTTAAATGGTGTTAATTTAAACCGAAATATGGAATCTACTTTGAGTACCTCTTGGCACTTTTTGGAGATTTTCTTCCTTTTTGGCAAGAAATTCGAACCTCGAAGCGCTCGACCTATATTACAATGCTCTGCACGGTGCTATAATTTTTTTTTCTCTCCAGAGAGAAAATTGTGCACGGATTTTTATTTTGTTTCTCTCTGGAATAGAAAGATAAATTTTAGGAAAAAAAAAACACATCGGGGAAAGATATTAAAAAAAAAGACATATTTTCCTCTCGGCAACTAAATTAAACAATTTTATTTCGACAAGAGATAATTAACATGGACGTTAAGAATTTTTTTTGTTTTGAATTTTGTCTTTTTCGCTAGAATATTAATAAATGATATAATAAAGGAAAATAAGTAGAGATAATGAGAACTCTGGTTGGACAAAATTAGGCCAATTCCACTTACTTCCATCAGGTTTTCGATATTCCAGATGACATAATTAAATTTGAATTACTAAATTTTAAAATTACTTTTTACTTAACCATATGACGTATTGGTGAGAGTTATTCTCATTGTAAAACTTTAACAGAAGCAAACAAAAACAAACAACATAAACAAAACAAATGAATGAAAAATATGGCAATAAGATCGATTTTTAAATTCATCAAATACGCTTCTCATAAACCCGAGTCTTTACACGTTTACAGGTTCCTCATTCGATAGTTATTCATAAGCCATTACTACTCCAACATAGTGAAATCGTTAACAAGCTTGTCTCGTAAGATCAGTTATGACTGAGTTTGAGTTTGAGTTTCACTGGATGCTCTATACATTCGGATTTGTACGACATCAACGTTTCTCTGAGAAAATTCCTATACGCGGGCCAGAAGATAGTTTCTAAGCTTCGCCTACTGAGTGAGGTACACCTTTGGCGAAAACTTGTTAAGGGTTTATCGGAAGCAAGAGAAGATTGCTTTACATTTGGCCCGCTAAATAATATCAAGTGAAACTGGTAATTAAAAGCATGCGTCCAGGAGGTAGACGATCTACATTGATTCAAAAATTTGTTGTATCATTGTATCAGTAATATAAAGGAAGCTAGGCGCCATCTTGATCGAAATCATATTAGGGATTAAAAAAAAAGAAACATTAATATAGAGAAGTAAGTTTCCCCTGTTGCTTTTGTGATACCTTTACCTTTTAGGACGTAAGAGATCACGACTCTCCACACATTCTTTCTTTCTTTCTTTCTTTCTTTCTTTCGTGTCCGTTCAGGAAGTTAGCAATGATAACTTTCTAAGGATCCCTTTTCTTTTTTTCTTCTTTTTCTAAGTGCCGTGTCCCTCTAGAACGTGGGTGATCATGATTTTCCACGTACCCCTATCCCTTGTAGCTCTTAGCATTTTTATCCCATTTTCCCAGACTCCCAACCTCCATACAACCCACCATCGACTCAAACTCGTCAAATCTGTGGTCCGCTGCTTTCTCCCGTTCATACCAAATTCGATGTCTCCTGTGATTATCACATTTTCCAAGTCCTCCTTCTTCATTATTCGTCTCATAAATTTCAAGTGTCTCTTTGATGATAAGTGTCTCGTTTTCTGATTCTGATTATAAGTTTCCCTCTTTCCGATTCTGTCTATCAGTTTCCTTCTTTCTTATTCTGATTATAAATGTCCCACATTTGATTCTGATTATAAGTGTCCCTCTTCTCATTCTCATTATAGATGTCCCTCTTTTTGATTCTCATTATCAGTGTCCCTCTTTCTGATTCGGATTATAAATATCCCTCGTTCTGATTCTGTATATAAGTGTCCCTCTTTCTGATGTCCATTTTCAGTGTCCCTGTTAATAATTCTTATTATAGATGTACCTCTTTCTGATTCTCCTTATCAGTATTCCACTTTCTGATTCTGATTATAAATATCGCGCTTCCTGACTCTCATTATAGATGTCCCTCTTTTTGATTCTCATTATCAGGGTGCCTGTTTCTGATTCTGATTATAAGTATCCCTTTTTCTGATTCTCATTATAGATGTCGCTTTTTCTGATTCTGATTCAGAAAAGAAAACATTAATATAGAGAAGTAAGTTTCCCCTGTTCCTTTTGTGATACCTTTACCTTTTAGGACGTAAGAGATCATGACACTCCACACATTCTTTCTTTCTTTCTTTCTTTCTTTCTTTCTTTCTTTCTTTCTTTCTTTCTTTGTGTCGTGTCCGTTCAGGAAGTTAGCAATAATAACTTTCTAAGGATCCCTTTTCTTTTTTTCTTCTTTTTCTAAGTGTCCCTCTCTGTTTCTGATTGTCCCTCTTCCTCATTTCCATTATTAGCGTCCCTCTTCCTGATTCTGATTATAAATATCCCGTTTTCTAATTCTGATTATAAGTGTTCCTCTTTCTGATTCTCTTTATAGATGTCCATCTTTCTGATTGTTATTATCAGTGTCCCTCTTTCTGATTCTCACTATATGTGTCCCTCTTTCTGAATGTGATTAAAAGTGTCCCTCTTTCTGATTCTCATTATAGATGTCCCTCTTTCTGATTCTCATTATTGATTTACCTCTTTCTGATTCTCATTATATGTGTCCCTCTTTCCGATTCTCATTATAAGTGTCCCTCTTTCTGAATGTGATTATAAGTGTCCCTCTTTCTGATTCTCATTATAGATGTCCCTCTTTCTGATTCTCATTATTGATTTACCTCTTTCTGATTCTCATTATAGGTGTCCCTCTTTCCGATTCTCATTATGTGTCCCTCTTTCTGAATGTGATTATAAGTGTTCCTCTTTCTGATTCTCATTATTGATTTCCCTCTTTCTGATTCTCATTATATGTGTCCCTCTTTCCGATTCTCATTATAAGTATCCCTCTTTCTGAATGTGATTATAAGTGTCCCTCTTTCTGATTCTCATTATTGATTTTCCTCTTTCTGATTCTCATTATGTGTCCCTCTTTTCGATTCTCATTATATAGTGTGCTTTTTTTATTCTCATTATAAGTGTCTCTTTTGTTTCTAAACTTCTTAAGACGTCACTTACTTAACCTCGACGTCCACGATAATCTCTGACCCATTCTGAAGAGCAAAATTCTATTGCGTGCAGGTTTTTTTTTCATCTGTGAAGAGAATGTCCAGTATTCACTACCATTCTTTATTATCTGTGAATTGGCATGAACCTTGGGAAATCTAGTGCATTGTGAACAGTCTACATGGGGATGTAAAATAAGTTTAGTGAGTACACATAAAATAGGAAGGGGACTAACACAAGGGGGCAGTTTTTTTTATCGAAATTATTAAATGTATACAAGGAGGCGTTCCAAAGAAAGCTGAAAAACCTATTAATGGAAGACATAATCTTAACAACGTTTAGACACTTTGACTTGGTGTAGTGATTAGCAAGCTTTTCTCATTTGATCAAATACGGCAGTGAGTTCGATCCTCACAGGCTGCTCCACAAAATCGGTCTTGTGCCACATCAAATTCACCCATAGAAGATAATTTGGAGCATTCCGGTGTGTTAGAACACTTACCAAGCTGGTCTCGCTTGACCAATTATGACTGAGTAGAGACTTCGATTCTCATTTGGTGCTCCACACTTTCGGCCTTGTGCCACATCTTAGCTACGCTTACAAAAACATTTTGGACTCTCAGACGTGGTGTAATGGTCAGGAAGCTGGTCTTGTTAGATCAATTACAACTGAGTAGCGGGTTCGATACTCACTGCCTTCTCCACAAAACCGGTTTTGTGTCAAATTCATTCTACGCTTACAAAATTGGTGTAATTGTTAGCAAATATGTCTCGATATATCAATTAATACGTGATCCATACTTTCAGCCGTGTGTCACATTTAAGCAACACTTAATTAGTTATAAGGTTACTTCTCTATGGTGTAACGGTAAACAAATTTGTCTCTCTAAATCAATGCTTTTCTCCTTATACCACATCTCAGCTACAGTTATAAATCGCAAGATTCCTAACAAGATATGATATGCAGGATTCTGTGAACATTGTTCAAAAATAGTTATTCAAAAAACATTTATTCAAATTGTAAATTGTTTAAATGAAAATTAATGGAAAGGCCAGTTATACTAAATGATAATTATTCGAAATGCAAAATTCTTTATTGCAATAAAAATTAAAAAATTAAAAGAGGAAATACACAAATGATAATTTTTCGATAAATACAAATATCGTTCATATAAAAAATTTAGTAAGAAAAAATCCTTACAACCTTAAGCCATATGAGACTGCGTGCAAAGAGTCAACTACTGAAGTGTATTCGTTAAAAGATTCCACTAAGTAACCAACATAGAGAAACATTCCTGCCCGCGATCAGTATGCGTAATGCTCGACCCCGGAGAGAGTTTCATTGCGCCTTTCTGATCTCATGTTTTCAACTAACTTGAAGTGGAACAGTTACATTGAATCAATAGCTGTATCTACTGCTAGGAAAGTTGGTTCATTGTGTTGTGCCAGAAGGTTTTTTTTGTCCTAGTCCACCTTGCACATTTACACCTCTATCATTCAGTCGTGCATTGAATACTGCTGCCATAACCGGTCTGGCGTACCTGCTATTCATCTCGAGGTTCTTGACAAAATCTAAAGAAGGATCTGCAATGAAATCAATCCTGATTTAGCATCTCGACTTCATTCACTTTCTCACAGATTTGATGTGGCTTCCCTCTGTCTTTTCTACAAATATTTTCATGGCAACTGCTCTGACGTGCTATCTTCCCTGGTATCCCGACTGCATGAATTTAAGCGTGCTACTAGATTGGCATTTAGGTCCCACCCTTTTACTGATGAAATTGTTAAATGTACCCGTCACTTCAACTCCAAAAGTTTCTTTTTTCACACTTCCTGACGGTGGAACTCCCTTCCGCTTACTTGTTTCCCTGATAACTACAATCTTCAAAATTTAAATGCAAAGTCAACCGCCATATTCTGTTGACTTGCACCACGTTCATCTTTTATCCTTTCCTCAAACATCCTATATCTAGTTTTTTTTTCTGCCACTTTCACTCTCTATAACACCGGTACATACTAATGGCGCTCCCGCCTTGCTCGGGTGGAATAATTAAAAAAATTCTCCATTTACGTTGTAGTATTTTTTGGCCTTCTTGATATTTTGGCAACCTGCTCTTATTTTTGCAATATGAATTTCTTGCAAGACCTGTTCTCTCTTAAGAGCGTCTAAGAATTTCCATATTGTAGGATGTTGGGAAGACACTTACCGCAAAAGAGCCCTATGCCATTCTTCAAGGTCGTTATTAGTTCTGGGTAAATCAGTACTGAATCTCTCAAAACAAGACTACATACATATTTCAAACATACACCCTTGTGAAAATGAATTGAAACAAACGCTTTAGTTTCCTTTCTTTCATCATATGATCAGTTTTAGACCCATTGGCGTGACAGGGTGTAATCGATTTCTATTTTCTTTTCTTCCTCAGATTAGGTCATTAATTAAAAGAGGAAATAAACAAATGATAATTATTCGAAAATCCAAAAATCGTCAATAAAATAATTTAGTAAGAAAAAATCCTAATATCCTTAAATTATATGATACTGCACGCAAATAGTCAACTATTGAAAAGTACTAGTTAATGTATGCCACTAAATTTTTAAGTTTTCCGTTTATATCGCGGTATTTCTTGACCCTCTTGTTCTCTTTTACAAACTGCTCTTACTTTTGCAATATGCATTTCTTGCATGTTCCATTCTCTTTTAAGAGTGTCTAAGAATTTCCATATTTTGGGAGGATGGGATGAAACTTGTTGCTGCAAAAGCTCTATGCCATCTTTTAAGGGCGTTATTAATTCTAGGTAAATTAGCATTGACTCTTTCAAAGCAAGACTACATACGTATTTCAAATATAAGTATTTTGAATAATTATTATTTAGCATAATTGTCCTTACGATTAATTTTCATTCGAACAATTTCCAATTTGAATAAATATTTTCTGAATAATTATTTTCAAACAATGTTCACATAATATTATAAAAATGTTAGTATTTCTTGACGCTCTTGATATTTTGTCAACCTGTTCTTACTTTTGTAATATGAATTTCTTGCAATTCCTGTTCTCTTTTAAGAGCATCTAAGAATTTCCATATTATGGTATCTTGGGGTGACACTTGTTGCCATCTTTTATGGTCGTTATTAATTCTTGGTAAATCAGCATTGACACTCTCAAAGCAAGTCTACATACGTATTTCAAATATAGGTATTTCGAATAATTACCATTTAGCATAGAATCATCATCAACATCATTCGACCTCTTTGTTGTTTGGTGGGAATTCCATTGTCAATCCCTTTCCACACAGTTCGGTCCTTTATAGCTGTACCCAGATCCCCAAAGTCCAACCCTGAATCCCAGAATATATTGTCTGGGAAAGTCAATTTGTCGTGAGAAGACACTTCCAGAAGGATGCCATAGGAGTAAGGATGAGACGATTTCCTTGTCCGCTCGGTGGCTGTGGCCGGCACACTCTTATCTCTTACTTTCTCTCTCTCATTTATTCCTTTATATTTCTTTCTTTCTTTCTTTCTTTCTTTCTTTCTTTCTTATTGCTTCATATCTCTTCATCATCATCATCATCATCATCATCATCATCATCATCATCATCATCATCATCACCATCATTCGACTTCCCTATGGTTAGTTGGAACTTCATTGATAATCCCTTTCCACACTGTTAGGTCCTTTATTGCTGTTCCCAGATCCCCAAAGTCTAACCCTGAATCCCGGGATATGGTGTCTGGGAAAGTCAATTTGTCGTGAGAAGACACTTCCAGAAGGATGGCATAGGAGTAAAGATGAGACGATTTCCGTCTGCATAGTGGGAGTGGCTGGCACACTCATATCTTTTACTTCCTCTCTCTCTCTCATTTATTGCTTTATATTTCTTTTTTTTTTTCTTTTTTCTTTCTTTTATTGCTTCATATATCATCATCGTCATCATCATCATCATCATCATCATCCTTCGACTTCCCTATGGTTAGTTGAATGTTTATTGACAATCCCTTTCAACGCTGTTATGTCCTATATTGATGTCCCCAGATCCCTAATGTCTAACCCTGAATCCTGTGCTATGTTGTCTAGGAAAGTCAATTTTCATGAAAGACACTTCTAGAAGAATGCTATAGGCGTAAGGTTAAGACCATTTCCTTGTCCGCTGGTTGGCTGTGGTCGGTAAACTGTAATCTTTTTTTGTTTGAGCTTAAGACAGATTGGTCTCAGTTTTCCGTAAATTGTTTTAAGCGTTACATGGGATCTCCAACTGATGTTCTAGATTTCTCTAAGTAGATTTGTATATGTTCCATACAGTTGTCTTTCAAGAGGAACACATAATTTCCAAGTTTCTGATCCTTCAGTAGGACTGGTTCAACCAATGTTCGAAAGGTGTGGACTTTTCAGGAGAATGAAAGGTTCGAGCGTAAATATTGTTACGCCTAAAATACTGTAGACAGATCATTTAAGAAACGACTTATAATCAGGAATAGACAACTGAAAATTCTAATAAACATAAGGAAAAAAAATGAGCCCCGGGAATTAAACACTCACAGGGGGGACTAATGGTAAGATAAGCGAGTAACAGTTTTGTATAAATGTATGGAAATGAAAGGACGACAGAGTTTCCTGTCTATATTTCTGAGATTACATACATTATTTATGTATCATGTACATTTTTTACATTATTCGGACGATATCCTCATCTTTGTCGCCATATTTATTACAACGTTTCGGCCGTTGTACGCTCCGGCCTTCTTCAGATGCTTAGAATGTCGAACTGAACCCTATATTTCGCTCACTGGGGTAGACTGTTCTAGTTCCACGTGTCTGTCTATATTTCTGAGATGAGGTATTATGTACATTATTTACATTATTCGGACTATGTCCTCATCTTTGTCGCCATATTTATTACAACGTTTCGGTCGTTGTACGCTCCGGCCTTCTTCAGATGCTTAGAATGTCGAACTGAACCCTATATTTCGCTCACTGGGGTAGACTGTTCTAGTTCCACGTGTCTGTCTATATTTCTGAGATGAGGTATTATGTACATTATTTACATTATTCGGACTATTGTCCTCATCTTTGTCGCCATATTTATTACAACGTTTCGGCCGTTGTACGCTCCGGCCTTCTTCAGGTGCTTAGAATGTCGAACTGAACCCTATATTTCGCTCACTGAGGTAGACTGTTCTAGTTCCACGTGTCTGTCTATATTTCTGAGATGAGGTATTATGTACATTATTTACATTATTCGGACTATTGTCCTCATCTTTGTCGCCATATTTATTACAACGTTTCGGTCGTTGTACGCTCCGGCCTTCTTCAGGTGCTTAGAATTTCGAACTGAACCCTATATTTCGCTCACTGAGGTAGACGGTTCTAGTTCCACGTGTCTGTCTATATTTCAGAGATGAGGTATTATGTACATTATTTACATTATTCGGACTATGTCCTCATCTTTGGCAACATATTTATTACAAAGTTTCGGCCATTGTACGCTCCGGCCTTCTTCAGGTGCTTAGAATGTCGAACTGAACCCTATATTTCGCTCACTGGGGTAGACTGTTCTAGTTCCACGTGTCTGTCTATATTTCAGAGATGAGGTATTATGTATATTATTTACATTATTCGGACTATGTCCTCATCTTTGTCGCCATATTTATTACAACGTTTCGGCCGTTCGAATAATGTAAATAATGTACATAATACCTCATCTCAGAAATATAGACAGACACGTGGAACTAGAACAGTCTACCCCAGTGAGCGAAATAAAGGGTTCAGTTCGACATTCTAAGTACCTGAAGAAGGCCGGAGCGTACAACGGCCGAAACGTTGTAATAAATATGGCGACAAAGATGAGGACAATAGTCCGAATAATGTAAATAATGTACATAATACCTCATCTCAGAAATATAGACAGATACTGAAAGGCCGAAACCTTGTAACAAACATGGCGTCAAAGATGAGGACAATAGTCCGAATAATGTAAATAGTGTAAGAAAGAGTTTATTTTTTAATCGTTTTCCCAAGTAAGATAATAAAGCCGCTAAGGTGCAAGGGCGTACGGGGTGTTATAAAATATGAGAAAAAATCCTATTAATGAGAGAGGACAATAAAAGAACAGGTATTAAGAAGACAGAAGATAACGATTGACATTGCATTTAAATTTTTGAAAATCAGTGTTGACAGGGAATCAAATCAAGAGAAACTTTCACAAGTGAGATCTGTAACTGTTAACATAGAAGTTACGGTTACATGTAACCATTTAAACTCTAAGATGAGGAGACCTTGCCGCCAATCTAGTACTGCGTTTAAATTCATAAAGTCTCGCTACCGAAGAGGAAAGCGCATCAGAACATTCCCATGGAAGTATTTACAGAAAAGATACAGGGATGCTACGATACCGCGGTGATGAAGTCACTGGAGACGAGATGCCAGGTCAGGGCCAATAACATTGCAGATGCTTCTTTGGATTTTATAGGATCAATGTGAAGAATTTATGCTCCGCAATTCTTCTGGTAATGTCACGGAGCCTACAATGGCTAAAACATCGGGAATATGGTAATAAAGATGACGACAACACTCCGAACTATGTAAATAATGTTTTAGTTAATTTTCCTTGATAACTCAACTTTCCAAGTTTTTTGTTCCCTCTGTTGTGGCCCGGTATTAAACTCAGAACTCTTTGTTTCGAGTCACTTTTGGATCAAACACCCAACTCTTTTATCCAATTCGCCATGCATCCTCGACATATCTAAAGTCATGGTACGTGAAATTAGAATATTCTACTCCTATGGACTAAATAAAGAGTCCGGTTTGAAATTCCCAGAAATGTCACCTAAAGAAGACCTGAGTATATAACGGCCGAAGCATCTGAGCAATGAAAATAATATGAATATTTACAATATCTCATCAAAGAAATATAGACAGATAAGAAGTTGTGGAGAGCTACAATCACTTAGCTACTGAAAGGTCTCCTTCTTCTTCTATACGCAGCGTTCCTTCAGAAAGCAGACGATCATGGCTTTCCCTAATTTCCCGTTTTTTTTTTGTAGCTCTTAACAACCTTGGCCTTTTTGCTATCTATCCCAAACCCTACTGCGCCATCAATTCACTAAAGATCGATAAGTAGGTTGTTTTCGTCTCTCCCACTTGCCTTCAATCTGTCTTGGGAGTATCAAATTTTCCAAGCTCTCTTTCCTCATTATGTGCCCGAGAAATCTCAGCTATCTCTTCTTGATATTAATTCTAAGATCCTTTTTGTTGCCACTGACTTCAGGAGTTCGTTGTTTCTCACATAGTACATCATACTCCCATATGGTTATTGCTCACCTGGTATTCTCAGCATGCTTCTGTAGAAACACATTTTTATTGCTTCAAGCCTTTTCTTCATCTCTAAGGGGATTGTTCAGCATTCACTGACATATAGAAGGATATAATAAATAACAGTACAACCAGTCGAATCTATTACATTGACTTACTTACGACCTTAGAAGGCAACTGGTCTACCACAGAAAGAAATGGCAACCTACTGCGGGAAAAAATCTTCATCGTCAAACATGTATTGAAAGATACATGATCACCTAAGCGTGTATCACGCATGGCAAATAACTGACAGATTCTTTGTAGTTCGAATTCCAGTCGAATCCATTATATCCACTTACATATTAATAGCCTTGGGAAAAATATGAATCCTCTTCTTCTGCACTCCCCACCCCACCCAGAGGGAAAGGAAGGACAGACTGGGTTATATAGCCTAGGATGACAACTAGTCTACCGCAGAAAGAAATGGCAACCTACTGCGGGAAAAAATCTGCCTCGTCAGTCATGTATCGAAAGATGCATGATTGGCAAAGCTCGTATCAAGCATGGCAAATAACTGACTGATTCCTTGTAGTTCGAATTCCAGTTTAATCCATTACATTCAGTTACGTGCTAATACCCTCGGGAAAAGATAAGATTCCTCTTCTTTTCCCCCAGATATGGGTTAAATATCAGGACAGACCGGGTTCTATAGCCTTGAATGGAAACTGGTTTACCACCACCCAGAGGGAAAGGAAGGACAGACTGGGTTATATAGCCTAGGGTGACAACTAGTCTACCGCAGAAAGAAATGACAACCTACTGAGAGGAAAAAAACTGCCTCGTAAATCATGTATCGAAAGATACATGATCTTCTAAGCGTGTATCATGCATGGCGCATAACACACTAACCTTTGGGCAAGGTATGAATCCTCCTCTTCTCCCCCCAGGTATGGGCTAAATAGCAGGACAGACCGGGTTCTATCGCCTTGGATGGCAACTGGTGTACCGCAGAAAGAAATGGCAACCTACTGCGGGGAAAAAATTCTGCCTCGTCAGTCATGTATCGAGAGATACATGATCGCCTAAGCGTGTATTACGCATGGCAAATAACTGACTGACAAATCTAGACCTATACAATCGATTCTTTTCCCATCTTTAGAGTTAAAATGGAGTTATGTTCGGTTAGAAGAATCTTTGATTCTAGGTATAATTTATTATGATATATGGAAAGGGTTTTGAATTTGTTCAGTTATTTGCATCTTAGAATAGTTGCTTTATCTAATCCGAGCCAAAATCAAGGTACTTTTTGCCGAGAGCAAAGCGAAGAACATATAAATTCATGCCTTTTGTAAGAACCATCTTGAGAAACTGAACGCAACAACGTCGGTAAAAATTTGAACGCTGCCCGCCGATTCCATATTTTACATAAAATAATAATTTGAAATATAATTCCTTTTTTTTTTTTTTATTTATTTCCCTTTATTTGATTTATTTTTTTTTTTTTATATATTCATGAATTTATTTAATTTATTTACTAATCGATTGTTGCTATTACCTTTAAAAAATTCGAAAATACCTTGAAGGGTTCTGTGCGCGACCACACCAACCCTCACATCCCCTTCAGTTTAACATTGCCGGAATTTTGAGAAATTGTCCCCCCCCCATTTAAATTTTGAAGCATTTAAATAATTAAAATCACAAGTGGATTGCTTTCTGTGATGAAGCCTCCATCTTCGCTTCAAATCACGTATAATAATCGACAATCGGCGTCGCTTACGCTGGCAAAATTATCTCAAGTAAAATTCCTATCGAATAAATAAACATGGCGCATAATGTTGAATAATCATTTGCTTTAAACGTTCCCAGTTAACTCCTGATAGGAAATTCGCCCCATCATTAGCGCTAATTTGCTAAATGGAATTATTTGGATATCAATTCATCACATATTAATGGTCAGAAATGAGACCTAATCGAAGATAATTAAATAATATTTATATATTAAATATTTTTTAAATGCTGATTAGAAAATGTCTGTAGTATTTTGGTTCTGATGACAATCCCAAGAGAATTGAGATGTTACACCTTAGTACATAAAATCTGAATTATCACCTCAAAATTGCAAATTACGTAATTCCCCATGTGTAACCGAACCTTAAATCTGCTAATCCGTTTGTAACGCACTCGGATGAAGCCCCAGTACCTAAACCACCTACACTAATTGTCCTGTATAATTCAGAAGAATTATTAGGTTGGTGCAAAAATAATGACGTAATAATGTCGTTATTTGACGTATATTTAACGTCAAAAAAACGACATTATTACGTCATTATTTTTGCACCAACCTAATAGAAATTGTATTTCCTTGAAAATAAAACAATACCTATAATCCAGAACTTGAATCACATGCGCCCAAACCTCTGCCAAAGCATGATCTTAATGATCTTTTAAGAGATTTAGACTTGACAAAACAGCAGATTTTTCTAGCTTCGAGCCTAGTAGCGAGTAATTTAGTAACGCAAGATGTTCGGATTACAAAGTTTCGCACTGGCGCGTCGATTTACAAGAAAGATTTCCTTTTGAAAATAATTTATATTACTGTAATGATAGAGCTGGACGTTTTAAAGAACTACCGTAATTTTCCATGTATAATACGAAGGAATTAGCAATATTTCCGTTTCATAGGTCAATTTCAGTTGCGAAATGATCACTCACTACAAACATACGACAATTTGACAATATCATTCGGCGATTGCGACCCTATAAGGATATCAAAATACAATCATATGTACCTAACAATACTTACAAATATAAAATAAAATAAGAATTATCATAAAACTAAATTAGAATAATATTATTCTATGTTTAACACCATTTTTTAACAAAAGTAGGAAACGCTACTCGTAATGAAATTGGAGAGGTACAATTTATAGGGTTTGATTACCAAACAAGAGGTGCGTATCATGCGTGAGTAGAAGCCTTTTCCCACACTTTCAGCACAATTTTAGGGGGTACATTATGGATGAAGTCGTATTATACATGCGGAATTACGGTAATTCAAATATGAAAGACATCCGGATGAGGCATGGCACGTGGAACTAGAACATACTGCCCGGGGGACGAAATAAATGGTTTACTTCGTAATTACAATCACCTGAAGAAGGCCAGGGAATATAATCACCGAAACGTCGAGGATATGGCCACGAAGACGAGGACAACAGTTCAAATAATGTATTAGGTTGTTGCAAAAAGAATGACGTAATAATGTCGTTTTTGACGTTAAAAATACGTCAAAAAACGACATTATTACGTCATTATTTTTGCACCAACCTAATAATTAGTGTAAATAATTACAATTCCTCATCTCAGAAATATAGACAGGTGCTGAAGAAGGTCGGAGTGTACAGCGGCCGAAACCTTGTGAATAAGGGCAACGAAGATGAAGGCAACAGTTCGAATAGTGTAAATAGTGTAAATAATTACGATACATCATCTCAGAAATATAGACAGATAATTTAAATAAAATGTATTTATTCTTTATACGAGGTGTGTCTAAAGTCTGGGCACATAGGAAATCTCATTAATTATATTTGTTACCTCCACAAATTAAACATGGTTTTGTCGTAAGAAGGAAGAGTGGACTTTTTTTTTTCTGGGCTATGCTAAATGAGAAGGTGTACTCAATGAAACTCACAGATGCAACACACTTGATTGAATGCATAAAGAGTGAATGTGTTGAAAGTGACAGCAATATGGGGTTTTTGCATTGATTTCAAATGAACCTTGCCAAGCGCATTAACCTTTGTATCAGAAATGATGGAAATTCCCTGAGCCAACAAAGCATATAAATGAATACAATATGCGAGTGCCAGAGAAAAGCGATAATAACAACAAAAATTGCAATATGAAATCTAGTTAAAATACGAAATGATAACAGCAAAAATTGCAATATGAGATCTAGTAAAAATACGAAATGATAACAGCAAAAATTGCAATATGAGCACTGGTAAAAAAAATGTTGCTGATGACATTAGGTTTATAATACCCAAAAATTTATATACAGATATCCTCAAGGGTACATGCCACAGTGGATAAAGGGGTTGGTTAGATCCAGTGACAGGACAATACACGATTAAGGCAGTGGAGAACTTTTAGACGGGAGTTAAAAGGAGATAACTGACAGCTGACATCCATTAAACATAACACGTGGAACAGTTTACACCACTGAGCAAAATAAAGGGTTCAGTTCGACATTCCAACCACCTGAAGAAGGTTAGAGCGTACAACGGCCGAAACGTTGTAATAAATATGGCGACAAAGATGACGACAATAGTCCGCATTTTTGCCTATGTGTCCGGATATTAAGAGAGACTTTGTACAATTAAAATATTGACCCTAAAACTAATTAGTTATTTTTCTAATGAATTCTCCATTGAAAGAACCAATCAACGTGTTCATTAGTTTGATCCTGTCTAGAAACTATTTCATTTTTAATGAAATAACATGGATACACGGAGTAAAAGGTTTCAGCTGACTTAGTTTTAATAATAACAATCTTTCATCGTAATGGATTTTGTCCATATAATCGACTTAAAGAATGCGTTTTAAATTAAAAGATGAATTAATTTACTAAGGCGAAAACGTATAGAAAGTTAACTACTTTCTGAGTTGACATATTTGTGTCCCGATTCATACAACATTGAAACAAATTAGGTTGGTGCAAAAATAATGTCGTTTTCTCACATATGTTACATTTATATATGATTTCTGAATTAATTCATTGATATATATAGCCATGTTATATATCATTTTGAAGCACGTTTTTCGCTCTATCGAATCGTGTCATTCGTTACCGTTCTCAATCTCTTTATTCATTTTTTTTTTGCAGGCTTTTCGACAGCATGGACAAAATTCAAATCCGCGCGATTTTCTTGTTCCAGTTCAAACTAGGCCGAAAAGCTGCCGAGACAGCTCGTGATATCAATGATGCGTTTGGCCCAGGAACCACTAACGAACGTGTGGCACAACGGTGGTTCAAGAAATTTCGCAATGGTGACAAGAGCCTCGAAGATGAAGACGGTCGCGGCCGGCCGACTGCGGTTGATAACGAACATTTGAAAGCCTTAATTGAAGGGTGATCCTCGAAAAAAACCACACGAGAAGTTGCTGTTGAACTCGAGGTCGACCCCTCAACAGTCGTTCGCCATTTAAAGCAAATAGGGAAGTCAAAAAAGTTGGATAAATGGGTGAACGATAATCAAAAAAATCTTCAAAAAACGACGTTATTTTTTCACCAACCTATCAAAATTTGGGATATTTAAAACCAACGCAGAAAGCAGAATGGGATCATTTAAGCTATACATCCAGACACATTGAACGTGAGAAATCCTCTCACAGAAAAAAATAAAAAAATTTATAGCATCTATATATTAGGTTGGTGCAAAAATAATGACGTAATAATGTCGTTTTTTGACGTTAAACGTCAAAAAATGACATTATTACGTCATTATTTTTGCACCAACCTAATATAAAGGGTGTCCCAATAACGCGGACCGATTTTAAATGTGAATTAAGATTAAATGTGATTTAAAGCGTCTAATGATTATTTTTGTTTTTCTTTCAGATTTAACAATTTAAGTCTTTGGCAATTTCAACCATGGAAAGATTAACAATCAAACAACTTGTTAAAGTTATCGAAGCCTATTACGAAAATGGACGTTCAAACAGAAACGCATTTCGCGCACTTCGCGATTTTTTTGGTCAAGATAATCGACCAACCGAGAGTGCAATTGGAAACGTTGTTGTGGAGGTTCAATTCCTGCGCGCGATAACGAATAGAAGTGTCTGTATTTTCGGGTACATTTTCGTGCACAGCAGCAATGTTTTCAGCTGAACGGCGTAAATGAGCATGCCATCGTGTTTTCACATCTGCTACCGACCCAGTTTGTTTGAATTTACGAACAATTTTTCCAATTGCACTCCTGAAACTTTAACACGTTTTTTGGTTATAAATCTTTCCATGGTTGAAATTGCCAAACACTTAAATCTAAAAGAAAAAAAAAAAAAGTTAGACTCGTAAACTTAATTCAAATTTAAAATCGGTTCAAGAACAACATTTATATGTAGTTATAAACAAATTCTTTTCTAGTTTTGCACCTTCCTCTTAGATATACACAGGGTGTATTAAAACTACTTTTTACAAAATCATTGTGGGCGCGTTACTCACACCAAAACAAGGACAAAAACCCATATAAACTAATTCCGCAAATACTTCGTTTTTAAGTTAAATTTAAAGAAAGTTCACGGTAGATGGCGCTGTGTTGCTGTTACACTAGGTTACATTTGTCATTCGTATACATATGTGGTTAAACGTTTCAACGTTTTCAAGGTTTAACGTGTATAGTAGTGAGTTAACCGAGACGTGTTACGTTTAACAATGGCAGGATATTCATATCGGGAGCAGGTATATATATATATATATATATATATATATATATATATATATATATATATATATATATATATGTTTAATAAAGACATTTTTATGTTTAACGTTCTTTTTATAGATACAAGTATTTAAGTAAATGCTCTGTTTATAATAAACAGTATTAAATAACATTTACCGGCCTGAATGTCCGAGAAATTTTCGTAGAAAATTGTCGGACTTTGTCCATTTCTTAATATATAGGTTTGATCGAAAATACTTTTACAAACGTCGGGGCGGTTTCTCACAGAAAAACAAGTAAAAAATCGATATTAAACATATGTGAACAAATATCTTCATTTTTGAGTTTACGGTAGACGGCGCGGTGTTGTCATAGAGACTAGGTTACACTTTTCCATTGTGTATATTTGTGGCTAGTCTTTCTTCAACTTTTAACATATGTAGTCGTAAGTTGACTGAGAAGTGTTCCGTTTAACAATGACAGGATATTCATATCGGGAGCAGGTAGTTATGATATTTAAGAAGGTTCAGATTATGTCTAAAATTCTATTTTCTTTGCTTACACTGAACCAACCTTGTTAATTACTAGGAGTAGACAGATTTGCCTATTACATTGTTCATATTACTTTCCCATTAATTGAACAACAGAAGTTTATCAGTTGTTTCCTGTTTAGCATTAGGTTTCCGGTTCTTTCTAAAGCTTTTCTCTCCGTTCCCAACCGACGCTGTAGCTGGCCTGAAAATGCTGGTCATAATGGCCGGTCGAACACCGACCCGCTGGACGTGTGGAGAGACGGGTCAACTATCCTCTTCCTGCTTACAGAATAAGGCCTATAGAGTTCAGACCTCAAGTGAACGAACCTCTATCCAACTCTGGCCGTGTATGTTAGTTTTACCTCGCCTGTGATGGACATGCTAGAGACTAAAACCGGAGAGTCAAACCTCTGTCTAGGTCCCGTCCACGGCCCACCATCCCCGAAAAGCATTTTTCCGCTGCTTGTGCAGTTGTGGAGAAGGAAAAGGGGCAAGGGCTGTTTGCTGGTAGAGTCACAGAGAAGCTCCAGGCAGCGGGACCATAGTGCACTGAAGTTCCCGGCATATACAGTCTTACGCCTTCTAACAGCGTTAAGGGTGACGCCCGAGCTTAAAATGCGTCATTTTCAGAGCTTCAGTAGCAATTTTTTACGATCCTGGTTTTTAAAAAAACCAAAAAACAACAAAAAAAACTGAAAAAATAAAGTAGCTGAAGGGAAAACTGGATGATAAAATATGCAGAAAACAATCATCGAAAAAAAGACATCACACCCCTCGACCTCTACCTCAAATAAGCCCTCAAGTCGAAGCAAAAGAAAAAGGAAGAAAGCATTACATAATTTATTGGAGGGCATCTGCCGTATTTCCCCAACCCAAGCTGAATGATCTAAAAACTATGGTAACCGTATTAAAGAACTGAAATATTTAGTGTCTATTAAAAAACACGGCGATAAAAACGTAGTAGACCGCAAAAACTTTCTAGATTCAAAACGTGTTCACAACGTCATCTGAACTGGGTCGGGGTGCGCCAAACATGGAGTATGGTCGATGAGGCTATCAACTCGTACAAAATCTCACCCCCAATTGTCATCATTTAAAACGATGAGATCCACAAACTGTAAGAGTTCTGTACAGGGAGAGTCCCAGTTTTATTTCTTTCCTCCCTCTAAAGGGCTTTAAATCTTACATATCCTTGGGACATTGGCGATCTCTTCCAAGACGTACTATCAACAAAGAGATGGACCAAGGGTCAATGGAAAAAATCTATTGGTGTCATTTTCCCCGACCATGTTCAAGGCAGATTCCCAAAACTTAATCGGACTGATAATAGATCTCTGTTTCAGCGATTTGAATGCCCGGGGACTGAAGTCGTAGTCTCGCTGGACGAGACTCGCTCGCGATCTTCGGAGTGGATGTATGTTGCTTCCGGGACACCCATTTTCCAACTTGTGACCCTAAAGACGGAAAGGGGTTTGTCCTATATTCAGCAGGTTTTGATGGACGCACGAGAGGTTTTTCCAGGATGATTTGCAAGTTTGTGAAATCAGCGTGCGTTTTTGTCTTCGCAGATCTGGCGGGCAGGATTTACGTGCCATAAAGGATAAGTCTCTTCGGCTCATTGAGGTTTATACGGTCAATCACCACGCGGGGCGGCCTTATTTGTTTCGGCGGTTCGAGCCGTTTTTGATGACATCTCTTTTGGTAATTTTTGCGGGCGACTAAAATGCCATCCTTGAAACCGATATAGATCGTACAGAGGAAAGATCGGGTACTAACAACCCAAATTTGAAATCGTTTCGGGACTTTAACAGCAAGTTTTATCTTGTCGATAAGTATCGCAATTAGCACTCCCAGGATATAGTATGAACGTTTACAAACAGGGGCAGCTCGACATCGGAGGTGAGTTCTTGCTACATCGACCGAGTCCTAGTTAAGAGAGTTGGCGTAGGGCTCTTATGTTGTCCCAGGTACAATTCAATAGTTTACACAGATAAGAGGATCGTCTGGGTTCGTGTGAAATTAGATGGCTACTGGAAATTGAACGCAACATTATTTGGTGAGCAAAATCTTCAGGATCAGCTGCTACTAATGCTACAGCGGAAATTGACGGTGGCCGTGGTTGGGAATAAGTGGTTGGGTATATTAAAATCCAAAGTCAGATCGTTTGCTGCGGATTATAGTCGTCGACTTAATCTACCTAGATTAACGTAACGTAAACGGCATGCGAAGCGAAAAGTTGAATGGGCGATTAAATCACCAGATAGTGACGAAGTAGTCTTAGCTTAGGCTAATCTTGCCTCCTTGCTTATTAAGAAGGACGAAGCTGTAGTAGTTAGGGCTAGGATAAAAAGAATTCCTTCTGAGGAAACGAACATGGCCGCTGAATTGCGTGCAAGGGAAGCTTGTAATGCATCCAATCGTCAAATCGCGAGACAGAGAAGACTACAAACGCGTGAATTGTTGAGGCTTTTTGGGCTCTGAAAGTGGTTAGTCTGGACAAAACACCGTATTTAGATGCTTTCCTTACAAACTGTACTTGAGTACTTTGTTCCTTTGCTGGCACTGATTTACAACAACTGCATAAAGCAGGGGTCTATACCAAGGGTGTAATCAATTTTCTTAGGAAGAACAATAACCGTGGGGATGGGATAGACGGCCGTTTGTTTGGCCCCAAGTAGAATTATACTGTGAAGAGCGAGGATATTCAGGACAACCTTCATTCGGTACGCTTGATCCTCGATCTAGTCGATAGTGAAGTAGCGCTGATTAGTTTAGATCAGTCCAAGACATTCAATAGGGTTGACCATCGATTTCTAGGGGCTGTCTTTTCCGCCCCCGGTTTGGAGCCGTACTTTCGCACTTCTTCAGTATGCGTCCCCTGTGTGCTGGTAGAAGTGAATAGAGTAAGACTGAAACCTTTCGTATTGTCTCAGTCCATTCGTCAAGGTTGTCCACTTTCGTTCTTATGTGACACCCAGCGGTGATCGTAGCGCCAATATGTGACATCCTCTGGTCGCAACGGACGCGACGCCAATATGTGACACTGCGCTCTCGGCCCGTGGTGAACTCCCAGTTGCGGCGCGAAACCGTAAGGTTTCTTCCACCAGCGTGTCTTGGGTTAACTCTTTGTCGCTGCCACCAGTCTGTGTCCCCGTCGATGTGGCTGTTCCCCGTTCGATACCAGCTTTGTCGTTCCCAGCTCACTTCCAACGTCGAAAAATGGGAAGTTTTCCTGGCCTAAGAACAAAGAGAATTCTTGTTGGGAATCGAGAATTATATAGGAATCCAAACCACGTCAGACCCCACACCGGGTTTTGGTCGGTATCCATATAAATGAACGTCTCGAGGCAGCTAGTCAGTTCCAGGAGAGTTTTCGGAGTTGAAGTCAGTTGCGGTTGGAGATCGTTGCCTCGCAGAAGCTGACCGAGAAATTCCACGTCCTTCCTGCTTCGACTTCCTACCAAAAAGCAAGTTATATTGACGAACGACTTAAGATACCAAAACTCGCTTAAGAAACGCAAACGTTTCAGAAATCCATAGAAACGGACTGGAAGAGAAACACACTCCTGTATATAACAGACGGATAAAGAAAATTTGTTATTTCTCAACATACTGGGAATCGAGAATTATCTAGGAACCCAAACCACGTCAGGCCCCACACCGGGTTTTGGTTGGTATCCATATAAACGAACGTCTCGAGGCAGCTAGTCAGTTCCAGGAGAGTCGCAGAGTTTCCTTTACAGGCGTCGGATGACCTCTCCGACGTCCAGGCGTTGTCCTGTAAGGCGTTATATCACGTGCTAGTTATGGTGGAGGGGTCCGTTCAAGTTCGATCCAGCGGTGCAGGAGACTCACTCCATATGGCCTTGGGTTCCCGGTTTGAAATGCCTCACTTAACAATAAGGCATCGCTCTCCTGGTTGGTGTTGAGAAGGGCCCTCTGTGTCGGCAAGAGATTTTTTTTCAGCTGGAAAATTCTCCAAACTGCGTTCTTTGCGTTGAGTCTGTGAAGACCATGGATCATCGCAGGGTCATAGTCCCGTTGTGCAAATTTATTGAAAACTTCATGGCTCGCATGCTGTGCGGGAAAATTCTTTTTCCTCGAGGCTAGGTCTGTTTGTAGCAATGTCGTACCTCCGTTGACTAAGGCTGAGATCTATGCGGGTTTTTTTTTCTGACTAGGCGTTATGCGAGTTGTGATATGTACGACGTAACCGAAGGGATTCTATAGGAATGAGAATTTTAATCCTTTCAAACTGATCTCGTTCTTTAGGCATCAGCTTAGAGGGAAAGGAAGCGACTCTGTTCATCAGAATTTGGCAAAAGGTGAATGAATCTTGCGCGTCTGTGTCGAGTAAAAGAAACTGACTTGGCATTTTGATGCTGGTTAGGCATTAAGATATTAAAAATTCTGGAGTGAACATTGGCAACTCCGCCAAAAATAGGATTGTTTATGTTTTTTTTTTACTGTAATTCCCCCCACCCCGCTATGTTTCCAAATATGTCAATTATCTGGAGGATGCGGGGTGCCTTTCATTTTTCAAGTGTCTTTTTTCGTTTTTGTTGTTGTGTTTAGATGAGTGTATTTGAGTGGAAGTTTTGTCGAATTGTTTGAACTTTTTAAAATCTCGCATTGATGTCGGTCCCGTTAACTGATGTTTCTACCACATTTAATAATTTGTGCTGAGGTTAATTACTAATAACATTTTTGCTTTGTTTCTTGTAAATAAATGGAGTTATAAAATTTTAAAAGTTGTTATTTTATTTCCAACCCACCAAATGTATATTTCTCTTGTTGTCTGTCTGTGTGTCTGTCGTGGGTGTTGTTACCTCGCCCAGGCCGCATTTCTCACCCGATTTCGATGCGGTTTTCACCACAAGTTTGAAAATGGCCGCCGTAAGGACATGACGGAGGCCGATTTTTGAGTTCGGACTCAGGTTCCGAAAAAATCGATAATCGAAAAAATCTGCTTACAGAAGGAATGATCGCATTTCAACCAAATTTGACACCCTCTTAGAGTCTATCTTTAGAAATGTTATCCAGAAGTCTTATGGCCACTGACCCCTAAACAACGCTGAAAATCGATATAATCCAAAAACCGATATGCTCAGATTGCGCCTGAACCGCATGTCGGTTTTTAGCCAAAACCGATCGGAGGCCATTAGGAGTCACCATGTGAAGTTTCAACTCTGAGCGCCCCCCCCCAAACCGACAATCGGTCAACCCTTAAAAATGTTTTTTTTCCGGTTGGGTATTTCCTAAATGCAGATTAATTTAAGGTGACGCTATGCGCGGGAAGAAACAGGTCAGTGTGTGCAGTGGAGTGGAAGAAAACATTTGACCTCAAATTCTGGAATGGGTGCAGGGCCATTGAAATTCGGCTTTTTTTATCCCTGCTACCAGTTCTGACTTTGAGCCACAAATGACATATTCGACTTTGTCAACACTATTGCTTTAATCGTAGTAACATCAGCACGGCAAAGGGCACTCCTTTAAAGGCAAGGAAGGGCAAAAATATTTTAAGTCAAGTGATAGCGATTGCTGTATGAGTCGTACGATTTTTGGATAAAGCACGGGCAACGCCGGGTCATGCTGCTAGTTACCCATATGGGAACCTGTTAAGAGATTTCATACAAACTGAGGTATTATGGTGCCTGTAGTAAGTATAGTCGTTAAATATGTGTTATTTTGGTGCAAGGATTATTGTGATATGTTATGGGTCAGTGATTGTGGCTAGCTACGTTTAAGTATAAGACAGATGAAAACCAATCACTAATTTTTGGCCTTGTTCCATATGTGTACATATTTGTACAATACATATCGCAGTTTATTTTCATACCACGTCCGTTGGCTTGTGAGTGACTGGTGCATTCTACGTTGGAATTCTAACCGTTTACATGTTTGGGGATTTTTGATAATGGACATCCGATTAGTGATTGCAATATTTATTTCTGACCCTGGATCTTTTACTTTGAACTTGGGATTTTTTTATTTCGTTTTTAGTTGAGCTGCCATAACAATGTCTGAACGCATAGCTATGCATCCTTTTGAATTTGTATTGCACCTTCTGAGATTATTCTTAGCAACAATATTGCATTCTTTGTTCTCCAGTATATTTAACGAAACCGCCCTGTCATTTGCCACATTTCCGGTCTAATTCTACTGCGCGCTCAATTCATTAGAATTCGGATGATAAGATTAGTTATATAGCTCAGTAAGCTGATTGTCCGATAGTGTTGATATCTGAAAATGTATTTACATCC
This sequence comes from Acanthosepion lycidas, assembly GCA_963932145.1. NCBI lineage: Eukaryota > Metazoa > Mollusca > Cephalopoda > Sepiida > Sepiidae > Acanthosepion > Acanthosepion lycidas. Next base: position 51,961,446 of record OZ010610.1, on the reverse strand, counting down.
ATCTTCTGAAATATGAACACTGTTGTATATTTCACTTATTATGAATTTAATTTTATCACTGCCAAAATCAATACATAGAAGATAGGTACCGTCATTGAAACGCTAAAAACATAGCATACCATGATAAAAAATTAGCATACTGTTATGGGACCTTACCCATAATAACGTAAAGGACTATTCCATACGTAATAAATACTGCGCCTCAAAAGGAAGCAGGGAGTTCATTTCGAAGTCGGGCGACCGGCTGATCGGCTGATCGGTTGAACTCTCTGCCTTCGGGCGAGGAGGAACTCGAACGAGTATACGCCGAAGTCTTTTTCGGCGAGGTAAACCGACCCTGAACCCGTTTATACGGGTTAAAGGGCATATTTTTGGCCGAGTACACGGGCTCGGAGATCCTACGTTAAACCGGACTTGTGCCACATGATGTCCTCGTGGGGGGGGGACTAAATACCGTTCAGTCCGAAGTCGGGCGACCGGTTGATCGGTTGAACTCTCCGCCTTCGGGCGGGGAGAAACCCGAAGGTGGCTACGCCGGAGGGCGGAGTCTCTTTCGGGGAGGTAAACCGACCCTGAACCCGTTTATACTGGTTCAAAGGGCATATTTTTGGCCGAGTACACGGGCTCGGAGATCCCACGTTAAACCGGCCTTGTGCCACATGATACCCTCGTGGGGAGGTGACTAAATACAGTTCGGTCTGAAGTCCGTCAGGAGTCTGTCAGTCAGTCAGAGCGAGCGAGTCAGTCAGTCGAGTCAGAGGCAGTCCGAAATAGAGTCGCATTCAGACAATTACTACTAAACGTGATTGTTCGTACTAACACTTTCTACTTCTCTGTATATATTCCTGTTTGTAATATATCTGTGTTATTCCATACCTGTGTTCGAGTTCCTCTTTATTGGTTCTACCTTGGACCATCACTGTGGTACAAGGAACCCAACCATAATACATACCATAATGAAAAATTAACATACCATGAAGAAAAATGGCCCAAACTTAACGAAAACAAAGTTTTATCATCGAAAACTTTATGTTCTTTTCATGAGAAAAGATCAAATTATTTTTGAATATTTAATTAATTTTTTTCATCCAGTTTAGAAATTTTGATTAAAAATCTTGTTGTTCTTGCGTCAGCAAATCTTATACATAAAGTACACTGTATGTGTGTGTGTTTGTGCGTGTCTAAGCAACACCCCCGCTCTCACTGGCCCAATTGTAATTATTCATAGCTTATTCTAAATTCCCAGAAAAGTTAAGCACAGGGAACGATTTTCGTTGAGCTCAAATTCAGGGTTGCCAGATTATGCAAGGTTAAAATATATATTAATATATTATACTAGCCATTATCGTTGCTTTAATGGTTCAAGGGGAGTAACTCTTATTTTTCTTTTGTATTCCAAATTGCAGCTCGCTTAAAATTTTAAGCTAGCTACCATTTTAAACTAGCTTAAAAGCTGCCCTGCTCTTGACCTGTTGTTCTCAGAGGATGGTTTTAATTCATAAAATACTCTTTGCTAAGAGGTTCCAACATTATTATTCGTTTTAAATTATGA
>OZ010610.1:51817394-51944894 GCA_963932145.1 Acanthosepion lycidas | reverse complement strand
CAACTTTTTCATGCTAAGCGAAAATAGATCGTCCTTGGTTACGCTTCAAGGACAAACTCGAATATAATTTAATTGCTTCAAACATTCCTATAGAGGAGTTCGAACTTGCAGTTGAAAACCGAGTGACTTGGAGAAAGATCCGCTGCCGAGTTATAACGGACTTTGAAAAGAATCGTCTCAAGCATCTGAGAGAATTAAGAACTAACACAAAAACTTGGGCCAATACATCGGCCCGTATGACCGTCAACCCCTCAGTAGGTCCTTCGTGCGGAATTGTTTTCAAATCTCGTGCAGAATTGATGCTTCATATGAAACATGAGCATAAAAACTGAATTGGAAGACACACATACATCGAAAACGACGGGAGAGTCCATCATTAATACATACATATATATATATATATATATATATATATATATATATATATATATATATATATGAAGAAAAATAATAAAAAAAAAAAATACTAGATGCCCCAAAATAAAAATAGGAAACATGTCTTTAGTTGGAACATATCGCCAACAGTGGAAGGAAAAAGGAATCAAAACGAAGAGAGATGGCTAAGGAGCGATTGTAAAGTGAAAAAGACAAATGATCACGACAGCCTGCATTGGCACACATCCGCGCAGACGGACGAGCGAAAAAATAAAGGCAATAAATTGCTGATACACCACTGAATTGTTTACGAACAGGTTCACCTACGAATCTCTGTTGATGTTGAAGGTAACATCAAACATCTCATTGGCAAATTTTATTCACATTAATCCGATATATATATCGACTGACACCAACTCAGTCGGGTTTCGATCCTAGCTAGAGGCATCCGGATGTCTAGCCACACTGATGAGCTGTGAAACAGCGAAATAGTCTGTCTGTGGATGACGTTATATTGGCTCCTGAAATAAAAATTAATTCCAGTTGAGCTCTCTAGGGAGGAGGTATGGGTTTGTAAACAGTGACTATTATAGCTAATATAGCGAGACTCTTCGCAAAGCGAATTGAGTCACTGTCGGTCACTGGGCGTGTTTCTAAAAATAAATACGCTAAAAATCCGCCTTGATCCCTGCTGTACGCCGACGGCTTAGTAGTAGAATCTCTGACTGACACCAACTCAGTCGGGTTTCTATCTTAGCTAGAGGCAACCGGATGTCTAGCCACAGTGATGAGCTGCCAAACAGTCTGTCTGTGGATGACTTTATATATATCATACGTTTTTACTCACATTAATCTCCTCTCCTGCTGTCTCTCTCTACATATATATGTGTGGGTGTGTATCTTCTATATACTAAATGCGAATTTCAATATGGCACACTTCTCATTTAAAGAGACACAGCCCTCTATCTTTAAATAGATCATGTTACAGAAAATTTGGAATCGCAGTTGTTTTACGTGATTATTCTAAGTGATTTTTACGATGAATATTTTGTACTTTGAAAATTTTTATAACTTGGATATAAATAAATTTGAGAATAAGCGAAATTAATTCCGGATTCCAGCGATTCACCAATGAAATAAAAATAATTGTTTGTACGGAAAGTAAGGACCTACGTACATCAAATTTTCTTTATATCAAGTGGCGGCAGAAAAATTATCTTTGGACTTTTAAAAGGTAAGCATAAATATTAATGCAATAATTAAATGCAGCGATCAGTTTTGAGTTCTTCTGTAGATTATTGTTGCCTATAGCATATGGCAGCAGTATGCCCCTCAAAAAGAAACCTTTTCACGAACAGAGGACTAGATTGGAATAAAAAAAAGCCAAGGCTTCAGCGAAGAAAAGAAAGTCACATGTAAATGAAAACCCAGACCAAACGGTAGTCAGGAGAGCTTCCAAATGATGAGAATATGCAAAAATTTAGAGAATCTCAAACTCCAAAAGAAGCCAAAAGTCCAATCAAGAATCTACCTACCTCCTGTGGAAGCTAGTCTTAATACCGCCCAATAAGGGGGCTTTTTGAGCTAGTATTACTATAGTCGTTATTTTAGTGGCTACACGTGTTTTAAAATTCATTCACTTTTTTTTTATTTTATTAAATGGGAAAATTGATAACAACAGGCTTAAAATGAGGAGTCATATTAAAAAAAAAATTGCGTCTACTACGGGAATTGAACATGCGACCCTCTTTTTACCATCTGGGAAGATACTTTTTTCAGTCAAAGTACACTACTTTCTGTTCAGTCATCTAGGCCAGCCTGAGAAGTTCAGAAAAAAAAAAGTTTTTCTCACTGGAATTTCTAGGAACGTATATCTTCTAGCTTTTGTTTCTTACCAAAACATAAACGGCAGTGATTATTTCTTATTGCTCTTAATGTCATTTTAGTGGGTACACATACTTGAATTGTTATCCCTTTATACATACATATATATATATATATATATATATATATATATATATATATATATATATATATATATATTGCTATCCCTTTATATATATATATATATATGTATTGCTATCCCTTATATATATATATATATATATATATATATATATATATATATATATATATATATATATATATATATATATATATATATGCGGAAATATATAGAAAAAAGGAAAGAACTGGTTAGGTAAATAATCCAAAGTTCTTTAGCATTTTTGTTATCATTTTGAAAAAATAGTGCTCGATACAAAAGTAGAGCATAAATATAATTATTTATTTAAAAATATGATTCCAACACGCTACATAATTTCCCAAAAAATTTCGCTTGAAGATGGAACAGAGCTTACTTTAATTCAATTTAATTCAAATAATTTTATTGAACTTTTCGGCTCTTGTTTTGAAACATGAGACCTCTTATGTAGCTTGTTGGAATCATATTTTTAAATAAATAATTTTATATATATATATATATATATATATATATATATATATATATATATATATGGCCATCTATGTTTGTCGGGCTCATTACAATCTCTAACAAAATGTACTACTGGTATAACCTCAATGCTAAAATTATGAAAATTATAATATTATAAAAATAAATTTATAAATTATGAATATATCATTTTTAAATATCCCTACCCAGCTATTTTTTAAAATAACGTGTCTATCTATTTCGAGTGTGTGCTTGTATATATGTCTATGCGTTAGTGCATATATTTATCTCTCTGACTGAATTTTTAGTTTAATTTATTGTAAGTTTACGATCAGTACCGCTTACTGATATCATATTTCCTCAACATTACTCCAGTCACATTCCTCACCCAACCTTCCAGCCCATGAGTTAATGCTGATACTTTATATGATTTTCACTCTCTTAGTCGGGCTAAATTTAATTTATCTTTTTTCAATTGTTATATTGTGCTAAAAAAAACTTATAATGTACGAAATATATTATTTAAAATGCTTATTGTAAAACAAAAAGTTGAAATAAAAATGCGACCTTTGAAAAACAATCATACAAGTCATAAGAGATTGTAAAAAGATTATATATAAAATTTAAACAGGAAATACATTGCCTGTTAAGTATGTCACCAGTTCAGGTATAGCTCAAATCTATGTAACGACGTTAAATATATTTCATTCTTTTTTACTTACTTTTTTCTTTTTCTTTCTTTCTTCTTTCTTTCTTCTGTATTATGAAAAATATTAACGAAATGTATTTCGGTCAGTATTTTGAGGCACGAATTTAAAACAATTAATTTTGGATCCTTGTAAAATCAAGAATGAAAATGACGAAAGACGTAAGAACTTTCTTGCTTTGAAATTGATATGCTTGAATGTTAATTCACACGAGCTGATCCCGACAAACCCGATCATCGGAATATATATATATATATATATATATATCCGCTATTGACACTGATATATATATATATATATATATATATATATATATATATATATATATAATTTTTCTTTCTTTTGTTAGTAGATGTCCAACACTGCGATAATAAAAGCTCTCTCAGAAAAGGTGAAATATTGTGAAGTCCGGGCGCAAATTTACTGTAGATGACCCTGCGATCTCTACGTTTACGTCATAGTGATTTTTTTTATGCTAATATTGTGGGCAACCAAGGCATTTGATGTGTCGTTTTCTAAAATGTCCCTTGTCTGTTCATTTATTTTGTTTAGTTTCCTATATATATTTTGTGAAAATAATTACAGATGATGGAGTAAATTCTACCTTCAAGTTTTTACATATAATTTTGTTTAGTATAGACTAAGTATTTTATTGTTTTACATATTGAACTGTAGTAAAATAATGTTGAGTTTAGATAAGTTTTTTTTCAATTGTAGTTGTGATAGATTCATTTGCTAGATTAAAATATTTTTTGATTCATTAGGTTTGTCGGCGGTTGCGGCCGTTTTTCTAATTTGAAATGTTTTATGAGACTTTTGTTTCGCATTGAATATAAAATAATTATTTTACTGAAGAAACATGTATGTGTTTTCGATGTATTTCGCCATTTCATGTAAATATTGAGGGCTGCAAATTCCCACTGCTCTTAAGTAGAATGCGATGATTTATATTGGGTTTTATTTTGTTTTTATGGTAAGAATCGAAATTTATTAGATGGTTTTTGAAAACAATCCATTGTAAATTTGCGCCCTGGCAACATTTCAGGATTCCTGGCAGATCTTTCGTAAAATAAATATTTTTTTATCACTTTGACTGCGGTATTAATTCAAGTAACTACTCCACATTCGGTCAATTCTCTGGAAATCCTCAGGTACGTTACATAAGTAACAATATATATATATATATATATATATATATATATATATATATATATATATATATATATATATATATATATATGCAAAGCTAAGATTCGTATATGTGTTTTGTTTTCGCTCTATCATACCTACGATAAAGACTAATACGATAAAAATCTTAATAATTTTTCTTTTAATTTTCGAAATTTTGATCTCTGATATCCCATGCCACTATTTGAACAGATAAATTCATTACGGTCATGAATGCTAGGATTGATCTTTAGATTCAGAAAAAGGAAAAACATTTTCTAATACAGAAATATTGCAGGATGTGGTGTAATAGTTAACAATCTTGCCTCGCCAGGATCAATTGCCACTGAGTGTGAGTTCGATCCTGGGTGTAAATATCTTTGTTGAATGTTATATCTTTATGGAGAAAACTTCCGTCGTAATTATAAGTTAAACCGTTTTAATTGTCCAAGATTTTTCAATTCACATTAATTATTGAAACCATTTTTTTATTTCGACTCATACTACCTGTAAACCGCCAGTCCTTAAATGCTGCAGTGGTTTCCTGGACAAAACGGTTCGTTAAGTCTTATTGCAAAACTTGCATATCGATAATCAAAGCATGATAGCTAAACTTCTTTTTCAATTTTTTAACCCAATAAAGAGCACAAAAGCCACTCATGTAGACGGTTACTAAAGGAGCTTATTGCTAAGGTGTCTAGGTGGGGGTGATTTGATTGATTTGTTCTTTTACGGTTTATCAACCTCAAGCAAATTATTTAAAGCCAGAAAATATTTTTTTTAGATAATAATTATTTTACATCATGTTGAAACATCGGTTCACGTTTAAGCAACGTAGAGCCTGGTCGGTACCGAGATGAGTGACCGTTTGGAAATAACATGTGCGGTAAGCTTTATTCCTAGAGGTTGTAGCACAACATATCATCCACCTGAGTATGAAGATAAAATGCATCCGCGTCCTGTGTAAGACAATAAACTACATCCAATAGAAAGGCATCTGATGAGGAGATTTTGAGAAGCGTTGAACCATCTCTTAATTGTTGTTGTTCCCAGGTTCACTCTGACTCGGGGTGGTAGCATCCGTTATGGTCCCAGCTATGGGCAAATAGTTAACACCCCAAACTATGGTCAAAACACTATAAAAGCGTAAAAATACGCTTTAATGCTACAATGAATTTTTAGAAAGAAATATTACCAGCAATACATTTAAGGGGTAAAATATTACCAGCAATATATTTTTGGGGAAAAATATTACCAGCAATGCATTTAGGGGGTAAAATATTATCAGCAATACATTTTGGGGTAAAAAATTACCAGCAATACATTTTTTGGGTAAAATATTACCAGCAATACATTTAGTGGGTAAAATATTACCAGCAATACATTTAGTGGGTAAAATATTACCAGGAATACATTTATGGGAAAAATATTACCAGCAATAGATTTTTGAAAAAAAAATAACGGCAATTAAAAATCTTGATAACCCATAGAGGTTGATATGCCGTAATAAAAAATTAAACCAAACCAACATATCATACTATTTTTGAATCAGGCCAAATCCTTGAGCAAATTAAAAACATTCTGGGCCGGATCCGGACCTGCCATTCTGAAATTTTGGATTACCAAATTTTCATTACTGCGATTGTTTTCGGCGATTTTTTACATTTTTTTTTTTTTTTGCGACGAAGTTTTTGGTGCGATAACAATAACTTGGAAGTAAATTTGGGAATAATCGAAATCAATTTAGAAGTCCAGCGAAAATCACTCATGAAATAAAAATAATTCTTTGTACGGAAAGTAAGGACCTACGTACATCTAACTGTTTGTAAATTAATTGGCGGCAAAAAAATTATCGTTGAACTTTTAAAAAGTAAGCTTAAATATTAATGCAATACTTAAATACTTAGTTCTGTAGTTTATTGTTGCCAATTGCATCTACTCTTTCCCGCCTATTTTGATGAAGGCCCAATCAAAATCCTTCCGCAAGAACTAGATTAAATGCCGCCCGATGAGGTGCCCTTTAAGGTATTCGCTAATATAAATAAATTATCATCATTTATAATGTACTAGCAGTAGAACCCGGCGTTGCCCGGGGATGTAACAGTAAGAGATAGATCAAGTATCGACCATCATAAAGACTGAAAAATAAAATTGACAAAGATTATTGTTTAAGGTTGACGGACATGCATGTCTTAATTAGATTTCTTTTTTTTTACGAATTGATCAAACCCAAACTCAAACAAAAACATTGTTTTCAATCGTTATGAATCTATCGATTGAATAGAATTTTATTATAAACAATTGTCTTGTAAATGGAATTTTTAAACCATTCTGAATGTAAAAATAAAGAAAAAAAGTGTGCAAGACAATAAGAAACACTACCTGCCAAAAAAAGTGAAGTTTTGTTGAAATCGGTGGAAAAATGTAGGAAATTCGATCCCATATATAAACGAACACATACACAAACAACCTGGGTTTTATAATGTATAACTCGATATGAGTTGTCCCCCTTTCATTCTCGTGATGCCTCTTAATCGTGTTTTCAAATTGATTTCGTGCAAAAACAATTGTGTTTTTCCAATTTTTGGTGCTGTCAGAACCACCGCAAGGTAATTTTACGTAGTCCTGTGAAGTTTTGTTGAAATCGGTTGAAAAAATGTAGGAAATCCGACCCAAGAGCCACACATGATAGAGACCTACTAAATGAAATGTGTGATATGAGCGTAAGAAAAGGAAGTAGGAAATGGATTTTAAGAGGTTATGACGAATAGAAAATGTATGATTTTAATCTAACGGGAATCATTTCAGTGAGGAATCTGTTCTATAACGTATTGGTTCTTGGAAAGAAGCTTTCAGGCTGAAACGCCTTGCTTCCCAGAAGGATAGGTAGGAAATGAGGGTGAATCAACCCGGTGGATGTGACGAGATGCGTTGGGCTGTAAATTCTGAATTCATGGTACTAAAGAATAAAGCTAATTGAATTATTTGGCAGGAGCGATAGGCAGACAACTGGGCTGTAGAGTGGAAAATGTTTCAGCCTCCACAATTTTTTAAAACTCTGTCAAGGTTGGAAAGTAATGAGTTGGCCCCATCAACCAATGTATGGCAGTAGTGCTCAATGTTTTCGTTTAATCTGCCTCTTGTAAGAATAAAGCATGGCAGAAATGTTTAGAGCGGTACAGTGTTGCGACCATTTTTTCCGGTATCTGTAGAAATGGATCGTATATAAGAGAAACAGTTAATTATGGTTGGAGAAAATGTCGTGTCTTTGTCGAGTAATTGGCCATGATTAAATGTAATTGACAGTGATGCCCAACAAACAGAATTGACAAAGATTTCCGAGAAACAATTAGAAAGAAAAGTAAGTAAAGAATTGGGCAAATATAACGGTTTCGTCACTTGCTTTTCGTATAGAGGTTAATTCAGTATACGAGGAAATTATATTCGTTTTTCCTTTTCATAAGTAGTATTCTTTCAAAATTTGCAGTGCTGTTCTGTCATTGCCAGGGGCTTCTCTAATAATAAGAGACAGACTTTGGTCATTGAGAAATTGAATTTAATCGACAAACGCGTTTGCATTCTTTTCACTGTACTCTCCGTCATTGTGACGATCGTCTGGTGCCAAGATCGTTTCGTATAATTTTTGGATTATCATGTATCTTAAAAATTTTACCTCCCGTAGTGTATATTTGGATTCGTCACAATCGAAAGATAAACTACTTTTGGGCCCATAACCTGTAGAATAATTGGCTATAGTTAAATGTAATTGGCAGAAATGCCCAACAAAATTGACAAAGTTACCGATAAAAAATATGAAAGATAATAACGTAACAAGGCAAAGATAATACTAAGCTAACAACACACACACACACACACATATATATATATATATATATATATATATATATATATATATATTAAGAAATGGACAAAGTCCGACAATTTTATTTATTAAAGACATTTTTATGTTTAACGTTCTTTTTATAGATACAAGTATTTAAGTAAATGCTCTGTTTATAATAAACAGTATTAAATAACATTTACCGGCCTGAATGTCAGAGACATTTTCATAGAAATTATTCGTCCTTGGACAGGATTCAAACTGAGAGGTTAGGCACGTCAGCGTAAATGACGGTTCCGTATAGGATGCAGGTTCGAATCCTGTCCAAGGACGAATATTTTCTATGAAAATTTCTCGGACATTCAGGGCTGAGGGGAATTTTTGACCCTGCCCGAGTGTACGCGCTCGGGTCCCCACATTAAAGCGACCTTGTGTCACATCTCATTCTCGTGGGGGAAATGGGGAAATATTAGGTTGGTTCAAAAATAATGACGTAATAATGTCGTTTTTTGACGTTAAAAATACGTCAAAAAACGACATTATTATGTCATTATTTTTGCACCACCCTTATACCAGAGCTAAACTGGAATCAACTTTGAGCTTAAGAGATCAACTGCAATTACTTGTCGGTAACAATTTTATGTATTAACATGATTCTTTCTGTTTTACTTTATAAATGTTGCTAAAAATAAATGTAAATAAATTCCTCAAGTTCACTAGCTGTTGTCTTTTTTTTCCAATAATAATGGCGTGTTTTCCTTCGTAACGTTTTGATTGAAATAATACGAAACGTCAGAATCATGATTATGTCATTATTTTCCTGTCGGTTTAGATATGCTATCCATTTTAATTTTTGCAGCTGTTGAAATTCCTCAAATGATGCGTTTTCTATTATTTTATATAGGTTTTCGTTTCAAATTCTATAGTAATAGTATTCGGGACAGTCTCATGAATGAGAAAGAAACTTGAAGCAACAGAAATGTAGACCGTCCCCTTAAGCTAAGAGTGCAAGAACATTGTAAAGCGGCAACACGGGGGGGAAGTTGACCATATATGAAGAGAAAAGAAAATCACATCCCACTGTGGGATGAAGGTGAAATAATAGAGAACATCAGGGGAAAATACGAAAACTTAAAGAATCAGTGGATATGTTAAGCCACAAAAATCTCCTGAGCCGACCAAGCATAGAAATGAGTACAACATGGGAACCAGTAATAAGGAGTGCTAGAGAAAAGCAATGAATAACAACACAAAAATTGCAATATAAGCTCTGGTAAAAAATACGCAATAGTAATGACGGAAAAATGAAATATGAACACTGGTAAAAATACGATTACTGAGACATTAGGTTTATAAGACCCATAGCAAATAACAGAAAACACATCACTTGAGGCATTTCAAAAGCTGCAACGTGTGAGCAAAAAAGGTAACTTATACTTTATATCAGTAGAAGACAGTCGATAATTCTAGGGCACATAATGAGGAAAGACGGCTTGGATAATCTTATACTCATAAGGCACAATGAAGGGAAGATGGACAAAATGAAGCAACTCTTAACATAGTGTGATTGAAGGTGGGACAAGGTTTAGGAGGAATAGCAAGAACGTAAAATCTAAAGAAAGGAAATTGTGGAAAGCCATAATCTTGAAGGGGTGAGACGCATAATGAAGTGGTGTCAGACAACGTGATTTGAAGAAGGGTGGTCATCGCTAAGACATACAAGCTTCATTCACTCGAATACCGCTTCAATAATCGATTTGAGGAAGCAGTTGCATAAAGCTGAAAGTTTTGATATTTCTGGAGGAGTCGGGCGCCATGCATATATATATATATATATATATATATATATATATATTGAACAATAAAAAAATAAATAAATTGAAATTTTTAGAAACACTGGGTTGTAGATTAATATTCTTTCGTTTTTTTTATTATTATTTCATTTAGATTCCTCGACTAGTTTCGGCCAAAATGGCCATCATCGGGAGAAGAAATATTTCTGCTTTCTGGTAGCACTAAACTACAGAAATGAGTCTTTTGCTGGAGAAAATGAACTTTTGTCTGTAGTTTTCATTTGTTTTATTTTTATTTTTTTTATCTTTTTAACATGAATCTTTTAACATTCCGTGTGTTGGTCAAACAGTCTCTTTTAAGTTGTTATTTGAGATAAGAGCTGAATAGATACATGATGCTCTAAATTCTCTGGGATGTGTCTCTGTTTAGTGTTTGTGTGTGTGTTATTTGGTTTTTAGGGAGTGAGTGAGTATGATATGTGTAAGCGTGTGTATTGCTGTGGGTGTGTGTTATCATTTGGCTCATTAGAGAGTGAGTGGGTATGATATTTGTAAGTGTATATTCGTGTGAGTGAGTGTATAAGTGTGAGGCCTCCACACCTCCGTAAGCATGTCTGTCTTGTGTGGATGAGAAATGTGGGTAAGTTTGGATTTGTTGAGTTATATATTGGTACTATCTGTATTGTTAAATTTATGGTTTAACCCGGTTGGATATTTTGTTTTTAGACGTTGTATCCACTTATTTTCATGGGACTCTAAAATCTTTCTAATGTTATCTTCTCTGAACTTTTCTATTCTCTCAATTACAGTGAATTTGGCATGGGTTTTGAAATCGTGTTTTTCCAGGCGGAAATGTTGTTCTACAGGTAATAATTTTTCATGGGGAGTCGACTTAATTCGATTACGATAATTATTAATTCTGTAGTGAAAGGGCCATTCAGATTTTCCTACATATTTTTTCTGGCATAGTGTGCATTCTAGGAGGTAAATTATGCTATGACTTCTACAGTTAGAATCGTGGTAGATTTTGAAAGTAGATTTAGTGATTGAGTTAGTGAATGAATTCGTGTTTTTAATATGGTTGCAGTATAAACTTCTTTTGTTGTTACTTGGTTGGGAAAATCCTGTTGTTTTTGTTCTTAGTTTATTACGGATTACCTTGTCCCCTGAAATGTGGTTACTACCTATGATTTCTTTTAGGTTCTTAGGTCTACGATGTGCAAGAAAGCCGGGCTCCTTAAACAGTTTTTTTTAGGTCTGGTTTGAGATGTAGTATTTCCCAGCGACGTTTGATTATTTGGGATAGTGGAGGCAGAGTGGGATTGAAAGTGGTTACTAGAGGGATGCGGCTAGATTTATTTTTAATTTTGTACATTAGGGTGTCTTCTCTAGGTGTGGAAATTGCTTTATTTATTTGTTCCCTGATTAGGTGTTGTTTATGGCTACGTGTTGTGAATTGATGCTCCAGATTTTCAATGTGTTTATTTAATTCTTCATTGTTGGAACATATCCTTCTGAGTCTAAGTGCTTGTGAATAGGGAAGGTTCTCTTTGAGGTGTTTAGGGTGGGAAGACTTAAAGTGTAGATACTTGTGGGTGTCGGTGATTTTAGTGTGTAGTGTCGTTTGTAGTTTCCTGTTTTCATCTATGTAAATGCGAGTGTCTAAAAATGTTACTGATGTTGTGGATTTTTCATAGTCAAACTTAATTGACTCGTGCACTGTGTTTAGGGTCATAAGGAATTGGGTAAGTTTGTCATCACTACCCGTGTATACAGAGAATATATCATCGATATATCTTGCATAGAATACGCAGTCGCTACCAATGATTGGATAGATATGGGTCTCCTCAAATTTTCCCATCAATATTGTAGCATATGATGGAGCTGCAATGGTGCCCATGGCACAACCTCCCATATATATATATATATATATATATATATATATATATATATATATATATGGATAAAGATAAAAGGAAAACGTATCTTAGCCGACGCGTTTCGTCCTCTGAGTGACTTTACCAAGTCAACTGCAAGGATTTTCTTTTGTAACAAGTAGTTACATACATAAGCAAAGATATTATTGGGTTTTAACATTTTAAATTTAAGAACGCTCAAAACGTTTCATTAGGCTAACCCGAAAGGGATGCAGGCTAAGGAGGACGTCAACTCAATGTCAAATAAGCGAATGTGAGGCATGGTGGAGTAATGGGTAGCGGCTTGGTATTGAGGTATCGCAGGACAGATTGGGTCCTATAGCCGAGTTCGAATTCCAGTCGAATCCATGACATTAACTTACGTGCTAATACCCTTGGGAATCCTCTTCTTCCCCACTCCAGCTATGGGTAAATAGCAGGACAGACTGGGTCCTATAGCCTTGGATGGCAACTGGTCTAGGAGAAGGACAACTCTGAATTCAAAACCTGTGGAGGGTCGTTTGAGGACCCTGTGGCACTTAGTGCACCAGATCTCTGAATTTGGGCATTCAAAAAGTGTGGATGGTCCTGCACGAAACCATCACTACTATAATCAAATCTCATGTGCTGTTGTCGGACTGTCGGTTTCCTGGGAACTGATCTGCTTGACCCTCATACGTCGAATTCGACGGGAGAGTCAACTATATATATATATATATATATATATATAAGTTGTAGTCTGTTAACGAACTCCTTATATATTCCCATTATATTCTGAAACTTCATGACCCAGGGTACTTGGATAAGTATATTTCATTTTGATCGAAGTGGTCCCCAGTGATTTTTTTCGTCTTTGATATAAATTAAATTTAAATTTTTATATATATATATATATATATATATATATATATATATATGGTGACTATATAGGACACCACATATTCTGATATCTTTCGCCGAATTAATCGATTTTATTTCAACCAAATCTGCATGGGCCAGACAGAAAAAAAATATGGCTGTTTGTCTTATAAACGCAGTAAGTTTTTCTTACATTTACTTTATCGTATATGCAAATTATATTTTAGTCAACACCATATTTTTCTTATATATCCATTTCATTGAAGGTTTTCTGGATTCAATATTGTTTCAAAATCAGTTTAACGGGAATGGGAGATAGACTGAAGAAAGTTGATCGTATATTAACCGCAGGCGATTTAGAGATCGGGGCACATTCAATTCATCTTTGTCTGACTGTATTTTCTTCAATTTCTTTTTATAATAAAATGGCATTTTCGGGTCAAAATTGTAATAGCATTTGTATGCCACCGAAATCTGAATTATATATATATATATATATATATATATATATATATATATATATATATTCAGATTTCGGTTGCAATGTATAAATTGCCACCATTTTATATTTTCAATCTTGCGCATGCGCGTTGTTTGGTTTTTGATTTTATCGTCTGCACAGTATTGTAGGGTCCGTTTGGCAACGTATGTGAGAAAAAGAACACAATGACGCAATTCACCCCACCAGAAATCTGTAAATGACATACTGTACTGCTTGGCATTCGTACTGGAAGCTCTAATACGAACAGATCAGAGTTTTTGTTTGTTAATCTGAAGAGAATGCAGATGATTCGAAAAATATTGGTTAAGTCTAACGGGGATTACGAAGATGTTTGGATTGATCACTAGTGATGGCGACGTTATGCTTCCATTCATCTTCCAAAAGAGTTGCAGGAGATTCCAAAGTCCTCTGGAGGTAGTGGTTGAAGCCAATGGCGATCTTTATTGAATAAATTTACTCTTTAGTATTTCAAACTATTTTTGTGTAATTTTGGTAAATATATCTGTTAAAATGAGAGGTCAGCGTTATTTTCATTTTTGCGTAATTTAGACGACAATTTATTCATCGTACCCTTTATCTATATATATATATAAACCTATAGCCTCTGTCTGTCTGTTACCGAAATTCTCCTATGCTTTTGCAGAGAGACCTCCCACCATAACTACATATATTCTGAAAGTATACCCGGTACTTGAATAATTATATTTCATTTTAATCAAATATAGAAGGAGAAACTCAGAAGATGGAGGTCACATCAGCAAGATCATTTTAATGAAAGGGGGTCCCCGGAGGTCACAACTCCGGCCATTGAAATTTTTTTTTCAAAATGATGGCGGTCACATCGACAAGATCAAAATAAAACAATATGGATGTCAAGATGAGCAAGAAATCACCAATAATGACTAGTCTCTTACAATACATATTTGTTGCAACAATTCAACTGTCATATGTTGAAATCTGCTTATCGATTCATTCAATCAAGAATTGCATCAAATACATATCAAAGGGGTCAGCTCAAGCTATTTTGTACAAACTCCCCACTGATTTGTTTTTCACTTTGATTTAAATTAAAACTGAATTTGAACAAAGGAATGAATCCTATCAAAGATATAGAAGGAGAAAGCCAGAAGATGGAGGTCACATCGCCAAGATCATTGAATAATATTGAAATGCATCAATTTTCTCCACAAATTATACAAATATATCTGTCTATATTTCTGAGATGAGGTATTATGTACACTATTTACATTATTCCGACTATTGCTTTCATCTTTGTTGCCATATTCATCACAACGTTTCGGCAGTAATAAGGAGTGACAGAGAAAAACAATAATAACAACGAAAATTGCAATATGAGCTCTGGTAAAAAAACATAAAACCAGCAAAAATTGCAATATGAGGACATGGTACAAATGGTTGATGAAGACATTAAGTTTATAAGTCCCAGATGTCCTTAAGGACACATGGCATAGTTAGTTAGATCCAGTGACATATATATATATATATATATATATATATATATATATATATATATATATATAAATTTTTGGAAATAAAATTTGACTGGAAAGCATGGAGTGGGAAGTCGGAAGGGAGTTACACAAGTGAGATGTGCCAGAAGAGGAACTGTTAGCATAGAATTTACGGTTACATCTTTCCAATATATATATATATATATATATATATATATATATATATATATATATCCGCTTGTAGGTCAGAGTGGATTCCGCCCGCGGGACGACTGTATGAAAAATTGTTCTATATAAAATCCGATAAAATGAACGTGCAGAGCTTTAAATATTAAATATTAACAAGTTAATAATCGCTTACACACCCGCTCCCATTAAGGTTTCGTCAGGCGGTAATTACCAGTTAACTTCTTAATGCTTAATTGGGTTAATGTATATGCGCACAAGAAAATGCTACAAGAAGGGAATGGGGATGAAAACATGGGGAATTAGAGTGGAATGGGACGTGAGAGAAAAAATTACGTACACTCATCCGGGTTCGCATAAACCCAAAATATATTTTCTAATATGCCTACAATCTGACATAATCTCAGACCTTTCATTTAACAGATTTACTTGGTTTGGATACGTTCGTATTGCTAGTTTGTTTCTTCCTGGAACAGCCTACATACATCATTAACATCACTGTAAGGCTAGGATCTACGACGATCTCCATTTTATATTTGGGATTTTGCTGTTATTTCTTTTTTTTTTCTAATTCTTTTTTGGCCAATCTGGTACAATTTCTATCGCTATCTACTTTGAATTATGACTTTGATTGTACCATGTCTTTTTGAATATAACTTCAGTACATATATCCTGCTTTGGCCCTTTCCATCGTTCACTTCCGCTTTGTAAACAAATCCTTCCGATTCACAAACACCGTCCAGTGGATATTTATTCTTATCCCTACAGTTACACCTCTCGCTATCCACTATGCTTTGCAGCACGCTATCCTTTGATATTCTGGCGTTCTGACTTTTCCTTGTAGTAACAAAATTGCTAGTGCAACTATAACTCAATTTCACAGTGTTTCTATTAAAAATCTTGTAGAACACTGAACTATTATGGAAGTATGTACTGAGCAACTTTACTATGTGTGATTTCACCCCTAAATTAAACAGGGGGTTAAACCAAGTAGTTTCTTTTACTCCTTTCATTCGCCATTTTATGATTCACTTGAGGTCTGAATTCCAATTTAGTTATATGATACTCCTCTTTCAACACTTTTCCCTACACTATCGTTTCTTCTTCAAAAATGTTTTTACAAGAAGAATTTCTCGTTAGCCTGCATTCTACTTCTTTAGGGATGAGCCTGATTACACTCTTAAATGGTTGGATCCAGCGTTCACATACCTCAATTTTGTGTTGAGTTTTATGTAAGGCGAGACGTTGCCGGTTTGCAGATTAAATTCGTCATCCGAATATTGGTCGACTTTCTCGTTCGTGTCGATCTCAGTTTCAAATTCGAGGCTCGAGACTTACTGTGGACGATTTCGTTGATCTTATTCAAAAATATACAGGCCCATCAATTCCGTAACATCGGCACCATCGAACGAAACTTGTGGGACGTCAAAGGCGTATTTGCCTGATTTGTTAATTCATAACTCGCAATTGTTGAATAACACAGATTTATGACAATGCAAAATTATCAACACGAGTTTAGGTGGCATACCAACAAAGCCCTTATCAAACTTCAAATCCTCAAGCAATCCTTTCTCAGTTATGGATGGACTAGCAACGTAGCCCGGCTTTGCCTGTGCTTGATTTAAAAATCGTACGACTCCTACAGCAATCGCTATCACTTGACTTTAAATATTTTTGCCCTTCCTTGCCTTTAAAGGAGTGCCCTTTTTCCGTGCTCATGTGGCTACATGCCTTACTTCTTGCCTATCTCACACTGTGAATTTTTTCTAAGCTCTATACTAAACATTAAATCTGTTACGAAAAGAGAACTAAAGAAAAATGAACACAAAATGATCAGCTTTTAAAAAAGGACTCGTAACTGGAAAAACGGAATGAAAGAAGAATGTTAACAACAAATACTTTTTCACACCCAACCCAGTTCTGCGGAATCAGAATCACCGTTGAGTTTAAGCAAGCGAATGAGCCAATTGAAGTAAAGTGCCATGAAGATTTAAATTTTTCCCACTTGTGACGAATGCAGCTATTGATTTTTTTTGCATGCTAGTTAACATTCGTGTCAGTCAGCTGTTGGCTCTCACGCTGGCCAATAGAATCTTCCTGCCTATTCGTGGCAGCCAGCTATAGGCTCTCACTCTGGCCAGTAGAAAATGGCCGCAAGCTACATGAAAAGTGCCATAGAAGCATGAACAAATCGATTATTTCTACTATCGATGGGAGTTGGGAAATGCAAAGTCGGTCTTGGCCTTACCACTAACTTGAAGCATGTGCATGTAAATTTTGGTGCAAATCTATCGAAATTTGCGGCCGTGCATTCGTCACACACACACACATACACATACATCCTGCATTTCATATATAGAAATAAATATCTTTTTTTTAAATATCTGTTTTTTTTTTATGACAATGCAAAATTATCAACACCAGTTTAGGTAGCATAAAACAAAGCCCTTATCAAACTTCAAACCCTCAAGCAATCCATTCTCAGTTATGGATGGATAAATATCGTTGATGCCAAGTTTCAGGAATACATGCTTTTGTATATTTTCCGTTCCATGGAACCAAGAAATTCATCAATTTGTACCCTTGCATTGATTGACCTGTGTAGCAATTCTTAAAAATTACACTTGCAAGATTTGCTAACTTATTTTACTTAGTTCAGTCTTAGTTGGGTTTATTAGTTGAAATGCATGGTCATTGTACATGTTATCGTTATGGTCCTTTACGGCTAGAAATGCTTGTTTGCCGCATAATATCCTGACACAGTCAGCTATACACAGCTTGTCTGTGACGATTTTCGCTTCTTCATTGATGATTTCAGTGTATTAAGCCGGCGCCTTTCTATAAAACCTGGTGACTTTTCCCCTTCGTATATGTTTCCTGTTTCGTCCCCTCTAACTATTAGATTGGTGCAAAGATAATGACGTAATAATGTCGTTTTTGGACGTAACGTCAAAAAACGACATTATTACGTCATTATTTTTGCACCAACCTAATAGAATCCTTGGAGTTTCTTTTTTTTTTTTTTTTTTTATTATTCCTACTACGATAGATAATTGCTTTTGGAAGCCGCTCTCAATCTTTCTAAATTTAATTTAATTTATTACTTCAAGCATACCCTTCGCGAAGCTGACTAGTTCTTTAATGATTGTGTTGGTATCTTCTGGTTCTGAATTCAAAATTTGCCATGCTTTCTTTTTATTTCACGTATTTATCTAATAAAAACAGTGCCTTCCATCTTAATTCTGGCTAAGAGACTTTTAAGTGTATGCAATGCACTTAGCATGTATTCATGGATGTTTCTTAGAGAGTACTGTTTTTTTTTTTTAATTATTACATCATGGCAATCTCAGAAATTCTAACAATACGGAAATATCAAAGAATATATCGAATGGAGCCTAAATCCCAAAACAACTAAAATGGAGATAAAAGACGGTATAATTTCTGGAATAATGAAAATGTTTTATCTCAGAAATTCAGAAAATTGCAGAAATATATTGACTGAATCCTAAAGGCAATAACAACAAAGACTAAGATAAAATCAGAATCATTACATGGAAGGTTGAATATATTTCTTTGTATATCGGACAAGGAAGGTCGAAGAATATATCAACTGAAACCCAATGATTAAAACAACAAAGATTAAGATAAAAACGGAAGCTTTTTTCTGAAAAATGAAACTATCTCATCTCAGATCATTCAAAACTAGTGAAACTCTATTGACTGAAGGCTAAAACTAAAAATAAGTGATTAAGAAAAAAAAATTGAATAATTTATGCAAATTAAAAAATTAGTCCATATCTGAATTTCAGACGATACAGAAATGTTCGAAAATATATTGATTGAAACTTACAGATAACAACAACAAAAATTGTGATATAAAAAAAAATAAATATATTTTCATTTCAGAAACTTGATCATTCAGAAATGGCGAAAAATGCGTCGACTAAAGCTAAAAATAATATAGATTAAGAAAAAAGTCGGATTAACTATTGGAAAAAAAAATACATTGCAGAATATCTAACCATACAGAAATATCGAAGAATATTTCGATGGAAGCCCCAAGTTAAAAATAACAAAGATTAAGATAAAAGTCGGACTAATTTGTGGAAGAATAAAAATATTAAATTTCAGAATATCGCAGAATACAAGAATATCAAAGAATGTATCGACTGAAACCTAAAACTATAATTAACAATGATTAAGTTAACACTCCTTCTCAATCTTTTGAACAGAAGTCTATCCCATATTTCCAGATTCGGATTGTATTTCCGGTTCCTTCTAAAGTCTACTTCAACTCTATTCTTCTAACATCTCCGTCAGAATTAATTTTATTTATTCACTTTATTATTTATTTTTTTCTTCTCAATAGTAGTAGAACGGACAGCCTATCGTCCAGTTCTTACTCCTCCCCAGTAATTTGAAAAGATGTGCAGGTTTATTGTTCCCTGTTTAGGATTGGATATCCAGTTCCTTCTAAAGTTTTATTTTGTGCTCTTTTCCTCCCAGGGGCTCCATGTGGCTTATTGGCATTACTTGTGGTGATTTGGTTAAAAAAATATTATGAAAACATTCATATAGGAATTTTAGACCATACAGATTTTTGGAAGTATATATCGAACGAAATATAATGCTAAAAACAATGATGATTGAGATAACCGTCCGAATAATATATAGAGTAATGTATAAAGCGTATCTTAGAGTTTGAGTCAACGCAGGAAGATAACTGTATCAATTTTCCGTAACGTTATAGAATTATGGTGAAATCGGGATAATTTATGGAATCATGTTGTGGATGTCTATTTTACACTTAATGGTTCTTTATTTGAAACTGCATGGTGTAACACTGCGAAAAATCCGAGAAAACACACAACGCCAAAAAAAGAATGTATTAAATTTTTTTTTATTCATTATCACGAATTTTTCTCTCTTTTGGCAAAGTAATCATCTGCCAATAGTAATTGTGATAACTGCCAAAAAATAGTGGGTATGAATGCATACATTAATTTTTCTCTCTTTCTCTTTATCTATCTATCTATCTATCTATCTATCTATCTATTCTTTTCAACCTTTTCATAGTTCACCTATCTATCTATCTATCTATCTATCTATCTATCTATCTGAAAATTACAAAGACGTTATTTGCTCGCCACCAAAGCAAGACTCCTAAAAGATGACAACATCAAATTCTTGGAGTAATTTTATTTTAAAAATGAACGAAAATAACTACCCACCTTCCAGAAATTACCGAAATATTAAACAAAAAAAAAAAATACAAAAAATACAGCATAATTTTTGTTATTATGATAGTTTCCACCAAATTAGTCTTTCTTGGTGCTTTGTTAAAAAGAAGAAGAAAAAAAAGATTATTGTAAAACATCTTTCCGGACGTCAGTTCGCATTTCACTATGACAGTTTTTAAGTCCGCCATCTTGCTACCGATTCCAACATGTCTCTTCTCAGCGTTGGTTCCAACGAGATATTTTACTCTAAAGAGATACAGCAGACGGTGGAATCTATTCTAGAACTATCGACTGAAAACGAAAGTAACAGATAACAGTACAACAGCAGAACTAGAAAAAATAAATTAGGATATAATGTAAAAAGAAAGTATATGTAATAATATTTGTAATGGATACAAGTTCCAATGTAAGAGTGTATATATATTCACGCTTGAGATTAAAAATGCTTGAAATAAAAATGGTTGCTGTAGGGTTATTTTTATTTTTAATAATTTCGGAAATCATTTTCCATAACGAAAATTTTTGTCTCAATCGCAGACAAAAATTAAAGGACGTGAGAGAATTTTCCTAATTCGTCCGGTTCACACACCTCTCCAGTTTTTTGAACAAGAGAGGATTTTTTTATCCTGTTTAGGATTAGGTTTCCGACTCCTTCTAAAGTCTGATCATTCTCTTTAACTCCCTGTAGATAGTTGCATCTTAGAGGCATTATCGCCTTGCTTGGGGTGAACTGATTAAAAAATAATAATAAAAGGATACCTCGTATATTCTTCCCCAAAACAAAATAATCGTCCCTGCTCATCTATTTGAAATACAAATATGCCTATGGTGATTTTCTAAGGACGGCTTAGATTTCGCACAAGGCCGAAAATTATGGGGCTCACAGTGAGGACAGAACTCATTTTGTTTTGTTTTTTAGTTACTTTTTTGTAATAAAAGTCCCCTTACAAATTTCGAGAGTCACTCAAGGTAGGTGATTACTATTAAGTATGAGAATAAATCAGGTGTGTATTACGAATGAAGGATGCGGTGGCGAAAAAATGAATATTCTGAAGATATGTAGGATAGTTATCTACACTATTTAGATGAGGAATATTGTCTACATCTTTGTTGTTGTTATCACAACGTTTCGACCTGTATAAACTCCGGTCATCATCGCGTGTATGTCGATCCGTGTAATCCCAAACTGGAGAATTTATTTAATCTACGGCTGTAGACCTCGTTCCATTGCGCATGCCTCGGATTAAAAACCCATTTGTATAATACAATTAAATATATATATATATATATATATATATATATATATATATATATATATATATGATGTAATGAATATGCATACACCTGTAATATGATTGGCTGGTGCCAGCCATAAATACAGACTGATGTGAAGGAACAGGACGACGCCTATTGGCTACGCCTATATTGGCTACGCCTATTGGCTATCACTACGACGTGGACCAGTCCATTACGGTTAGTTGCTAGATTGTCCTACTCGCTTACAGTAGTCCACAACCACTTTGCTACTTCGAACAAATATATCTTTTTCCGGGATATATATATATATATATATATATATATATATCAGGTCATCCCATAAGTTCTGTCCGAATTTTGAATAAAGAAAACCAGTGACCAAATGTTGCATTTAATTACCGATTCACTCAACAATGTATTTTCCCTGATTATCTACGAATTCCTTCCATCTATTAATAAGCTTACCAATTACATTACTGTAAAATTCTTTTGGCTTTGATTCGAAGAACTCACAAATGTCAGTTTTAACCTCTTCCTGTGTTACAAAAGCTGTTTCTTCCAATGGATTCTGTAAGCTACGAAACAAATGGTAGTCTGAAGATCGGGAGAATAAGGTGGATGAGGAATTTTCTCCCAACCAAGTTCTTCGATCTTTTGTGACGTGATTCTTGCTGTGTGGGGTCGCGCATTGTCCTGATGAAACATCACCTCTTTGCGATTCACTAGAGCAGGTCTTTTTTTTTCTCAAAGCTTGTTTCAAACGCTCTAATTGCTGACAGTATATTTGAGCATTAATTGTTGCATTAGGTGGTAAGAATTCAAAGTAGATTATTCCTTGGCGATCCCACCAGATTGAAAGAAGAACATTCTGCCCATGAAGTTCCCTTCTCGGCTGTGGCTGGAGTCCTTTCCCTTTACCAAGCCACTGTCTATGACGCTTAACATTTTGATAAAAGATCCATTTTTCGTCGCCAGTCACAAGTCTATCCAAAAAAGGTGAAACAAGTTGGCGAGAATGGAGAGAAGAGCAGATGTCAACTCGGGATTTGAAGTTGTTTTGAGACAATTCGTGAGGCACCCATTTTCCAAGTTTAGGAACTTTTCCAAGTTGTTGAAGATGACGATGGACAGTTGTATGGTTTGAACTGAGAACCACTGCCAATTCCTCAACTAATAAAGCAGGGTTTCCTTCAAGGGCTGCTTCAAGAAGCTTTTCATCAAACTTAACTAGACGTCCGGTTCGATTTTCATCTTCAAGGGTGAAATCTCCAGCTCTGAATTTGGCAAACCATCTTGTGCAAGTTCTTTCATTCACACATTCCTCTCCATAAACTGAGTGAATGTTTGTAGCCGCTTCGGTTGCTGAGTTTCCTTTCTTGAACTCATAAAGCATTATGTGCCTCAAATGATTCTTGGGTACTTCCATGTTAGCAGGGTTTTAATCAAACAAAATTTAATTTTATTGTTCTCTGAAATAAAATGTGATCAGTTTAAATGCATCTAAACATAAAAATAATGTTCAGCTCCATTAGACATTATAAAATACTCTTTAAATTTCGTTCATTTTAACAAAAAGTTAAAATTCGAACAGAACTTTTGGGATGACCTGATATATATATATATATAATGTCTAGGAATATATTGTTCTTAATTTCAGTACTGCTCAGTTACTGATTTCATTGTTTCACTGTCCAAGTATACACTGAATATATATATATATATATATATATATATATATATATATATATATATATATATATATATATATATATATATATATATATTACAGTTAAAATGCTTGAAGCCACCCCCAGAATTAGTATGGGATAAACTTGACAAATGAGTGAAAAAAATTAAAAAGACCTCTTAGAGTCATTGAAAAACAGAATGTTTAATTAAAAACGACAGACAAGGTAGTGAGGTTTAAAGGTGAAAAAATCTGTCTGAAAACGTGTAATACGACCCTCGTTTTCTGACTTTAATTTTCGTTCAATGTTTCCCATATTATGCAAAAGAAAATAGGATTTCTGACTTTTGAAGAAGTCGAACCGATGTCTACATTTGTGAATCTCACGGTCCCGTATCTTGGCACTGTTGCAAACCGGACCAATTTCAATCTTTTTCGATTCTTATTCAAACGTGTCCCATGGTTAAATTTTTCAACTCTCATTCAAACCGGATCCATGTCTAACGATTTCGTCTATCATGAAAACAGGCACCATGTCTTAATTTGATTGAATCTACGGCAAGCCAGACCCATATCCACGTTTTTCAGTCTGGGGTCACCCCGTCTAACCCACGTCAACCATTTTCCAATCTCATGAAAACCGAAAGAACATTTAAATTTTATGATTTTCGTGCTAATAGGACAACATATTGTTTATGAAAATGACCGAATTTCACCTGGAAGCGGTTGATATTTTGTAAAACTCAGAAGCTATAATCAAAATGATATGTACATTATTCGGAATATTTTCTACATCTTTGTCGCCATATTTATTACAACGTATCCGCCTTTCAGTATCTGTCTATATTTTTTTAGATGAGGTATTATTTACATTATTTTACATTACTATTGTTTTCATCTTTGTCGCCGGCCATTGTACGATCCGGCCTTCTTCAGGTGGTTGGAATGTCGAACTCTCGCTGGTGTAGACTGTTCTAGTTCGACGTGCCTGTCAGTTATCTCCTGTTAATTCCCCTCTCCAGGTTTTCAACTGCCTTAACCGGGTATTGAACACACACTCTTTGGGTCCTGTCACTGGATCTAACTAAGGCCTTTATCCACTGTGCCATGTGTCCTTGAAAACATCAGTGTATGAATTTCTGGGTATTATAAACCTAATGTCTTCAGCAACCATTTTTACCAGTACTCATATTGCAATTTTTGCTGTTATCTTTGCATTTGTTTTTTACCAGAGCTCATATTGCAATTGTCGTTGTTATTATTGCTTTTCTTTGGCACTCCTTATTACTGGTTCCCATATTGTATGTATTTCTATGCTTGGTCGGCTCCCTGTGCTGATTCCGAATTTTCCAATGATGTTACATGTCTATGATTTCAACCTGATCCCGCAGAGGGCGGTTTTCCTTTTTCTCTCCATACGTGGTCAGTCACGCCTGATTTTCCACTTCCCCTCGTGTTACATCTTTTTGGTGTTCTTGAAGCCTTACCATAAGGGGTAGCCTGCCCCCCCCCCTTTATATTTATTTCCGCAGGTGCACGGGATAGAGTACACCGTGTCTTTAGTCGCGGTCTCCTCTATTAAGAGGCGATAACTGATAAATCACATCCATTAGACATGGCATTTGGAAGTAGAGCTGTATACCCGAGTGAGCAAAATAAAGGGTTCAGTTCGACGTTCCAACCACCTTAAGAAATCATGAGCGTACAAAGTCCGAAACGTTATGATAAATATGTAAACAAAGATGAGGATAATAGTCCGACCAATTTAAATATTGTACATAATACCTCATCTCTGAAATATAGACCGAAAGATATGTGTTGGAAAACAAATGAAAAACTGACACTGTTAAATTATGACATTAATCAGATCCTGGAATATACTATGAAGGGTGCTGGAGATGTAAGGTGTCTTGCTGTTATTCAGTCGTCAAATAGCAATAACTATGGTGTGTAAAAAAAGCATGATGGCTGCCATAATCGATAAAGTTGTAGGTTTTACCGAGCGCAGAACAAGATAAAAGAAGTCTTGATAGAAGTAATGAAAATGCGAACACTCTCCAATTCGCGGGAAATTGTCTGTAAAGAAAAAGTGATCTGTCAGGAAATATCTATTCATATTTCTGAGATAAGGCATTTGTAACTACAGGAATAACTCGATTAGTGCACACTCGATTAATGCGTTTTTGGGTAGTGCGCTAAAAAAAATTATATTAAAATTCGATTAGTGCATGTATAATACTCGATTAATACAGTAAAACATTCGTCAATTTAAACCCTTTCGTGCCCTGTGGAATATATGTGTCCCACAGATCTTTTCAACACGTGCTGTGAGACATAATTGTCCCCAAAACGCATTGATATGCGATAAAGCAGACATTGTGTCCCATTGCTATAAATAATATTATTTTTCTAATTGAAAGCCATTTAGATATGTCTACTGGAATGCCGTTTGCATATGAGGATAAATTAGGTCCAACAGCAAGGCCTCTTATCAGGGGGGTTTGCTGGTGTTTCTAGGTCCACCCTGACCCGGGGTGATAGCACCTGTTAGGGCCCCAGATATGGGTAACTAATTCCCCACCAAACTGGGTTCAAATCGATATGAAAATATAAAAATAGGTTTTAATACCAGAAATACTTTGTAAAAAAAATATTACCAGGAATAAATTTCTGAAGAAAAGATATTACTAACAATACATTTTTGAAAAAAAATTACCTGCAATACATTTTTGAAAATTTACCACCTATACAGTTTTGGAAAGAAATATTGCCAGCAATAAAAATCTTCTCAGCATTAAATAACCCATTGAGGTTGATAGGCCGTAAAACAAAACAAAACAAACCAAACCAGTCTCTTGAAACGAATAATAATATTTTTGCTGTATACATCAGTTACATGAATGTCGACTTGAAAGGTTTAAACATAGTAATTGAAAATTGATTATTTATAGTTACAGATTAATGAAAACATTTTCTGAAGTTTAAAAATTAAAAATGTAAAGTATTTTTTTTGTCAAATTTTACCGTATCTAAGTAATTACAGTAGTAATCAAAATGGACACATATAAATAGATAAATTTTATAAATAAATAATTAATTAAATAATAATTAAATTATCTTGTGGATAATAAAAATATATCTTTGAGTATTTATCTCTATTAATTTTTTTTTGGGGGGGGGATTTGGATATTTATTCATGCATATTTTGAAGGTCTTAAAAGGTAATTTCTGATTTAAAAATATCGAAATATAAAAGATTTTTGCACTTACTATGGAAAGATTATGAATAAAATTTTCAGGTTAAAATACTAACGATTATGTTTGGAAAAGTTCCAAAAATAGAAAATAAACATAAGGTTCTTTTTAAAAAATTAAATTATAATTTTTTTTTTTTTGCTTTAGATTTTAATATTTACATATCAGCAACCATAAAAAGATTACAAAGAAGGAATTAGAAGAATTTTTCAGGGTCAGTGAAGAACTTAAAAAGAAAATGTTTAGAAGCAGACCTTGGTGAAGAGAAAATCTGCAGAAAAAATTAAAAGGGCAATTTCTGAGTGTCGCTATTTATATGAAGAAAAGAAGATTACGATGTGGCAAAACACTCAAAATAAGTTTTTCATAAAAAATCAGATTAATAAACATTAATTCATAACATTGTTATTATATCTTCTTAATGTACTTATAATTTAATTAAAAAGCACGCAAATTAGTAATTAATTATGAATGAGACTAAGATTTGCGTTATATATTCGATTAAGGCGTTTTCGATTAGTGCGTATCTTTTAATGTACACATTAGCCGCACTAATCGAGGGATTCCTGTATTTACAATATTTACATTGTTCGGATATTCACGAAATTTCGACCGTTGTACGCTCCGGCCTTCTTCAGGTGATATACGTTGAAATTTTTTAAGCAAACCTGTTATTTCGTCCACTAGGATATATTGTTCTAGTTCCACATGCCATGCCTTTTCTGGATATCTCCGTTTCTGTTAATTCCCTTTAGTAAATCGACTGTCCAAGTTTTCTGTTCACCTCTGCTCTCGTCACGTATTGGACTTACAACTCTTTGGGTCAAGCCACTGGATTACTTCAAGCAATGGGGACTTGGGACACATGGCCCAGTGGATGAATAAAAATAGTGTACATGTAAGGAAATTTTGTCGATAGAAAATCAAAATATGCCACTGAAAATGTAAAAGATGCGCTAAAAGTTTTGGCGTCGTCACATTATTGCTCATCTCTGTTCTCGTACGAAAAATATTTAATACAGGGTACGATGGAGAAATTGTCGCCATTTTATATTTTTAATTTTGTCCATGCGCGTTATTTGATTTTACATGTTGTCTGCTGCACAGTATAGAAGGGTCTCAGTGCCTTAGACTCAACACGCACGCCTACATCAAGTGCCTTGAGACGGTAGTGCTGCCATAGGTCAAAAGGTTTGCTGCTGGAAGAGCCTATGTTTGGCAACAGGACTCTGCACCATGCCATACAAGCTGGAGAACTCAGTCATGGCTTTCAGAAAATTTCTGCTACCACATCACCCCAGACCTCTTGATTGTTATGTTTCAGGCGCAGTTGACCAACAGAGACCAACAAAATTCCTTGTGACACCAAAAATGAAGGCAAGGATTATGGCAGCATCCATCTACTTAAACAAGGAGACCGTCCAGAAGAGATGCAGGAGATTCTGAAATCGATTGGACTCCGTCGTTGAATCCAGAGCCGGTTTTATTGAATAAATTTACTCAAGGTATTTTTGTGTAATTTTGGTAAATATATCTGTTAAAACGAGATGCCAGTGTTATTTTCATTTTTGCGTCATTTTGACGATAATTTATCCATTGCAACTTGTATATAATTAAAGTCTTCTCTTGTAATCTTTATCTTTTGTTATGGGAACTTACCCATAATAATAATGGGCTATTCCTGACATTATAAATACTGCGCCTCTTAAGCGGTATGAGGAGATTGTAAGACGAGGAGAGATAATTGAGAGCATATTGTAAAGACATTGGAATAGTGATACTTGTCGAGACAACATAGTTCACTCTAATCAAATCTGATAGTCATTACTAATACTTCTACTTCTTTGTATTATATTTCTGTTGTAATATATCTTTGTTTTCCATACCTGTGTTCGTGTTATTCTTTCATTGGTTCTAACCTTGGACCATCACCGTGGTACAAGGAACTTGGATCATAACACCTTTCTTTTTTCTTTTTCTTTCTCTCTTTCCAATTAACTTTTCTGTCTTTTCGCTTTCTTTCTTTCTCTTTTATTTTTTTCGTGTTTATTTTCTTTATTATTAATTTTTTTCCTTCTTTCTTTTTAACTTTATCTTTCACTTTTTCCTTTCACACGTTCTTTGTTTCTTTCTTTGTTTCTTTCTCGTTTTCTTTCTTTCTTTCTTTCTTTCTTTAATATATTCCTTTTTCAGTCTGTCGTGTTAACTTTATTATTAAATCTCCTCACTTTCTTTCTTATAAACGTTTCTCTCTTTCCTTCTTTTCTTTCTCGTTTACTTTCTTTTTTCTCTCATAGTTTGTTTTTTTCTTTATTTTTTTTCCTTTTGTATTAAACAGTCTTTCTTTTTCATTAGGTTAATATATATTTTAGTTCGTCATTGGTTTCATCTCCCTCCCCTCTCATCTTTACATCATAGAATTTTGTATATATATCTTTTTAGTATCATTAAATTTTTTTTTATGACACGGGGTGAGTTTTGTAGGTCTCCCTAGTGTGGATGCAGTATTATGGTGCATGGAGGATCGATTGGTGACGGACGAGTTCTTGTGGTGAATGGGTAAATTGTAAAGTACGAATGGGTCGCGAATCAGATTAGCTAGGTATAAGATAGTTAGTGAAGACCAGCCTTCTACCCCCTCCCCCTTCTTCGGCCTTGTGCCACAATTTTGTATTTTATACAAAATAAATATCAACGGTCTTTCTTTTTAACTTTCTTTCTTATTAATCATTTGGATATCCGTTATCACTCAAGACCTTTCTGACCATAGCTCAATTAGATCTTATTTAAATATTCATGGAGACCTACCGGATACTATTCGTAACATACTTGTTGACAACACTAATATAATAACATCATCTACATGCAAAAAAAGGCTAAAAATAATGGAAGCCTTATTAATAAAAAAAAACAAAATAACAACACTTAATAATATTAACTTTGAACATGGACACAACGTCTTGACAGTGTTTTGAAAAATGAAAACATTTTATAAAACATACATACAACAAACTATTTCTTATTTAACGGTTAAAATATTTTATCCTTGAAAATCCCTAAATGTATAACCGAAAGCGCTTGGATAAAAAGAACATTAGGACAGTTTTTATATAATTTATCATCCGAAAAGAAAAAAATTATTAGATCGCATGAGAAATTGTATAAAGGAACTAAATAAAAGCAACTTGTTTGTCGTATTCAAAGAAATATGCATGAAAGAAGGATTGCTGCCTAAATACACACACACACACATGTGTGTGTGTGTGTGTGTGTGCGTGTGCGCCCGTCTCTATGTGTTTGTATATGGACATATGATTTTTACTTTTATGTAATCAAAGAAAATTCCCTTGTACTAATATCAATTATTTGCGTAGACAAGTTAAATAACGTGCAGTTCTTAGTGGACAATATTTCTTGCCTACTAATATCAAAGGTGATCTCTCAAGTATCCATGCATTTTTTAATATCTCTCGAACCGGATGCGTGGCCAAGATATAACTTTGCGAAAGCATATTGCGCATGCGTGCACAGACACATTCTCTTCTGAATTTTCTTTTCGCTCTTCCGTGATAAAGCACGTCGTGTCCATTTGTATTAAGCGACCTTTGCATTTATAATGACTGAGGTTGCATATTGTTAACGAGTCGTACATTTTTGGGCAAACTATCTTCCAGGTTCATCAACACTAGTACAGCTTTCTGTGAATTCTGAATATCCTTTGAAAGCTTAACCCGTTGTTCAAAAGGAAGACATTTTAGACCGTGAAAGATGTTATCAAGAATGAGACGAAGTAAATTATATCGACCACTAAATTGAACATTTCAGGCTGTTTTGAAAAAGGAGGAAAAGACATCGGGGATGTTGATGTGGACTAAGGCGACATTTATTTTATATTTAGTGATGGATACTTTTTGGGCATATCTTGCATGTTGTTGTCTTGCTTAATTTTCTCCATCTCTATAGCAAGATATTGACTGTCTGTTTTTTTGTTATTTTTTTAAATTCCCGTCAACATTTTAAATTTAGCTTTCTCGTTTGCCTGAACTGTATTTGAAGGTGGAGTTTCGAACCTGGTTTTGCGTTCAGGATTTTTTCAATCGGGTTCGCCCCAAGCAAGGCAGTTAAGTCACTAAGACACGAGGTGTTACTGAGCGTAAAAGATTTAGAAACAAAGACGTTACTAAAGAGCGAGAGAAAAAAAAGGAGTAATCAAGAGCAGAGTAGATAGCGATTGACATTACATTTAAATTTTTGAAAATTAATATCGACTGAAAAGATTGGTGCCAGAAGAGACACCCACAAGCGAGAAGTGCGTGAAAAGATATTTTTAGCATAGAAGTTGCGGTTATATTTAGTAAAGTCAACTGTTAATGGCAGTCTGCGTTTAAATTCAAAAAAGTTTAGGGACAACAATGAAGAGCTCATTCGAGCAATTACATGAAAGTATTTACAGAAAAGGCAGCCTTACGCCGGTGGAAAAGTGACTGAAGCCGAGTGGCCAGATCAGGACCGATAATATTGATGATTCTTCTTTGAATTTTATCAAGGAACTCTAGGGAAATAGCAGGATCACCAGACTATATATGGCAGCAACATTCTAAGCATGGACGAATGGTAGACATATAGATATGTAAGATAGATAGATTCTGGAGAGAAAAAAATGTCTTTCACGACACAGAAACCCAACCTGACCTAGCAATGGATTCAATATAGACTTTCCACTTTATGTCAGCTGTAAACATTATCCCGAAATGTTGCAACGACTCAATTCCGTTTGTATTCTTAAATTCTATGAAAACACTTTTTCTTTTCTCTGTGGCAGCTTCCATCTTGTGCTTTCCATAATTTCCTTACGTGACCAATTCACATTCATTTGCACAGTTCCCAGAGATGTCTCTATGTTTACCTGTCCGAACGCACATTGTAATAGGGAAAGATGCCTTCCAAAAGCTAGGCAAAGTATTAGGTTTGTGCAAAAATATTGACGTAATAATGTCGTTTTTTGACGTTAAAAAATACGTCAAAAACGACATTGTTACGTCATTTTTGCACCAACCTAATAATAAGAAATAGGAAAATTTGCTAAAAAGCAAAGTAAAGGACGCTGAATTGTTAAGTTTCGTATTTTCTATATTTCTGGGCACAGGGGATCTAATTAAGTATATTTTTATTTTACATGATTTTGTAGAAAGAAGAAATAATTGAATTCTTTTCCTGGGGTACGCAAAAGGAGGTGTACTCAATGAATATCACAGATGCAACACACTTGACTGAACGCATAAAGAGAGAATGTTCTAGAACGGTAATGTGGAGATATTGTAGCGAGTTCACATGAGAGAAAATCCTATCTTTTCCTAAGCACAAATATTCCTGGGTAAGACGATAAACTAAATCCGGCATCCTGGGTAAGACGAAAACCAACATCCAACAGTAAGGCCTCAGATCAGGAGGTTTTGAAGAGCATGAAATCACCTTTAATTGCCTGTCTTCCCATGTCTACACCTACCCATGGTGGTAGCAACTGTAAGGCACCCAAATAGTTAACTCTGAAACTGGGATCAAAACACTATGAAAGTGTAAAAATAGGTTTAAATACCAACCATAATGTTTTTAAGGAAAAATTATTACCAGCAATATATATTTGGAGAAAATAAATATTACCAGCAATACATTTTTAGAAAAAAATATTACTAGCAATAAATTTTTAAAGGAAAAATATTACCAAAAATACATTTTGAAGGAAAAAATATTACGAGCAAGATATTTTTGAAGGAAAAAATATTACCAGGAATACATTTTTGAAGGAAAAATATTATCAGTAATACATTTTTGAACGAAAAATATGAACACTACTTTTTTGAAAGAAAATATTTCTATCAATACATTGTTTAAGGAAAAAAGTATTACGAGCAATATATTTATGAAGGAAAAATATTAATAGAAATATATTTTTTAAGGAAAAAATATTACTATTAATATTAATTTTTGAAGGAAAAATATTATCAGTATTACATTTTTGAAGGAAAAAATAACAACACTACATTTTTAAAGGAAAAATATTACCAGCAAAATTATTTTAAAGGAAAAGTTATTACCAGAAATACATTTTTGAAGGAAAAATATTATCAGTAATACATTTTTTAAGGAAAATATTACAAGCAACAAAGTTTTTATAAAAAAATTTTCCAGTAATAAAAATCTTTTCAGCAAAAGATTTTTATTACTGGAAAAAATTTTAAGTTACCCATTAAGGTTGATATGCCGTAAAACTAAACAAACAAACCGAAAATGCAACAAATAAAAAAATAAAAACAAAACAAAAAACAACTCTATTTAAACATTTCCATTTTAAAGACTGCTTAAAACAATATCTTATTTTGAAGCAAACGCAAATACCACTGAAACGGTGACAGACAACAAATTCTCAGTTTTCAACACTTACATTAATTTCTTACTAAAAAAAAAATAATAATTTCGCAAACTGTGAGATATACCAAAAATAACTTATCTTTAAACAATTCCATGAATTCCACGTGTGGTTGAAGATAAAAATAAACAGAAAAAATAGTACTGCACATCACAAGGATTGGGCCAACAACATTCAATCAACTAGCTACACACTTTTCTCTCAATGGATATGATACCCTTGTTAACTGGAGTAAGATCGCACGGTGAAGATCAGTAAAAGCCAAGTCCTTTTTCTCTCTTGTCATTTTTTTTTTCTTGTCTGTTGCCTGGGGAATCTTTTTCAATCTCACCTTACTCTGGATGATTGCAAGTTGAGAAAGCCAAGCGGAAAGTGACAGGGGTGACTGGAAAATCAAAAGAAGAGACTATATGAAAAAAAGACGATGGTTTAATTCTAACTACCGTATATACTCGCGTAACATGCGACTTTTAAAATCTAATTTTGAAGCTAATTTTAAGAGGGTCACATCATACACGAGATATAAAATTAACGTATGTACTGCTGGCTCTGGCTACGCCGTTGACCAAACTATATATCCATTTTCTGTAGTCAAATTAACTTCTTAATTAGGTTTTCAAAGGTCACATTACACGTTACATTTTTCTCAAAAGAAAATTCTGTCGTGGCCCAAGCCCGAATTTGCTGAAAATTTGCTGAATATCCAAAATTTTAAGCAACAATTTTCCAACAGTTTTTCTTTAATTCTAAAATATTTTCAGAGTTGACTTAGAAAAAATTAAAAATATATTTCCCGGAATACTCCATAAATCTCATATATAAGAAAAAATATATATCAATACCTATATTTCTATGCCCGTGTCCCTTAAGGACATAGGAGATCTATCTATCTATCTATCTATCTATCTATCTATCTATCTATCTATCTATCTATCTATCTATCTCAGTCGCTTCATATCTATTAGGTTGGTGCAAAAATAATGACGTAATAATGTCTTTTTTTCACGTTAAAAATACGACATTATTACGTCATTATTTTTGCACCAACCTAATATCTTTCTCACTGTTCATTATCTATGTCAGTCTGTTCATATCTGTCTATCTATCTATCCACCTGCCGCTTTAGAATCTATCAATCTCAGCGTCTTTATAGTCTATTAATCTATCTATCCCTGTCTCTTCATAATCTATCTATCTATCTATCTATCTATCTATCTATCTATCTATCAACCTGCCGCTTTAGAATCTATCAATCTCAGTCTCTTTATAGTACATTAATCTATCTATCCCAGTCTCTTCATAATCTATCTATCTATCTATCTATCTATCTATCTATCTATCTATCTATCTATCTATCTATCTATCTATCCCAGTCTGTTCATATCTATCTATCCCAGTCTGTTCATATCTATCTATCTATCTATCTATCTATCTATCTATCTATCTATGTCAGTCTGTCCCTAATCTATCTATCTCAGTCCGTATCTTCATAATTTATCTAGCTTCTTTTATGTGCCGTGTCCCTTCAGGACATGGGCGATCATGGCTCCCCAATTTACCCTATCCCTTGTAGCTCTCAATAAGTTTCACCCCTCTGCAACCTCTCCTAGACCACCTTCTGTCATCCACTTGCTCAAGCCCGTCAAGTATGTCATGCGCTCCTTTCCTTTGTCTCACTTTCACTTTATTCGACCTGTATGTATCTGATTCTCCAGGCCTTCCTTTTTCATTAACTCTTCCTGATGTTAAATATAAGATTCCTCTTTGTTTGCATCCTCTCCAAAACCTCATCGTTGCTCACATGTTCCGTTCATAGTATCCTTAGCATCCTTCTGTAGAACAATACCTCCGTTGTCTCGAGTCTCTTCTTCATCTTTGAGGCGACTGTCCAAAATTCTCTGCCGTCAAGGATGAAAAATGTCACGTAGCAGCTCAGTGCTCTTTTCTTGTTACCAAAGAAATCTTCCTGTCTCTCAATACTCTACCCAGCCTTTGGAAACATTTTACATAAATTTTTAGAAAAGGTTCCAGGCTTTATATAGGTTTCAACGTACGTACCATATATTTTCTTATTCAGGAAACAGGTTTTTCGTAATTTTTAATTTTGAAATAATCTGTTTTATTTTATTTTATTTTATTTTTAAATTTACGAATTTAATTTCTGTATGTCATCTTATTGATTAATGGTTCCTTTTTTTACGGCTTATCAACCCTTTGCATGTTATTTAACCCCGTCCTCACCACGGACGTGTTTTTACCGAAAGTGTTTGTCTCAGATATGGACGAAATAAACATGTCCAAAACATAATGTTCTAAAAACAGCTACATACGTGTTTATACCCTACTGAGCTTGAAACGAGCCCAATTGTCAACTCATACATAGTGGTAGAGGTGTTAGCCACCGCTCGGGTATTCAGTTTCTTAGTTACTATGTTAAAAACAAATAAAAGTAATCGTCTGAAATTGAAACGTTTTTCCCAAAATAAATGTCCGGGGTTGGGTTAAAGCCAGAAAAAAAATTTAAATTGTAAGAAAATTTCTTTTTTAGATGATAAGGATTTAGTAATACAAGTCTTAAAAAGTCTTACTAATTAACCCATAGCTGGGGGTAAGTGAATATAGCGAACCCGACTGTAATTGCAACTCATCTCACCGATTAACAATTCCGGGCCATTATCCATTTCACCATATCTAGCCACTGACTCGGCGCTTCGGTGGTCGTACAGGAATCGATATTTCAACGTGATGTGGCCGTAAACCATTGCGTAATCAGAAAAGGAAATGTTTTTCACGTTTGTTAGTTTGGGAATATTTTTTTGTTTTAAAAAATTGTTCACAGAATCATTTGTGAATGTCATAAAATTGCGCTGTTTGTCAATAGATTTAATTTTATAGAAACAAAAAAGAATATCTGCAAAACAAAGCTTAGTCGATACAAGGGCCAATGAAAATTCTCTACCCATCCACGGAGCATTTCAGAAAATTTGATAATAATCTGTTTAACAGAAGTTAGATTATGTTTTAGGCTGCAAGTTCTACACTCGGGAATGTCCGATGAAACAATAGCCTAGTGGAAAGTGACAGCTCATGTAATTGGCATAGAAACTGTGGGATCGTTTCCTCGGTGAAAATGAACAATAACTGTGTGGCAATTAATACGAACAAGGCGAAATATTTCTAGACATGGTCAATCAAACGAGTATATACTCGGCTAACCGAAGAGGAAATCATCCGAAATGCTTGGTATTTATTAATCCACCTACGAGGATTAAATGTGGCACAAGGCCGGTTTAATGTGGGTAGCCCGCGACCCCGTAGTCTCGGCCAAAAATATGACATTTCAACCCGCCTAGACGGGTTCAGGTCCTGTCTACCTCCCCGAAGGAAACCTTGCCCTTCGGCAAAGCTTCGTCCGAGTTCCTCTCTACATTAGAGAGTTCGACAGAAGCCAGCCCGGAAGCTCACAAATCGCAGATACTACACTTTGATCCTAGCGACCGGGCCGGGCAGCTTTGATAATAACAACGAAGATGAGGAAAATATGGTCGCATTTATATGGATGACGTTTCTCATTTTTATTGTTGATGTGCATGATGTGAATCAGGGAAAAAAACGCTTGTAATTTTGCAGGAATTAACGTAATCATTACTGATGAATTAATCAAATTATATCTGTTTAGTTTAAATGCATTGCTTACTATAGAAATGCATTGTAAATCAGGAAGATAGAGTATTTGGAGGTTAGCAATTAATGCAAGCATAACGGAAATAGTTGGCCTATTATACGCCTCATGTAAATGACAGGATAATAATTTTGACTGTAGATATGCATTCGATATCAAAAAAAAAGGGGGGGGGATTGTCAGTGATCAAGTATTAGGTTGGTGCAAAAATAATGTCGTTTTCTCACATATGTTACTATGTGAGAAAACGACATTATTTTTGCACCAGCCTAATATTAATGCAGTTTTCACTGAAACAGCACGATTATATATATATATATATATATATATATATATATATATATATATATATATATATCCTTTAAATGGTTTTTCTAATCTCTGAAAAATTGCGGCCATTATGCCGATAACGCAAATGCATTTCTAATGATGAAGAAAGAGAGAAAGAAAGATACAAAGAAAGAAAGAAACCAAAGAAAAGGAAAAACTTAATGAGAAAGAAAGACAGAATGAAAGAAGGAAAGAAATTGAATAAGAAAGAAAGTTAAAAAGACTGTTTAATAAAAAAGGAAAACAATAAAGAAAAAAAAAACAAAGAGAAAAAAAAAAAGAAAAGTAAACGAGAAAGAAAAGAAGGAAAGAGAGAAACGTTTATGAGAAAGAAAGTGAAGAGATTTAATAATAAAGTTAACAGGAAAGACTAAAAAAGGAAGATATTAAAGAAAGAAAGAAATAAAAAGAGAAAGAAAGAAAGAAACAAAGTCTGAAAAAAAAAAGAAAAAAAAGAAAGATAAACTTAATAAGAAAGAAGGAAAAAATAATAATAAAGAAAATAAACACGAAAGAAAGAAAGAAAAAGAAAGAAAGAAAGCGAAAAGACAGAAAAGATTGAAAAGAGATTGCCAAATAGGAAGAAAGAGATGACCATTTGTCCTCAAGTCTCACTAAAAAATTAATAATGTTACATGTATGACGTAAAGGAATTTCTAATTACTATAATATAGACATACATGAAAAATCAGAAAGAAAGGTATTGTCAGTGGTCAAGAAAACAGGCAAATATCAAAGAGAAGAATTGTTATTTTTTTTTTTATTCAAATGTATTGGTAATGATTTTACTACTGAATTGCTTTAAAATGTATGGTCAATGGTCAGGAATTCAAGTCTTAGCTGAATAGGGTTACAATTTGTATCACGTAAACGAATTGCTAATTCGTTTCTGAGAGAAATTCATCGAAACTTAGGGGTTTTAGATAATAACGAATTAATGGAAACTTTACTGTTAGATTGATTTTATTTTACGACTTATCAACCCTTTGCAGGCTATTTAAAGCTAGAAAACGTGTTTAGATTGTAAGAATATTTTTTGTAGATAATAATGGTTCATTGATACAAGTTTTATTAATTAACCCATAACTGTTGGAGAAAAGATAAATGCATGCCTTTTGAACGGGTATTTGCACATGTGATGATAAGGAATCCGGCTGGAATTAGAACTGGAACTCGGTTCTGTGATTTTCAATTCCAAGCAGTTATCCCATACACCATCCACTCATCCAAGCTTACAGCACATGATATAGCCAACCGGTCACCCATCTAGCTACTGAGGTGAAGAGGTCAGCCATATGCTTAACTTCGGTAAGCATACGACAACCGGTGTTTCAGCCTGGTATGGCTGTAAGTCTGCTTTGCTGTTAGCAGAAAATGACTAAACAGAGAGAGAGAGAGAGAGAGAGGAGGGGGGATTTGGAATACAGAGAGAAAGAGAGAGGGGAGGAAAGAGTCGGAGAAAGAGAGGTGAAGAGAAAGGAAAAAAAAGTCTACGATAAAAGCATAATATTGTATAGATAACCTGATTAAAAAACAAAAACAAAACAAAAACAACAACTGATAGGCTGATCAATCTAAGACAGAAAATAAAATCGATCAAGAGATTTGGCGGAGTACATAAAATCCATCACATCATTCTCACTATTTGTCTTTTTTTTTTCTTTTTTCTTTTTTCTTTTTTTCTTTTTATTGCTATTTACCCGCTGGACTTCGATGCGATTGGTTAGAAATTGAGAGACTTCAAAGAAAACAAGAAAAATATGGGAAACAGGTGATAGAAGCTGAGACGATGTCAGCTGACTGGCGTCAAAAGGGCGAAAGTCCAACTGTGATGGGTTTGTGCTCGTTTGACAAAAAAAAAAAAAAAAAAAAAAAGAAAAAGAAAAAGGGGAAAAAAACGGAAGAGAAAAAAAAAAGAAAAATACCTGAATACTGTCAACCTTTAATCCCATAAAATGACAATATATGATGAACAACGAAACACACACACAGACACACACACACATATATATATATATATATATATATATATATATATATATATATATATGTATATATATATATTGAATATATATATATATGTATATATATATATTGAATATATATATATATATATATATATATATATATATATATATATATATATATATATATATATTGTGTGTATTTAGGCAGCATCTTTTCATTATATATATATTGAATTAGGATTGAATAAATATATATCCACAAAAACCTAACAGAAATATACACACACACACGCACACGCAGGCACGCACTCATTCACACACAGGCGCGCTCACACACACACGCATATACACACACACACAAACACACAGATATATGAGGGTGTGCCAAAAGCAAGCCAGCTAAGTCGGAACCTTTCAGCATATATATATATATATATATATATATATATATATATATATATATATATATATATATATATATATATATTGTGTGTGTGTGTGTGTATTTCAGTTGCGTTTCTATGGATATAAATATACATGCATATGTTTTCAACTTTATTAAACAGTATATTCGTTTTTACCTATTTTTTCCAGAAATCTTATTACAGAAAATCGCCATTGCAGCAGAAGGATATATATATATATGTGTGTGTGTGTGTGTGTGTAATTTGCTTTAGGTAGATATGTGTGCGTGTTTGTGTTAGCGTGTAAGTCTATGTGTATTTGCATATGTTTGCCTGTGTATATAAGGTATAAACGAGTGTATGCTGAAAGTTTCATTTTCTTGCGCAAAAAGCTGAGCTGCATTGAACCAGAATAACATTTAAAATGAATATATATATATATATATATATATATATATATATATATATGAAGAAATATAATTCTTAAGGTATGCTATATTCATGGGATAAAGTGCTCAATATCAGACATAGAGCGTATGTAAATATCAATATAAAAGTGAACATTGAAGTCAAAACTTAGAGGCGACAGATTGACGATTGCGTCTAGCATGAAACAGTCCGTCGCCTCTGTGTGTTCACTTCAACGTTCACTTATATATATATATATATATATATATATATATATATATATATATATATATATATATGTGTGTGTGTGTGTGTGTGTGTGTGTGTGTGTGTGTACAGGGAGTCCATCAGGTCTCTTTATGATTTATGATTTAAAACATTTATTCCAAAAGCAAATGAACAGACAAATATATGGAAATGTGAAGTAGATATATAAAATTTATTTAACTAATTAAATATATCTCTATATGGACAGCATTACTCACGACGGTACTTAATTTACACGACCGAAGTTTTCCTCAAATTCTCTTGGTCGTCCTCTCCTTCCTTTATCCAACACCGTCTCTGCCTCCATAAATTCCTTGTGTCATGCACGAATTGACGGACGTGACGTTGGAATCTTTCATACAAAGTTCTCTAGCTTCGCTAAATCTGCGTAGCTGATTTTGTTTCAGTAAACCATGACACACATTTACATAATATTTCTATCTAAACATTTTTTCAGGAAAATAAGGTTTCTCAAGTAGCTGTTATCGCTCTTTCACCTACTCATATCGGTTTCCTTCCTAACTTTTTCCCTGAAATTTACAGTTGAGATGGCTCGATGTATCCGTAAGTTCTATGCAAAGAGGCTATTTTCTCGATTTTTTTTCTTGTGGAACTCTTTTCCAGTTTCTTGCTTTCTAGACAAAATTAATCACTACATTATTCGGACTATTTTCCTCATTTTTCTCGCCATATTTATTACAACGTTTCCACCGTTATACGTTCCGACCTTCTTTAGGTGGTTGGAATGTTGAACTGAACTGTCCTCAAGGACAGATGCCACAGTGAATAAAAGCGTTAGTTAGATCCAGTGACAGGACCGAAAGAGTGTGAGTTCAATATCCGGTTAAGGCAGTGGAGAACTTGGAGAGGGGAATTAACAGGAGATAACTGATAACTGACATCGATTAAACAAGGCTTGTGGAACTTGAACAGTCTACCCCAGTGATCGAAATAAGTTCGACATTCCAACCACCTGAAAAAGGCCGGAGCGTACAACGGCCGAAACGTTGTAAAAATATGGCGACAAATATGAGGAAAATAGTCCGTATAATGTAAATAGTGTACATAATACCTCATCTCAAAAATATAGACAGATACAAAATCAATCTTCAATAATTTAAATGCACTATCAATCGCTATCTATTGTCCTCCAGCTTCTTCTTGTTTTGTTCTTGCTCCTTAGTAATGTTTTCTAATTCTTCCACATCCAGTAACCCCTTCTGTACTAGTGGATTTACTGTCTTACTTGGGGTAAACTTGATTAAAAAAATAATACTGTGGAATACCAAAATATTGATCATGTCATTATAATTCTTTCTACTTGCATGTTATATCCATTGCAGGTGTTGCTGTGTTTTAAAAGCGTCCAGTGATGTAATTTCTGTGGTTTGGGGAAGATTTTACTCATGATTCTGTAGCGCGTGTTTAGGTGTTTCTCAGAAGAATGTTCCTTGCTAAAACCTAGAGGCTTCATTCGCACATGGATCATTTTATGATCGATCTGAATAAGTTTAGATACTTCTGTCCGAATCCTGAGCCATACATGACATCCCTATGAATCTCTCAATATGACAAGCATATTTAAGAGCATGAATCAAGGTCTTATGTTCATTTTTTTTTTGTGACAGCTTTCAGTGATGTATGAAACTACATCTAGCGCAGCCTATTCTATGTTCAGTTTCCTTATGTCGCATACTAAATTTGTTATAACTCATCATACACTGAAATGTTTATTATTTACAAATATTTTATGATTGATTCAGGTTATGTGCCTTCCCTGCTCTCATTCCAATAGTTTATGCTTTACAAAAAGTTATCTTGAGTCATAAGTTTTGGAACACGTGACAGAGGATACAATGAGCAATTTGCACGTTTGAATGTCAAATAAGATTGACGAAGTAAACAATCGTGTGTCATTGACTTTAAAATACGTCAACAAGTACTCTATTGTACACTTTTCACATTCGATCACAGTCTATCACGGGATTTTGTGTCAAGTTTTAATTTAAAAACAAAATTAAATTTTAGTTTAATTTGAATTTAAAAGCAAACTTTCTCGAAACGTTCTTTCAATCACAATCGAAATAGTTCTTTCTTAAATGTATACACAATTCAGATTAGGTACCTCCACTGAATTTTCGAAAACCTAAGGTTTAAAATTTTAAAAAGAATGAAAACGCATCCTTGAAGATTTCATTTTAGCTTTAATTGAAAGCTAAATGATTAAATTTACTATTTCCAGTAAGTAAAATAATCTGGTGTATTTCAAATACAAATTATATTTATTTGCTCGCTTTTACAAAATCGATAAATATCGGGCATTTTTACACATTTGTAAACAAAAGTTAATTGTAGGTTTTAAAAATTTTCAAAAAATAAAATATAATTTTCTGAAACTTCGTTTAATATTAGCTGATTTAAAGTGTAATTAATCCGATTTGAAAAAAAAAAAAAAAAACATTATTTACTTTAAGCTGAAAATAACAGAAATGGATTTTAAAAACAAAAGGTACCGGTTATTACACGCTTATCAACGTCACTCGTTACACATAGATCACTTGACAACCGATGATAAAATATGTCAGCATCTTTTCTGTTGTTCTACGGAGACTTTATCTGTTAAAACATAATTTAAGAAAATGACGGGTGAGCTCCTTTTTTTTTTAAAATATAATTTTAAATTACTCATTAATCTAAAAATGTTGGAAAATATTCTCCATAATCTGATTTTAGGAATGTTGATATCACATTTACTATAAACATCGCTCTTATTTTCTGATAATGTCGCGTTTCGGCGACCATATTTCCAAACAGGGGCACGTTACGAAATATTTTATATGCATAAAAAAATTATTATTTTTTAAAATCTTGGTGTATAATAAGTTGTATTAAGCTTTTCAATTTTTGATTAGTAAATTAGTAAATTTCACTTAATAACAATATCATCTAACCGGAAGAAAGTAATGCAGAATTTTAAACAATAAATTATTATAATTAAATTAAAAATAATGA
The DNA here is from genome assembly GCA_963932145.1 of Acanthosepion lycidas. Taxonomy (NCBI): domain Eukaryota; kingdom Metazoa; phylum Mollusca; class Cephalopoda; order Sepiida; family Sepiidae; genus Acanthosepion; species Acanthosepion lycidas. Next base: position 51,901,689 of record OZ010610.1, on the reverse strand, counting down.
AAACAATTCTTGTAAAATTCATTACTTATCCAAAAAATGTTTTTGTCTTGATACAATAGTGTCCTTAAGAAATCGTATTTATAAAAGCAGTTACAATATTTTCCAATTGAATAATGTCGTAGTTTTATTACATTTTTTTTTTTATATTTAACGATTCGACGCAGATTTCCGGAAAATGAGCAGTAGCTTGAAAAAGAAAAATTGATGACTTACATTCTCCAAGGACTTTTGCTTTTAATGAATAAAAAAAGATTTTGGAAAGAAATTTTAATTTCTTGAAATTTCATGAAATTAAAAATGTTGCGGTGTAACATATGTAAAAAAAAAAAAATACTTTACCAGGATTTTCTAAAAAAAATATTTAAAAAATAATTGCTTCATTCTATTCAAGAATGAAGCAATTATTTTTTAAATAGTCCTGAGAGTTTAATTAAAATCCGACAATTATTTGATTTTTGCAAGAATTTTCAAATCAATGTGCTTTTCTCCGGAAAAAGAACAAAAACACTAATCGTAAATATTACGTCTACCACAGACGTAAAAAGGACAAGATTTTTAACCAAAATTTCGAACGTGCTAGAAAGAATTAAAAAAATTAATAAAATAATAAAAACAATACGTTGGTCTTTTCTTTTAATTCTAACAAACATTTTGATGATAAACCTTCGTCTTTATTGAGTTCAGGGTCTTTTTTCATTATGTGTCCTTAAGTGAAAACGTGGAGGTACACGCTATAGATGAAAGTTGTTGTCAGTATATAAAAAATCACGACAAATATTTTGATGGCCCCGAATAATTATATATATATATATATATATATATATATATATATATATATATATATATATATAAGTAAACATTGAAGTCAACAATTACAGGCAAGAGTCTGTTTCATGCTATATGCAATCGTCAGGGCACGATTGCGTCTAGCATGAAACAGTCTGTCGCCTTTAAGTGTTGACTTCAATGTTCACTTTTATATTTACACAAACTCTATTTCTGATATTGAGCACTCTATCCCATAGATATAGCACACCTTAAAACTATATTTCTTGTGTGGACATCTTTCTATTAAAAAAAAACAACAAACAAAAAAAACAAAAAAACATTTAACACTCCATTTCCACTGTTAAATAAGGTGAGGTTGATAGTAGGAGAGGGATCTTTGATATACAGGGCCTCTCTAATAGCGAGATGTTTCTGGTAATGTGATTTATATAGAATTTTAGTGTTTGTGATCAAAATGTTCCGTAAGGGTTATTGCCAATTGTAGGTTGATAGATTTTTAATAGCACTTTGATCTGATAAGTGACACCTGAGACGTCTACTCAAGGAGGTGGTAGTATGTCCCATATAGATCACGGATTTGTGACAAGAAATACAAACACACACACACATACATACGCTAAATAGAAAAGTAAGCTCAGAGAGGGGAGGTGGGGGAGATATTTTTTCATTTTCCGATAAACCGGAATAAATTTTCCACAATCGTCAATGATGGCCTATTTATTTTCCGCCTTTTCTACAAATACACTCAATATATATATATATATATATATATATATATATATATATATATATATATATATTAGGTTGGTGCAAAATAATGTCGTTTTTTTACGTATTTTTAACGTCAAAAACCGACATTATTTTTGCACCAACCTAATATATATATATATATATATATATATATATATATATATATAATATGATAACGGAAGTTTTTTTTTTGTGATGTGTTTCATCCAGTTTGTCATATTTTTCTAAATACTGTTTGCTGATACATAAAAGTATACAAAATTATATACAGTTATATCATATATATATATATATGGATAAAGATAAAAGGAAAACTTATCTTAGCCTCGCGTTTCGTCCTCTGAGTGACTTTACCAAGTCAACTGCAAGGATTTTCTTTTGTAACAAGTAGTTACATACATGAGCAAAAATATTATTGGGTTTTAACATTTTAAATTTAAGAACGCTCAAAACGTTTCATCAAGCTAACCCGAAAGTGATGCAGGCTAAGGAGGACGTCAACTGAATGTCAAATAAGCGAATGTGAGTAAGTGATGTTCTTGAATTTTCTTTGATTTTATATAAATCTGCTCCCCGGATATTTTCAGTAACTACATTCATGAATTAATTAATACTTTTCCAAGACATGATTATAAAAATGTTAAAAAATTAAAAGAAAATACACGCATATATATATATATATATATATATATATATATATATATATATAGATAGATAGATAGATAGATAGATAGATAGATAGATAGATAGATAGATAAACAAAGAGTTGAATGGATAGATAATGGATAACCTGAGATAGATAGATAGATAGATAGATAGATAGATAGATAGATAGATAGATAGATAGATAAAAATCGTGAGAAAAGTGAGAGAGATTAAGCAAAGTGACAGAGAGGGAAAGGAAAATAGAGTGAGCAAAATTAAGATATAGGGCGAGAGAAAGACGGAGGTATGAGTACTAATAGATAGATAGATAGATAGATAGATAGATAGATAGATAGATAGATAGATAGATAGATAGATAGATCGTGAGAAAAGTGAGTGAGATTAAGGAAAGTGACAGAGAGGGAAAGGGAAATAGAGTGAGCAAAATTAAGATATAGGGCGAGAGAAAGACGGAGGTATGAATACTAATAGATAGATAGATAGATAGATAGATAGATAGATAGATAGATAGATAGATAGATAGATAGATAGATAAAAATCGTGAGAAAAGTGAGAGAGATTATGGAAAGTGACAGAGAGGGAAAGGAAAATAGAGTGAGCAAAATTAAGATATAGGGCGAGAGAAAGACGGAGGTATAAACACTAATAGATAGATAGATAGATAGATAGATAGATAGATAGATAGATAGATAGATAGATAGATAGATAAACAGACGAGAAAAATGAAACAGAGGTGAAGGAAAAGAAAGTGAGCAAAATTAACATACCGGGCCAGAGAAAGATGAAGGTGTGAATAATAGATAGATAAATGGATAGATAGATTCCGACTGCAGTAAAACTCCGAATAGATTACAAAAAATTAACAAGTCTACAGATGCGCTGTTATTTCCAGAAATACACTTACACACACGCACGCAAATATACAAGCATATACACACACATATGTGCGTGTGTGTACATTCCTGTGTACGCGGCATCCTTCGGTCTCGAGAGACCCTTGGATCTTCCCCCAGAAAGTTATGCCTCAACTACTAATGATATGTACACATACACATATATAATTATAAAACAAACATACGCGCACAAGAACAGATATGTACATACAGGAATGCACATCCTTAAAACAATAATAGGGAAAATGAAAAATTTATATTGCCGATCTAATCAATCATTGCTCGCTGGATAAAAGTTGAACCCGATGTGAACTGGCACAAGACATATAACGAGTTTTTTTTTACAAATATTTTTTTTGTATTTTTGAGATATTTACAACAGAGAAGAATTTGTCATTGGCGCGAACTTTAGACTTCCTCTGATTACGTTATTCAGAAGCATGACATGTTCCTCGGAACCTATGACACGTCGGGGTCTTATGGATATTTCGCATTGAAACACCGGTTCCCGTACGGTCACCGAAGACTGGTCACTACCTAGATGAGTGACCGCTTGGGAATACCAGGTGAGGTAAGCTTGGATGTGCGGGTGGTGTAATGGCTAATGGCTCGAAATTGTTATTCGGAGAGCCGAGTTCGAAATTCCCGTTTGGTTCGTTATATTCACTTACTACCTCCTTTTCCCCCCACTATGGGTTAATTAGTAAGACATTTATCACTAAACTATTATTATCTCCACCCACAACAAATGAAGGAAAAGATTCGACACATTAAAATATTTTCTGGTTCTAAACGGTAAAAAAACAATCAATCTGAGATCTGTAGAGAAGAACTTGTCTCCGTTGTGATCTTAAACCCTCCTCAGATTAGGTTATTCACAAGAGAAGATACATTCCTTGGGTTCTACGTCCGTCGGTGGCTTACGAATATATGACATTGAAACACTGGTTCCTGTACGGTTACCAAAGGCTGGTGAATGTCTAGATGGGTGACCACGTGGGACTACAATGTGCTGTAGGTTTGGGTCTTCAAGTGGTGGGATATGTAATGGTTTGGGGTTGTTAATCAGAGATACGAGAACCATTTCTCATCTGGTTCGATATATTCACTAACGCGCAAAGCACTCTTCAGAAAGGTAGCATTGCATTTCTTTCCCAAGCAGCTGGTGTTGAATTAGTAGATTAATAAAACTCATTATTATCCACACGAAAGTTCTGACAATCTAAAAACCGTCATGGATAAGACGATAAACTACATCCGACAGCGAGGTAATTGCGGGGATGGGAACCACTTCTTACCTGCTGGTGTTATCAGGTCCAACCTGATCCAGGGTCGTGCCATTTGTCAAGGTCCCAACTATGGGCAAATAGTTAACAAAAGAAAAGGGATCAAAACACTATAAAAATATAAAAATAGGTTTTAATATCAGCAATACTTTTTGGGAAAAATTATTACCAGCAGTACATTTTTGAAAAAGAAAATACATTTAAAAAAAAAAAGAAATTACAAGCAATAACAATTCTGTCGGTATTAAATAAATAAATCATTGACGTTGATATGCCGTAAAGCAAACCAAACCAAGCCAAATAATCTAAAAATATTTCTGGCTTTAAATAACCTGCAAGAGGTTGATAAATCGTAAAAAAAAAACGTTGGTTGCAACAGCATTCTAATTATCAAGTCATTATTCATAGTTGTTGAAATCCACCATACTTTAATGAATATTACCTTGAAATAAAAGAGGGTAGATATGAACTTCATTTCTAACCATCACTGGGCAGCTTCAGATGATTGAGTTTTGAAATCAGCGTTGTCATTCTTGTAGACTAGTTGCCAGTCATGGCTAGAGATCCGATTCTGACTTTCTATTAAAAAAAATATTCGATTCCAAGTGAATGTAACGAATTTGACCCTAATTTTAACCCGGCATCTATTATTATACCTTGAAGTCCAAGTTGTTTTTATTAAGCCACGAAATATTTGAAGATTCTCATATATTGTAAGCATTTCATCCCAAGCAAGGCGGAAGTGTCACTAGGATGCAATGGGTTACAGAGGACTGAGAGCAAAAGTAAAGAGTGGTGTTTGAGGAAAGGGATATAGAGAAGGAGGGAGATCAGAATTTCTCAAGTTCAGAAAACACAGAAATGATAAAAACCGGTAGTGTCGTGAAGTATCGTGTTAGTCCTATTTACCAAAACATGCAGCAAAGAGAGATTGTTGTCCAAACACACAACAATATATATATATATATATATATATATATATATATATATATATATATATATATATATATGAAGAAAAATATACGGAAAAAAACAAACAAAAATCCTTATATGCAATTATGCTGTTTTAATGTTAATATGTCAACGTCGGACGTTTCGGTCTAATAAACCATCTTCAGGACATATTCATAAAATATAATTAACATTATCAATTCAACATGACAAAGACGATGGACATAAGAACAAGACTTATCCAAACAGATAACTGAAAGTTTTATATGATCAGCGTTCCGTTTTAAACATGGTCACGTTGTCGTCACGTAGGCGACGCTGTGAAAACGTATTCCTAAAATTTGAGTATTTTGAATGAAAAACAAACATTAAAAGATTATTAACATTAAAACCGCATAATTGCATATAAGGATTTTTGTTTGTTTTTCCGTATATTTTTCTTCATACTGTCGGATCTATATCCATATATTTGCTTACACACACACACACACACACACACACACACATATATATATATATATATATATATATATATATATATATATACAAGTATATGATTGGTGTATATGGAATGAATTCCAATAACCAACAATTACTATTCTTAAAAGAGTTCTCAATACAAAGTAGAGCAGATATAATAATTTATTTAAAAAAAAATTATAACATAAATATGTTATAAAATCACTACAAAAATAACCATTTTGTTTCAACACCCTCGGTGTCTTATCAAGTGATGATGTTGAATGTAAAATAAATGGTTTTAAAAGTTTCAAATTAATTAACAATCCTTCGAAAGGGGAAAACGTTATTACAAAGGCTAGATGGACCAATTAAAATACAAGTATAGGAAAATTCAAAAAGCTTGACAACGAAGTCATATTGAATAAGTTTGAAATGATCCTGGAATAATATATATATATATATATATATATATATTTGAACTTTATATCAATCATTCACGTGCTTCCATGCCTTAGCTACGATTTATTAATGATGTTCATGTAATTTTTTATCAATTATTAGGTTGGTGCAAAAATAATGACGTAATAATGTCGTTTTTTGACGTATTTTTAAGGTCAAAAAACGACATTATTACGCCATTATTTTTGCACCAACCTAATACATCACAATTCTTCTGTTAAGCTTGGACAGTAAGTAGAGTCCCGTAGTGTTATAAAAACTCGGAGAATTCCGGTAAGATATCTTTAATCATTTCTAAGATACAAGGGTTCAAAGCTTAATCTATAAATGGATATTTTTTTTTTTTACACGATCTGGAGAATTTTGCTGTTGCACTCGGCGAATATTAGGTTGGTGCAAAAATAATGTTACTATGTGAGAAAACGACATTATTTTTGCACCAACCTAATACATACATACACACACACATTTTCCCATGGAAGAGGGATTTGCAAATGAGGGGTTTAGATTTAGATTATTTCATGCCCTTGATTGAACAGAGAACTCAACTTCAGGTAGAAAGTATGAAACATTTAGCGCACAGTTATTTATCTATCAGGTAGGTTTTTGTCTACGTTTCTTTGGGGGAAAGTAATTAATCTGTACTGACAAATCTAGATATTAATATTTCATTGTATGTATGAAATCAATTCCACGCCTCATGTAGCTTTCGTCTGCTGAGATCCATTGCTATCTTTCTTCCTTACAATTTACTATTTGTCACTAAAGCGATCGCATTGTCTTTCTCCCTTTTGTTCCATAAATATATGGGCTTGCTGGGATATTCTATAAACGACTATGCACTTCTTGCAAAATATCCTGATGTTTGGTCAGTAAATCAGTATTTGCGACCATAACCAGTCTAATAACATTTGAATATCCCGAATATATATATATATATATATATATATATATATATATATATATATATATATATATATATATATATATATTAGAATTAGCTTTTATGAATCTGAATTGTTTTTTATTATTTTAAGCGTTTTTAAAGCACATTTCAATATATGGTTCCATATATATATATATATATATATATAGTTAAGGTATGAAGAACTTGGTAATCCGTATGGGTAATCCCAAGGAGGATGAAATCCTGAGAGCTCAATGTAAATCCAGAGCTAATATTTATTTCTTCGGGTTCTTTTTAGACATCTAAATTACTATCAAGCATTAAAATCTATTCTTTACATAAATTGCTAAAACCCAATTACAGCCTCTTTTTCTTTACTTCCCTCTCCGTCTTCTTTCTTTTTCCTTTTCTCCCTTTTCCCCTCCCATTTCAATATATCACTTCCGTTAAGTTAACCGTCTAAATAGGTCAAGGTCTGGTCACTCCTCCTCCCCCAATACAAAGTATGCTTGAGAGAGATATGAAATTAATCCCTCCCTATAATCTACCATGTCTCTTTATCTACTCTTTTTACACTCTCTGTTAAATTACAAAAACTTACACTACTAAATCAATTTTAATTTCATTTTTCGTTTCATTTCATTTTTGGAAGTGGTATCTGATGATCCGGAGTCCTTTAAAAGGGCTGTGGTGAAATAAATTATTATAATGGTACCTTAAAGTGGTCTGTTTTCCTTTTAATATATATATATATATATATATATATATATATATATATATATATATATATATATATATATATACAGGTAAGATGATAAAGAAATAAATATTAACAAATTGTTTACTCGCCAGTAATTTTGAATCACCTGATGAGATGAATTTGATACGCATTGTAATATGACTGCAATTGTGAATAAAGCAATGACAAAACTATATATATATATATATATATATATATATATATATATATATATATATAAAATTATTTATTTAAAAATATGATTCCAACGCTACATAAGAGTTCTCATGTTTCAAAATAAGAGCCTAAATCTTCAATATAATTATTTGAATTAAATTGAATTAAAGTACTAAGCTCTGTTCTATCTACTTTTATATTTATGCTCTACTTTTGTATCGAGCACTACTTTGTATAAATAATAACAAAATTAATAAAGAACTTTGGATTATTTACCTAATGATTTCTTTCCTATTTTCTACACACACATACACACACACACACACGTGTGTGTGTATTTAGGCAGCATATTTTAATTCAAATATATTTGGTTAAATAATTCATTCATATCATAGTTTTCGTTATGATCCTTTCGGGATTACGGATTAATTTCTTTGTAGCCTTAGAAATATAGAAAACTTAATAAACCGTGTAAAATCAAATCCTTCAACAAACAAGATTTTCTACACCGAATTAGAAAAATATTAAAAAAAAACCTCATTAATAAAAATTCTAAAAAAAATATCATAAACACTAATATATCCTCCGTTGAACCAAGTAATAAAAAAAATAAAATTAATTATACATTTTATTAAATTTAATACAATCAACCTAGTTGTCTGAAACAATTTTCTCTGCCAACTAGCATCTTGCAAAAGGCCAACATTGTATATCAGTTTAAATGTCATTTAGGAGATTGTATCTCTAATAAAAACATGTCAATACGTACGTTGGCTTTACTACAAACGATGGTAAGAAAAAGGCTTAGATTTCATATGCCGAAGCATATTTCAATATCTGAGCATTTAAGGAACACTCATGCATACATTTACAGATCAGACAGATATTATTTGAAAATACATCTATACTATATAAAAACAATGATAAGCAAAACCTAATTGCTGCTCTTTATATAAGAGCCCCAAATAAAGTCAACCATGAGTATAGCAACAAAGTCCTTAAATGACTATGAAAAAAATACGGGCAAAAATGGAAGAGATACTTCCCTTATACTGGTAAAAAAAAAAAAACAAAACACGTGAACTTTAACGTTTCATAAGCAGTAAATACGAACAGTTTAAATGTTTTGAATTTAGAAAACACATATACATACTCACAAACAACTTAATCTCCTGAATATCGTCTCAGATGAGACTGAAAAGAGTTGGGAAAATAAAAATAAAACATTTAAAAGAAAATGTTGGTATTTTTCTTAATCAATTTTCTAATCTTCCATAGAAATTAATCCGTGAACTCGAAAGGATTACAACGAAAACTAATCGACATGATATGTCTAATTTATTTAATAAAACCTGTTTGAATATATATATATATATATATATATATATATATATATATAGAGAGAGAGAGAGAGAGAGAGATAGATAGATAGATAGATTGGTGAAATATATGACAAATCTGAAAAAAATACTTCTAATGTGTTTCGTCCTTTATCGGACTAAATTTGTCATGTTGGTAAGACTACATATACGTCCGAATGAGGGATGCTGGGAATTTTAGATTTTTTTATGTAGTCTATTTCATCTAGAATCATGGTCTCTCTCGAACGCTCATATCAGGTATTCTATCGTCTTGAATCACGGTCCTTTTCTGTCCTTCCCTTAATCCACCAGTTTTCTTATACTCTGTCACTTTTAATCCCTGTAACCGATCTGCGGTTACAAGTGACATTACGTTGCAAATAATCTGTTTATAATAAACATAGCAACTACATTTATCGGCCTGAATGTCCGTGAAACTTCATAGAATATATGTATCCTCCGACAGGAATCGAACCTCTATCCATCACGGAACAGTCATATAGCCTGACGTGCTATACTGTTTAGCTACAGAGGCAGTGTCTGGTTAGCAAACTCAAATTACTTTTTTTAAACACCAAATTCCCCATGATTTCTCTCGAATGCTCATATCAGCTGGAAGCGTATCGTAACATAAACAAATGACGTCATATATTATGAAATGGATTAAGTTCAAAAATTATTTTAATATTCATAAAAAACAAACTTGTTTTGAAAATTGCAAACGCCAAACATTTTTTTAGATTAAACAAAATAATTAAAATGCAAACAGTTCGCTCACAAATATTTCATCTTTTAATCTGTCAATATAATGAATTATGAAATCCGTAACTATCAATCAAGCAGATGAAAAAAAACATTTTAAAGACGTCACGACAGCCAGATTAACAACTAATACAGACAAGACGATGCTCGTAAGATAAACTGCATTGAGAGGAATCTTGTTCAAGTATATGGTTTATTAATGGCCGACTGGCAAGTCACGACTCTGTACAATAATAGCGAATTATGTTTCTCTAATGAAAGAACGTAGCCCAAAGAATTCAGTCCTGATAGGACGTTGCCCGTCTACAGATAACAGAATATCTCATCCAATTTTCTTTATTTTTTTTCAAATTGTAATTTCTATATAACTGTGAATTCACACATTACATTTCTCTAACCAGTGTTATTTCGAGATCAAAATGATGTTTTGTTGTGTCGTCCATGCAAATGATGCACAGAGAAGAATGAGTGCTTAATATATTTATTCAGCACCAGTATCCGGTGCTAACGGAAATATACAAAAAACACAGAACAATACGTTACAAAAGAATTAACAAGACAACCTACAAGGAATAGATGAGGGTCAAATGCTGTATAGCCAAATGAAGTAAGATCAAACCGAATGTTAATCAGCTTAGTATCACCTTATAAATCAAATGTTGAAGTCTTTAATCGTAGACTATTTAAGGCTATGAGCCAGGCCATCTTGTAGAGTGCTGAAGGGGTGCTAGCTACTCTACATTTTTACAATTTTCAAAGAAAAAGGAATATATTAGAAAATAGATTTTTGTTTCTGCCATTGACAATAACAATTCACTGCAACATATCTCAAAGCCGCTTAACAGTCATTCGAAAATTCCCATTACATAACATTAATACGTCTTAATGATGCAATTGCGTTATTTGAATCACGACGAAACTATATAACATGTTAACTTACTGTACCGAGTCCCTTCGCGAAATAGGCGATCATGGCTCTCCACAATATCCTTGATATATTTGGAAAGGATATTAGAATAATCAGGAATGAAACCGCCTACATATGGACAGAAAAAGAGTTCAGTATATATATATATATATATATATATATATATATATATACTTGTGCAGGTATGCAGAAAATAGAAAAGAACACGTTGGGTGCATAATCCGGGGTTCCTTAGTATTTTTGTTTTTATTTTTAAAAAACAGTGCTCCATACAGAAGTAGAGCTTATATTATAATAATATTTTTTGTTTAAAAATATGATTCCTTCGCTGTAATGAATCATATTTTTAAACAAAAAATATTATTATAATATATATATATATATATATGTATATATATATATATATATATATATATATATATAGTAATAATATAAATGTAAGAAATTATACTCGTTCGGAAAACCTTGGGTACTTTGATATGCAAATAAACAAACCAATACCCAAGGGGAAAAAAGGTACCAGAAAAGAAAAAACAGAGAACATGTACATCAACCGAAGACAATCGTCTAGCATCCAAGTTCAGAGTCCAAAGCAAAAAAAAAAAACAAAAAAAAAACGATACGAGTAAGTAAAATAACTAAGTAAAGTGCTCAATAAGTAGAGCAAAACTAATCAGACCTAAAGAGCCAGATAAACCTACACCAAGGTTTCACCTACACGGATCGTCATGGAATATTCCCTTACGATTCGCGTAGGTGAAACCTTGGTAGGTTTATCTAGCTCTTTAGATTTAATTATATATATATATATATATATATATATATATATATATATATATATATATAGATAGATAGATAGATAGATAGATAGATAGATAGATAATATTAGTGGTAAATATACACATACATATGCAAAATATATAAATATATATACATACATGTTTAGAATAGTCCATTATGTTAATAAATACTGCCTCAAGAGGAAGCAGGGAGGTCAGTCTGAAGTCTGGAGTGAACTCCGTCAAGAGTCTGTCAGTCAGTCAGAGCGAGTCGAGTCAGTCGACTCATAGGCAGTCCGAAACAGAGTCGCGTTCAGACAATTACTACTAAAATCTGATTGTTCGTACTAACACTTTCTACTTCTCTGTATATATTCCTGTTTCTAATATATCTGTGTTATTCCATATACGTATTCGAATTCTTCTTTATTGGTTCTACCTTGAACTATCACCGAGCTACAAGGAACCCAACTATAACAACATGCATACACATACATATATATTTTTTGAATAAAAAAAAAATTCCCAGAGGATAGAATCCAGGTAGAACTCAATGTCCAGGACAGAGTAAGGATATAATAAAAAGGCTTAAACACTAAGTGTTTTTTTCTGGGTTTTTTCTTTTTCTCTTTTCTTTTTGAATTTGTAGGTCTGATGAATTGGATCGTATTTACGATTCCAATGGAATAAATTATGACCATGCAATATTAGTGTTTAAGCCTTTTTATTATATATATATATGTATATATGTGTGTGTGTGTGTGTGTGTAAAAATATATAGAAAATAGGAAAGAACTGGTTAGGTAAATAATCCAAAGTTCTTTAGTATTTTTGTTATTATTTAAAAAAAAATAGTGCTCGATACAAAAGTAGAGCCGTTACCATAGTAATCTTAATTTCAATAATGAATATGCTTATAAAAGGCGTAACTTTCGCGTTATTCCAGTAAAAATTTCGCTTGGAGATGGAACAGAGCTTAATACCACATTTTCGGCTCTTGTTTTGAAACATGAGAACACTTATGTAGCGTTGGAATCATATTTTTAAATAAATAATTATATATATATATATATATATATATATATATATATATATGTGTGTGTGTGTGTGTGTGTGTGTGTGTGTGTATGTGTGTGTGTGTGAGGGTGTGCGTGTGTGTGTGTAAGAAATGCGATTAAGCCGAAGATGTGTCTTCTCACCGGACTTATTCAACTTATACAGCGAGACAATTCTGAGAGAACTAGAAGTCCAACCAGGATTTATTATTAGAGGTCACAATCTTGACAACATAAGATATGCAGATGACACAGTGATTGTATCAGACACGGAAAGAAAACGAGTAGTAAGATTCGTCGGGGACTGTCGAACTCTCTGCATTAGCAAGAGAGGAACCCGGACGAGGCTTTGCCGAAGGGCATGGTTTCGTCCTGGGAGGTTGACAGGGCCTGAACCCGTCTAGGCGGGTTCAGAAAGGCCATATTTTTGACCGAGACTACGGGCTCGGGGATACCCACATTAAAACGGCCTTGTGCCACATTCGATCTTCGTGGGTGGATTGATAAATACCGAAACGGAAAGAAAACCACAAAAACTCCCCCGATCACGGCTCTCCACATTTCCCTGTCCTTCGTGGCTCTATATAAATGTTGCTTACGTTATTTCTCTTTGACGTTGTCCTGACATCAGTTTACTGAAGCTCTCTAAGTAGGTTATGCATTCTTTTCCGCTGTCTCTCTTGCTTTCTATCTGTCATGTGTGTATCAGATTTTCCAAGTCCTTTTTCCTCATTATGTGCCCTAGAAATCACAACTCCCCTTTCTGATGTTAAGTATGTTTCTTTTTTGTTTCCATTTTTTGTTAAATCTTCGTCGTTATTGACTTGTTCGATCCCTGGTATTCTAAGGATCCTTCTGTAGAGCGACATGCCTTGAGGACACAAAAATCTCCTGAGCCGACCAAGAATAGAAATAAATACAATATGGGAACCAGTAATAAGGTGCCAGAGAAAAAGCAATGATAACAAAGTTGCAATATGAGCTCTGGAAAAAACATGGAATGATAACAGCAAAATTGCAATATGAGCACTGGTAAAAATGGTTGCTGAAAACATTAGGTTTATAATATCCAGATATTCATACCCAGATGTCCTCAAGAACACATGGCACAGTGGATAAAGGCGTTGGTTTGATCCAGTGACAGACCTAAAGAGTGTGAGTTCAATACCCGGTTAAGGCAGTGGAGAACTTTCAGAGGGAAAATTAGCAGAAGATAACTGATAACTGACATCCATCAAACATGGCACGTGGAACTAGAACTCCAGTGATCGACATTCCAACCACCTGAAGAAGGCCGGAGCGTACAACGACCGAAACGTTGTGACAAATATGGCGACAAAGTCCGAATAATGTAAATACCATATTTAAATTGCTCAGCTTGTTTGGTCTCGGGATATGCAATTTTTATTTTTATGTTGAACTGTTACTTTTGAAACCCGTTTTCTTGCAAATGATGCTTAGACCTTTCTTCTTCCCTTCCTTCACTATATTCTATTGGAGTTTTGTTGGTTTTGTTCTGTGTCTACTAATACACTGTCATCTGCATACCCTATACTCTTAAGACTAACCGCTCATAATGGATTCTTCTAAACGTCAATTGCAAGGAGATAGATTTCTTTGAGGTCAGTAAAAGAGATAATTACAAATGGAAGATACTACGGACAAGCTGGTACAAAACTTTAAATATATGAGAACAAAAAGTGGAAATTTCAACACTAAAATCCGAAGATAACTTCCAAAAACAAGAACGAGGAAATAAAAATAAATATTTACAAAGAAAAGAATACTGAAATGTAATATCGATCCTCGTTTGTAGCAGTAAATGCTGCCCAATCTCCTCACAGATGAAAAGAGATGTACAACAACAGAAATGTGGTTCTACAGTAGGATGCTGGGAATGCCATGGGCTGGACATATAAGCAACAACGAAGTTTTGGAGAAAATGGAGACAAAAAAATAAACATACTCGACAGCGGAAAGAGAGAGTTGAAATATCTAGGGCTCATAATGAGGAAAGAGGGCTTGGAAAATTTAATGCTCACAGGACAGATTGAAGCAAGTAGGACAAAAGAAAGCAGCACATAACCTACATAGCGAGCCTGAGTAAAATAGATGACGGAACGAATTTTAAGAGAGATAACAAAAAGACAAAATTTATTAAGATCTACAATGTCAGCAGATTGTGTAGAATCATTGTCGCCAATACCCTGAATTGTAACAAACCCAGAGTAATGGGCTACAAAAACAGAAATAGGATATATTCTACAAGTGATTTGTTTATCAAGAAGATCAGATTAATTAATGTATATCTCCATTCTAAAAATGTAATAATTAAGCTCTTGATGCCTTTCTCATAATTTAAATTAGCATGGCTATCCTCCGTTTTTTTTTTCTGTTTTTTTTCATTTCACCCCAAGCAAGGCAATAAAGCTACTAAGATACAAGGGGTTACTCTATCCAATTATATCAGAAAAAATATTAATAAGCAAGAAGAAGAATAGAACAGAAAATAAAAAGACAGAAGATAATATTTTATATTTTTAAAGATCAAACTTGACCGGAAAGGAAGAAACCGGAAGAGAGTTCCACAAACGAGAAATGCAATAAAAATCAACTGTCAGAAATTACGGTAACATCTAGCCATTTCAACTGTAAAATGATGAGATATTGATGCCAAATTAATACTGCTCTTAAATTCATAAAGTCTAGGTACGATGCATATCAAGGTACCATAATCTGGGTACCATAGAAGAAAGATTCTCAGAAGAATTACTATGAAATTATTTATATAAAAGGCACGAAGAAACTACGTTACTTTAGTGGAAAAGTGACGGAAGCCGAAATCAGGACCAATGATATGGCAGATTTGTTTTCTTTGGATTATAATCAAGGATCTTTAAATGTTTAGCAGGTGTACCAGACCATATGTGACAACAATATTCTAAGCATGGACGAATGGTAGACCAGTAAATATACTCGACAGCGGAAAGAGAGAGTTGAAATATCTAGGGCTCATAATGAGGAAAGAGGGCTTGGAAAATTTAATGCTCACAGGACAGATTGAAGCAAGTAGGACAAAAGAAAACAGCACATAACCTACATAGCGAGCCTGAGTAAAATAGATGACGGAACGAATTTTAAGAGAGATAACAAAAAGACAAAATTTATTAAGATCTACAAAGGTCAGCAGATTGTGTAGATAGATAGATTTGGGCGAGAAAAATTATATAGAATGAGCCAGAGAACAAGATTTCCTCGCAGAAGACCTAGCGGTTGATTCGATATAATCTTTCCACTTCATGTTAGCGGAAAAACCTTAGCTCGAGAAGGCGCAATAAATTACCCTCCTGAAAGTTAACATTAGCCATAATGGTGGAAGGCAGAAAGGGTTTACTCAAAGATTAATAGAGAATCTTCCGTCTTTCATCAACTAGGTCATGATTGATTGATTCGTTTTCTACGGTTTATCAACCCTTTGCAGGTTATTTAAAGCCAGGAAATATTTTTATATTGTACGATTTATTTTTTTTTGTTAATGATTTAGTGAAACAAATCTTAATGATTAACCAATACCTGGCTGTAAAAGTAAATTCATATTTTATCAAAATTTGATAAACAAACTAGAAATTATAATGGGTATAAAATGGGGGATCGATTCTATATTACAATCAATATATAAAATGACCCCTCACTTTGTGGCCACTGTAGTTTCTATACATTTGTAGTGAAGGGAATGTAAATAAATCTAAAATAAATGCCTCTGTAGCTTATCTGTATTCGATTGATTCGTTTTCTACGGCTTACCAGCTTTTGCAGTTTATCTGAAGACAGAAAATAGTTATAGACTGTAAGAATTTTTTTTAAAACATAGCAACAATGATTTAGAGGATCAAATCTTACTGATTAACCCATAGCTGGCGAGGAAAATGATATTTGCACGTAGGTCAATATAACGAACCCAACGGGAATTGGAACTCAGCTCTCCTATTATCAATTCTGGGCTATTATCTATTACGCACCCCGCATATCCAAGCTTTCAGAGTATGGTGTTTCCCAAGCGGTCACCCAACTACGCGTCCTGGGTAAGACGAGAAACTACATCTGCGTTCTAGGTAAAGCGATAAACTACATCCGACAGCAAGGCCTTTGATCAGGAGGCTTTGAGGAGCGTGGAACCACCTCTTAACTGATGATATTCCCAGGCCCATCCTGACCCGGAGTGGTAGCACATCGCATTGGGTCAAAAGGTATAAAAAATAGGTTTTATTGCCAGCAATATTTTTTTGTGTAAAATTATTACCAGCAATGAATTTTTGAAGAAAACATTATTATTAGAAATACATTATTACCAGCGATACATTTTTGTAAAAATTTATTACCAGGAATGAATTTGGGAAGAAAAACTTATTATTAGCAAGACATCATTACCAGCAATACTTTTTTGAAAAAAAAAATATTACCAGCAATAAAAATCTTCTCTGCATTGAATAACCTACCGAGGTTGATATGCCGTAGAATAAACCAAACCAAACGGTTCCGTATAGGATGCAGGTGCGAATCCTGTCCAAGGACGAATATTTTCTATGAAAATTTATCGGACATTCAGGCCGGTAAATGTTATTTAATACTGTTTATTATAAACAGAGCATTTACTTAAATACTTGTATCTATAAAAAGAACGTTAAACATAAAAAATGTCTTTAATAAATAAATTGTCGGACTTTGTCCATTTCGTAATATAAATATATACACGTTTCATTGAATAATATAGACAAGTGCTGTCTATTTATTTTATGTAAATTTTTTCGTAACTTCTGATAAGTTTAATAACATTATCGTTGAAACGATATTATCATTTAATGAAACGTGTATGAATGAAAAGATGCTGCCTAAATACACACAATATATATATATATATATATATATATATATATATATATATATATATATATATATATATATATATATATATATATATTAGGTTGGTGCAAAAATAATGTCGTTTTCTCACATAGTAACATATGTGAGAAAACGACATTATTTTTGCACAAACCTAATATATATATATCGGAGTTTCATGCTGTTCTTGCAATCTTCAGGTGAAAATATGTTCTAACCGTATGTATGTATGTATATGTACACCGGATGTAACAGCAAAATAGTCCAAATCGGGTAATAGAAAAATTCTCCAATTGTTAGATTAAGCTATGAAATGTTGTATAATAGAAATGATTAAAGGTATCTTTATCTATTATGAATTATTATTATTATTATTATTATTATTATTATTATTATTATTCAACAATTATTTTCCATCTTACTCAAGATGATCTTCACCCTCTCTAAACTTCTAATTTTCTGTTCTGGAGTAACATTGTGCCTCACGCGTTTTCCGTCTTATGGATTGAGTTGGATCTTTTCTAATTAATCTCTTTTGCACTAATTTAAACTGATGATCCTTCTTGTTGTGACATCCTGATCCAGATTTCGCCTCTACTGTTCCTTCTTATTTGAAATTCTTCATTGTTCCCTTGGTTCTTAAATGGACTTTGAATATAGAAGCCAAGGTATGAATGTTGGTACCATTACCAAAGGCCTAAACGATAGTTTTGCTCTCACCATTTCTCACTTTGCTGACACAAAACGATTTTATCCTGTTCTTTGTCTAGCCGAACAACTCAAATGATTTTTCAGGGATTCATACGAAAAATGGTGCCAAGATGGCTAAAGTTCTTATCTAAAAATATGGAAAAAAGACTCAAATTGTTTAGTGGATTTTAGATATTAGACATTGTGTGGGATGGATAATTACGCTGTTACACGATTTGTACAATTTTTCTGTTAGACCCGATATATATATATATATATATATATATATATATCTATGCACACACATATATATATATTCACATTCATATATACATGCACACACTCACACACACACACTATATATATATATATATATATATTCACACACATATATATATATTCACATTCATATATACATGCACACACACACACACACACACACACACACACACATATATATATATATATATATTCACATTTATATATAAATATATATTTATATTCACATTCATATATATATATATATATTTATATTCACATACATATAGATATATCGATATATATATATATATTCACATGCATATATATATGTATGTGAATATATATATATATGTATGTGAATATATATATGCATGTGTATATATATATTCACATACATATATATATATATATTCACATTCATATATATATATTTATATTCACATATATATAGTCACATATATATATATATATATATATTCATATATATATATATATTCATATACATATTCACATATATATATATTCATATATATATATTCATATATATATATATATATATATATATATATATATATATATATATATATATAAATGTATATCAAGACAACCGACAGAAAATATTCTCGACATTTCTCAAATCTCAGCAAATGACTATACGTCAGAAAACTTCCACTGGTCGAAAACTTTTCAGCATCCTTCTATCTATCCATCTAGCTCGCTAGCTATCAAGCCATACATACTTACGTACATGGATACTTCGACAGATACGTATTACCTTCTCTTTAATCACTGTGCGTTCTTTTCGACAATCTCGTCGGACTGTTCCATTCAAAATAAATCATTTTTTCTCTCCGCCCGCCAGCTCCTTGTATCAGGCAATCATATTTCTTCTTGAAGCATTCCTGACAGAGATTACCAAATTCCAGAGATTCAACCCGAAGAACCCACTCGAGATATCACCTCCCCTCCAATGTGTCTCGCTTTCAGATAATGATTAATACATTGAAATAATGAAGCAGATTTCCCATAAGAAATGTTTACACTTACAACAACGACGAAGTTAAGCATAGTCTGGCAAAAGGCCACTTTAATGGGACACCGAGAAAACATCGGTTTCACTAAGTTAGCGACTTCCTCTGCATGACACGCATACTGGCTATCACATAAAAATCATTTTGTTTTCCTTTATGCTGTCGATTTCCTTTATATATATATATATATATATATATATATATATATATATATATATATATATATATATTACATGAATCATTCATACAAAAAACAGATATAGAAGTTAATGATTTAAATGGCGAGAATACATCTTCGCAAACAAATTTAATAAAGTACATTAACCCCGAACCTGAAGATGAATGATATGATCTCTGGTTATAAATTCCAGTTGCATAAGGTCTTTTTTAGTTTTTTACAAGCTTTCGTCTGTTCCTACAGACATCTTCAGGTATGGAAATAGATTTGTTTTTGTTTTTTACTTCTCGGTAATAAGAGGACAACGAAAATATAGATGTAACCCGAAAAAATCCTTTTAGAAATGTATTATTGTTTTGGAACGTGCGGTCGCAACGCTGAGGTTGAATTTTAAATTTTAAGTGTGTACGTTTTTTGTATTAATATGGTAACAGGAGAATTCTTTTGTACTAATAGATTTTTCATTCATATATTTTCGTTGTCCTGTTATTACCGAGAAGTAAAAAACAAGGACAAATCTATTTCCATACCTGAAGATGTCTGTAGGAACAGACGAAAACTTGTGAAACTAAAAAAGACCTTATGCAACTGGAATTTATAAACAGGGATATCATTCATATACAGGTTCAGGGTTAGTGTACTTTATTAAATTTGTATGTGTGTGTGTGTATATGTGTGTGTGTCTGTATATATATATATATATATATATATATATATATATATATATGTGTGTGTGTGTATATATATATATATATATATATATATATATATATATATATATATATATACCGGGCGTAACAGCAAAATTGTCCAAATCGTGTCACAGCAAAATTGTACAAGTGTTAGATTACGCTCTGAACTGTTGTATCTTAGAAATGATTAAAGTTAGCTTACAGGAATTCTCCGAGATTTTATAACACTATTGGACTATATCTTGCAAATTAATAATGTATAATTATTCTCTAAGCTTAACAGAAGTATCGTGATGAAATCGATCATAATCAAAAATGGATTGTTCGTCATTAATTAATCATAGTTAAGGATCATGAAGGATTGAAATAAAGTTCATATATATATATATATATATATATATATATATATATATATATATATATATATTCAGAATTATTTTCCAACTTATTCAAGATGACCATTGCCCTCTCTAACGTTCTAACTTTTTGCCCGTCCAGGAGTAACACGGTACCTCACACGTTTCAAGTACAATTTCATTTTAAAGTCTTTTTTCTCTGGTCTTTGGACTGTTGTAGTTGAAACTCATCTCTCGCCTGCCAGATGCCTTATAAATTGAGTTGGATCTTTTCTAATTGACCTCTTGAGATCTATGTTGAAATGATGAACCTTCTTTCTGATGTGACCACCTGATTCGTTTTTCCTCTCTACTGCTCCCTCTTTTTTAAACCTTCTTCGCCGTTCTCTTGATGGTTCTTGAATGGATTTGAAGATGGAAACCAGAGAATAAATGTTGGTATCATTACTGAAAGAAAGACTGTATGATATTTTTCCTCTCACTATTACTCAGTTGAGAAGACAAATTGGAACTGACACAAAACGATTTTCACCTCTTCTCTTTCTAGCTGATTAACCTACAGTTTTTTCAGTGATTCTTACGAAAAATTATGTCAAGATGCCTCACCGTCTTATCTTAAAACCTGAAAAAAAAAAAAAGAAATTCACTTAGTATAGTGATTTTTAGATATTAAACTTTTTGTGGGATAGATAATTATGTTTACTTTTACACCATATATATATATATATATATATATATATATATATATATATATTATAATAATATTTTTTGTTTAAAAATATGATTCCTTCGCTACATAAGAGTTCTCATGTTTCAAGACGAGAGCCGAAATCATCCAAATAATTAATAAAATTAAGTTGGATTGAGGTGTTTAGTCACGTTTCATCTTCAAGCGAAATTTTAGGATCCTACAGCTAAAAATAATTATATCGGGAGTAACAAGAATTTCTTTAAAACTAGGTAGCACCAACATATATTATTTTTCACCAATAATGTTTCCATAAATAGGATGTCCCTTTCCCAATATATTTGGAACTTAAAAGAAGTTAATAAAACCCATATGTTAAAATAGAAAATACTAAAAAACTAGAAGTTGTAAATATTTAAATAAACGTCGCTTCTGATTTTTACATGAAAAATTAGAAATTATCAAATTTGCTGACAAAAAAATATCCCTACTAAACCAAAGGAGTGAGTTAAGAGTGTATTGACGACACATTTTATCTTTTACCATAAAAATAGTTAAATTTAAAAAAATACGTATTACCATATCTGATATCCATAATTTATTTGTATATAATGGTCCACCCTCAACAGGTAATAATCTTTTTTTTATTCAGCTTTAATATTGCTATGTATTGCCGTCCAGTTAATTAATTATTATCTTATATAGATGTTCCCCATTTTTAATTTTATCTACAGACCCCTTTAAGAAGCTTCCTGAATCTAAAATTTAAAAGAAATCATTTTCTGTTAACTGTACGTCAGATTATCCTCACCCCACCCCCCATTTCAACGCCTTTTCAAAAAATTGAACATGTCATATTTGTCTACAATCACGATATATTTGTCGCTTACATATTTTCCGCAATTGTCACTAATGGT
This sequence comes from Acanthosepion lycidas, assembly GCA_963932145.1. Lineage (NCBI taxonomy): Eukaryota > Metazoa > Mollusca > Cephalopoda > Sepiida > Sepiidae > Acanthosepion > Acanthosepion lycidas. The sequence goes on along the minus strand of OZ010610.1, from coordinate 51,879,013 downwards.
TCTGTCTATGTTTGGGTTTATCAAAAGGATGAAATAATAATTCGCCCATCTCCACCCCGTAAAATTACTTTTCTATTTATCGCAGATAAGACATTTATTGGTTAATCAAGACACATCCATAAGTCTATTTTTATTTCTGACCTAATGTTCTGTCCCTTTAACTTTCAGAAAAGAGGCAACAGTTTGTTTATAAATTTCCTTAAAAATCATTTTGTCACCATTTACTTACCATGGCCTGAAGAACTACAAACAAAATATTGAAACAAATGTTTTTCTATGACGTTTTCAACATGTTTTTATTATAATCTCTTATAATAAAAATAATAATATAATTATATACATATACATATGTGTGTGCATGTATGTACATAAACACCATTGTAATATATATATATATATATATATATATATATATATATATATATATATATTCAGACATGTTTCGTTAAATAATTTAGACAAGTTTTGTCTATTTATTTTACGTTAAGATCCTTTCATATTCGCGAATAAGCTTTTTAGGGTTGTTAAATGACGATCAGACGCTGCCGAAAATACACGCATTATATCTATATATATATATATATATATATATATATATATATATATATATATATATATATATATATATATATACATACAATTATTTATATATTATATGCGCGGTACTTATTAGAAAGCGCTCAATATCAGAGATAGAGCTAACATATCAGTTTGTCTGACGATTGCAAAAGCGTGAAACCCAGGGTCACAAACTCACAGCAATCCAACCAAATATATATATATATATATATATATATATATATATATATATTACAATGTAAATGGTACAAGCGTAAAAGGTTACAAAGGAAGAAAAACAGTTTATGGTGATATGTGAAGAAAATAACCGCTCACCCTAGACTTAAACCGCTGAAGATTCTTGTGATCAGAGAAGCAGCCACTTAGGAATCGGTTTCAAGAAACAGTGGTTTGTAGGAAGAAGCTGCTAGAGTAGAAGTCACATATCGCCAGCGGGAAACGATGGGAATGAAGTTGATTCGATATAATATACGAGGCATGGCGCATCTTAGCCTTGAAGTTTCGAACTGGTGGAAACGAAGCTAATATAGTTCGTCTGAACGTTTTCAAAGCAAAGAGCAATAGAACAGCGAGTGGCGGTTTGTGAAGTTTTGGATGTGGGTCATAACATGGAAAAATTCCTCACCCACAAGGAGGCTGAGATACATTTGGACTCTATCCAGACTGAAACATGAAGACTAGACATCTGTCACTATATAACAGCAGTAAACCAGTCTCTGTCTGATCTTTTAACGGTCGGGATAGCAGAAGGAGGCAGGTTCTTACTGGAACGGTACAAGGAAGCAACCATTTTTTCAGCGTGCACGATTTCCACCTGTGGTCTGGGTTGACTTCAAAGCACATTGGTTCCGTAAGATAAAATTCATTTATCGCAGTAGTTGTAATTTCAGGTTCCGCTTAGTCATGGTGGAATATCATTTGTTTGGTTGTCGAGGTATTGAATGTAACCGGCCAGTTTTTCCCTCCACTCAGATATTAATGTCAGTGGGGAGATCAGATGCCAAGCACCGGTCTTACAGATTTGCACCCATGTGCCGTTGTATCATCACCATGCATACCCAGAAATGATCTGAATATAGTCTTAGACAGATGCAATGTAAAAAGTGAGTTAGACCGAGAAACGAGTCTTGTGGAATGGACGAGTTGATCGCCTGGGACTCCGAAGACTGGCTGTTAACAACTACCTTCGGGAACCCACCGTTTAAAAAGGCCTTAACAATTTAGGAGACTCTTCGTACAGATCCTGACTATGTATGAATGTTTGTTGATAGCTTCAGTGGAGACAACTTCTTGAGCGACAAGCAATACGGATTTCAATCGCTACAGTCTACAACTGATATCCTGTCATTATTGCGAGAATCCGTAAAACACTAGAAAACACATACATCTCAAGGACGATCGCATTAGTTGATTCAAAGGCCTTTGATATGGTGTGGCAGAGAGGGCTACTATTCAAACTGTCTAGATATAGAATCAATGGAATAATCTCCTCAGTTAAAATTTCTTTCCTGACGTATAGGTTCCCTAAAGGTATATATATATATATATTTATTTATTAAAGACATTTTTTATTTTGAACGTTCTTTTTATAGATACAAGTATTTAAGTAAATGCTCTGTTTATAATAAACAGTATTAAATAATATTTACCGGCCTGAATGTCCGAGAAATTTTCATAGAAAATATTCGTCCTTTGACAGGATTCGAACCTGCATCCTATACGGAACCGCCATATTTCGCCAGGCGTGCCTAACCGATTCGGCCACAAAGGATTGTTCGGTTGGCAAGGTCGAATTTACTGCTTATAAACTTCATATATATATATATATATATATATATATATATATATATATATATATATATATATATATATATATATATATATAACAAATCCGTTGGTATAACATCCAAGTGCATCCTAGTGATTGAAAATATTAAAAAGGATCCACAAAAAAAGCTCAATGTATTTATTATCAAAAACAAATTATTATTAGGTTGGTGCAAAAATAATGACGTTTTCTTACATGTGTTACTATGTGAGAAAACGTCATTATTTTTGCACCAAACTAATAATAAAAAATAAAATCCAATATCACATCATATGGGGAATAATCATTTCGACCGACGAAGATATTTGTCGCCTGTCTTATCAACCCCGGTGTGGACCGAGTTCGTGTCAGAAATAGAAATAGGGTGTCAGCCTCGCGCCTTTCCTCTGACTGAAACATAGAAATGGATAAATTCTGTATTATTTTTACGACTGTTTTTTTTTCCTTTTAGCTTTCACAGTTATAATCTACCAGTAAAAAAGAATTCTCTTATTGCTATATTTGTACAAAAACGCACAACCTTAAAATTTAAATTCAAACAATAACACATTTCTCATAGCATTTTTTCGGATTACATTTCTATTTTCGTTAAAAATACGTCAAAAACGACATTATTACGTCATTATTTTTGCACCAACCTAATATATATATATATATATATATATATATATATATATATATATGTATATATATATATATATATATATATATATATATATATATATAATTTTAATTCTCGTGCCAAACAGTGTTTGGAGCTAATATAAGCTACTTGTAAAGACGAACAGATGTATTTTGCACAGTTCACGATGAATTCCAGAGTTGTGAAATTTTCTTTTCATTACATATGATGAGAATTTTAATACTATTCTCGTCTTATAATTTTGTCATATCCTCATTAGTGTAGAATTTCCTCTCCTAAGTTATTGGAGATCGACTGACAATTAAAAACATTAATATTCCAACACTTTTAGACACTCTCATCGGCCCCCAAGCAGTCTCTTCGTCACAACGCCATATAGGATCGCCATTTTTTTCTAGGTTTTTCCCAGCGTTCTTTGGTCTTGAAATATAGAGACGAATTAATGCGTTTTCGAATGAGTAATCCCGCCTTTATTATTTTTTCTACAACCTTTCGTTCACTCAACTCTCTAGCCTTTCTCGCATTCATTGGTCTTCCTAGATTAAATATCGTGACGAATTAATACATTTTTGAACGAGTACTTCCATTTTTAATATTTTTGCTACAGGCCTTCGTACACTCTAATCTGCAGCCTTCATAGCGTTCATTGGTGTTCGTAGAGGAAATATCGTGACAAAATTAATGCCTTTTCGAGTACTTCCCCCTTGAATATTTTTTTCGTTCATTCTCAAGGGTTCCTATCGTTCATTGGACTGTCTTAGTGAAATTAATCCGTTTTTGAATGAGTACAACCGCTTTTATTGTTTTGTTACAGCACTTCGTTCGCTCACCTCTCCAGCCTTCCTAGCGTCCATTGGTCTTACTAGAGGAAATTTCATGACAAATTAATGCGTTTCCGAATGAGTATTACTGTTTTTATTGTTTTTGGTATAGAGTTTCGTTCGCTCAACTCTCAAGCCTTCCTAGCGTACATTGGACTTCTAAGATGAAATATTGTAACGAATTATTGTTTTCCTAGAACTTCGTTTACTATTATCTCAGTTCTTCCCAGCATACTTTGTTCATCCCAGGCCAAATATTATGAATAATCAATAATTTTTAGGACGAGCATCTACATCTTTATTGTTTCTTTTAGGGGGGTTGATTTTTTTTCGTATTTTTTATTTTCAGCCTCCACTATAATGTCGACACTTCCTAGCATCCTTTGGTGCTCCTAAGCGAAGTTTTCTTATTCATATTTAATTATTCTGACGAGCATCCCTACCTTTAATATTTTTTTTCAATAACATTTATTTCTCGATATCTTCAGGTTTCTTTAGTTTCATTAATCTTCCCAGAAGAAATATCAGGAACTATTCAATAAATTTTAGGCCGAGCATCTCCATCTTTATTGTTTTATTCTTTCTCAATAACACTTTGTTTATTATACTCACGGACCTTCCTAGCATTCTTTGATCTTCCTAGACGAAATATTGTGACAAACCAATATATTTTAGGCCGAGCATCTCCATCTTTATTGTTTTTCTTGTTTTTCGATAAAACTTCACCCACTATACGCACGAGCATTCCTAGCATCCTTTGATCTTCCTAGACGAAATATTGTAAATAATCAATTACTTTTAGCCCGCGTATCCCCGGCTTTAGCTTTTCTGTTACCCACTTTTGTTCACTATACGCTCTGATCACCTAGAGTCATTTGATCTTTCAAGAGGAAATATTGCAATTAATCACTGACTTTTCGGACGAACATCTCTATCATTATTGTTTATATTTGTCAGAAATAACCCTCCCTTTTTAATGTATGTTGATGTTCACAGAGAAAATATTGGGAAATATCAATCATTTTTACGATCGAAAATCCCAATATTATTAACATTCCCATGAATGTAAACCTCGCTCGTTCTCCGTCGTCTGCTATGTCCGGTCACATATCGACTATTGAAGAGGGCTTTGATCGCTGAGGGTGAGGCTTAGCTCCATGTCTCACGTTTTCTACAAAAATGAATTGGAGCGATTATGTTGAATCAATTCTTTGGTCTACTGTGAGGAGATTTGGTTCGCTGTGCTAGAAAATTTTTTCTCGTCGAAATCCACCTTGCATATTTATAAATCTGCCATTTGCCTGTTCATTGCATATCTGGTCAGATTCCCTTGTGCAAATTAATTGAAACAACCGAGTGGCAGGGTGTAATCGATTTATATTTTTTCTCAGATTAGGTCATTTGCAGTGGTGTGCAGTAATATGAACCTATTTTTTATGATGAAACTTGTTTGATCTTGAAAGATAATGCGTCATCCGTGAGTGCGTTAGATTTTTATCATGCCAATACACTATTGTCTCGACTGTCGATTAGTTGTCCTACTGCCATTGTCTATGGACGTTACTTCAAGTAAACGTAGAAAAATTGTAACGCTGCACGAACACACTGGTAATCCTTACCAGTGAGAAAAGCAAAGTACTATCGACTGACCCGGAAACTCTCCTGATATAAAACCAACCCTGAATTTGTGGTCAATCTGTAAGGAGTGACATCGTGGAATGGAGATACGAAGTACTAACATGTGCACTGAGTCATGTTTCATTGGAAAAATACGAAAAAAAGTAAATAATAACGGAATTATTCATTTTGTTTCAATTAATTTGCACAAGGGTGTATCTATAATTCAGGACAAAATCCAAAAAAGGGTCTGTAAAGTTATCGGTCCTGACCTGGCATCTCCACTTAGTTTCCCACCGGCGTGAAGTGGCTGTCCTCTTTGACAGAGAGAATTCAGGAGCTATAAATATTTTCATGGTAGTTGTTCTCATGTGCTCTCCTCCTTGCTACCTTAACCATATGAAGTTAAGTGGACTGCTCGATTGACTACTAGGTCACTTCATTTTATTATTGAACTATGTCGTTGTAACCGTAAGTTCTATACTAATAAATCCATTTTCTCGTAATTCTCACCTTTGGAACTGACTTCCGGTTTTTTACTTCACTGTCACCAACAATCATAAAAATTTAAATTGGTTGAAATGTTTAATATATATATATATATATATATATATATATATATATATATATATAAAAATAAAAGGCAGGATGTGTGTGTGTGTGTGTGTGTGTGTGTGTGTGTGTGTGTGTGTGTGTGTGTGTGTGTGTGTGTGTAACGAATGCACGTCCGCAATTTTCGATGCATTTGCACCAACATTTACATGCACATGTTCCAAGTTAGCGGGAAGACCAAGATCGACTTTGCATTTCCCAACTCCCATCGATAGTGGAAATAATCGATTTTTAAGGCTTCTACGACAGTTTTCATGTAGTTTGCGGCCATTTTCTACTGACCAGAGTGAGAGCCTATTGATGGCTGCCGCGAATAGGCAGGAAGATTCTATTAGCCAGCGTGAGAACCAACAGCTGACTGACACGAATGTTAACTAGCATGCAAAAAAAATCGATAACTGCATTCGTCACAAGTGTGAAAAATTTAAATCTGCATGGCACTTTACTCCAATTCGCTCATTCACTTGCTTAAACTCAACATCTGATTCCGCAGAACTGGGTTCGGTGTGAAAATGTATTTGTTGTTAACATTCTTTTTTTATTCGGTTTTTCCAGTTACGAGTCCTTTTTTTAAAACTGATCTTTTCGTGTTCATTTTGTTTAGTTCTTTTTTCGTAACAGATTTAATATTTAGTATAGAGCTTAGAATAAATTTGCAGTGTGAGATAGGCAAGAAGTAAGGCATGTAGCAACATCAGCACGGCAAAGGGCACTCCTTTAAATGCAAAGAAGGGCAAAAATATTTTAAGTCAAGTGATATCGATTGCTGTATGAGTCGTACGATTTTTGAAGCAAGCACGGGTAACGTCGGGCCATGCTGCTAGTATATATATATATATATATATATATATGGTGGACTCTGCCATCCTATTCGACGTTTGAGGGACAAGCAGCTAAGTTCTTAGGAACCGACAGTTAAACCCCAGCACATATGATCTGATTATAGTGGTGAAAGCTTTGTGCAGTACTAACCAAACTTTTTGAAGGGTCGACTACAGAAACCTGGTGCCACAAGGTCCCCAAACGACCCTCCGCAGGTGTTGAATTCAGAGTTTTCCTTCTCCTAGATCAGTTGGCATACTATTTACCCATAGTTGCAAGGAGAAGAGTATTAATACCTTTCTCAAGGCTATTAGCACGTAAGTGACTAATGGATTCGCCTGGTATATATATATATATATATATATATATATATATATATATATATATATATATATTGTTTTTACTGACTGAATTAATTGACTGAATCAGAATTTTCCAACATCGTTATTCAAAAATATTTGGGGTATCTTTGAAATTAGCCATCTTTCCATTGTTCAGTGAGAGTTGACAGATTATCAGCTGTAGCTCGCCGATTAAAAACTTCAAAAACTTTAGAAATCGATTCCCTAAAACGATCATCGATCATTTTTTTTCTTTTTGAGCAAGAACAGAAAGAGAAACAAAGTAATTCCTATAACAGCTAGTTTTTACTGATCAAAAATGGATTCATGCCAAAAATCCCAAACAAAGAATATTGCGGCTTTCAGCACCGTAACCTGAATTGAATTTAGTGCAGAAGAAATGGTTATTCTCTATTTGATGGGATACAACAAGATTTCTTGTTTACGATTTTCTAGATACGGGGCAGTTATGGTGCAACTCTATAGCGTGAAATTAACTTACTTTAATGATATTTTGGGTAAAATATCTTTTCCTCCATAAAGAAATTGACAACTGATTTTACCGCAGTGAAATAATCGTTTCAGTTTATAAATGCAGCGTATCAACCTTAAGTCAATTGGGAAAATCTCTAACATTCAGACGATAACTTTTTCATTCAAATGTGCAGACAATATGTTTTTTCCCTCTAATATGCAGAGGATAACTTCCTTCCCTCTAATATACAGACGACATCTTTTTTCACTCTAATATATAGACGATTAAACATTTTTCAATCAAAAATCTGAGCGACAACTTGTCTTTAATACACAGACGAGAACAAGTCTCACTCTCACATCAGTCAGTTATGTGCCATGCGTGATACATTCTTAGGCGATCATGTATCTTTCGATACATGACTGACGAGGCAGATTTTTCCCCGCAGTAGGTTGCCATTTATTTCTGCAGTAGACCAGTTGCCATCCAACGCTACAGAACCCGGTCTGTCCTTCTATATACTCATAGCTGGGGGAAAAGAGGATTCATGCCTCTCCCAGTGGTATTAGCACGTAAGTGAAAGTAATTGATTCAACTGGAATTCGAACTAGAAGGAATCAGTCAGTTATGTGCTATGCGTGAGACACACTTAGGTGATCGTGTATCTTTCGATACATGACTGACGAGGCAGATTTTTTCCCCGCAGTAGGTTGCTATTTCTTTCTGCGGTAGACCAGGTGCCATCCAAGGCTATGGAACCCGGTCTGTCCTGCTATTTACCCATAGAAGAAAAGGATTTATACTTTTTCCAAGGGTATTAGCATGTAAGTGAATGTAATGGATCTGACTGGAATTTGAACTCGGCTCTCCGATTCCTCAATCCGAGCCACTATCCATTACTCTACTGTGCTTCCTTCACTCTCACATATAGCGAGTGAAGGAAGCACTATGATATATAGATAACAATTTGTTTCACTCAAACATGCAGACGATAATATTTTTTTACTCTAACATAATGAGGATAACATTTTTCTGATCCATATAACACATGTTGGCTACTCGAGTGTTCTAAGTTAGTCATAGTAAGGATCTTCAAGAATTATTCAAATATGGAGTCGTTCTTTTATAATTGAATACACAGTCGACTTTAAATACCGTATAAAATTTTAGAAATCTCTGTAAAATACATTTATGGGGGAATAATACTGCTATGAATTTAAATATATAAAAGCGTTCTTCTTATGCATAAAACTACTAATTCAAACCGATATATTTCAAATACTGCCAAATATACCAACTGAATTCCTGATTTTAAAGAATTATTAAAGTCAAAAGCAACAGAATCACTAAATTTTACGATCGTTGTTTACAAACTCAGAATCGCTCATTGGAATTGCTGTTGTTCGTATACAACAGGCATTGATTTTAAAAACAGCCTAAAGGAAAAACATTCACGAAAGGAAACGGAAAGTTCTAGACATATGAATTAAATTAATCAAAGCGCCAATTTGCCATTCTTTCTAATTGTTGTTCATTCTCTTTTCCTTTTCGAACATATCATATTTGACAAGTAGATTCTACTAGTTATTAATATCATCTCTTTTACTGACTGAACCAGAAGATTGCCCCACGGTTGGGAAAATATCGATTTTCCTCGCTCGAATAATTCCTTGGTGCTATTTTCGGGACTCCTAGGCTCTGGACATAATTCCTGGTTCTCCGTGAGACGTTCCCGGTGTCAGCGTGGCTGTGGTGTAAGCGCGGGAAATTGCCTGGACGCAAAGCAATGGATAATGATTACCACCTGCGGGGAGTGACATATTGAAGGATGGAGTCCTGTCGACCAAAGCAAGTCACCCAATAAAATTACTGAAAGGAAAGAGAATTTGGTTTCCTTCGCTTATCTGTTTGTCAGAAGAGACAATTTTCAATTTTCGTCAGTATATTTCAACTAAACTTCCCCTCTTTTTTCTTTTGTGCGGCATATCATTTCAGAATCTGGATGATCATGGCTCTCCACAGCTTCAAAATTAAGCTATTAACTTTTCCTCATCAAGCTAGCTGGCCTTAAATACTCCACTGTCACGATGAAAGCAGGCACTTGAAATGAGTCCCCTTTCATTGGGCGTCTTTGGTGACTCAAGTTTGCCGCCAGATCTCAAGTAGAACTATATTCGATCAATATCTAAAGATTCAGAAAAAATAGCCGGCGACTTAAAACGCCCACAGAAAGTATCTGACATCACCTGCCATGCTCTAACTTAAAAAAGAGTCAGATTAGACGAAAGGTAGAGTATGGTTCTTACATCTGGGCTGGAATTACCTTGTAATTCCTTTGCAGACTCGACAAATTTCAAACGTGTTTACGCGTCCTTGTCGATTAATTATTTACCAAGCTACAACCTTAAGAAGAGCTAGATAGGACGAAAGGTTGAGTATGTTTCTCATATCATGGCTGGAATTACCTTGTACTTCCTTTGCATCATCGACAAAGTTCAAACGTGTTTACGCGTCCTTGTAGGCGATTAATTATTTACCAACCTACAACCTTAAGAAGAGCCAGATTAGACCAACGGTAGCGTATGGTTATCATATCTGGGCTGGAGTTACTTTGTGCTTACTTTCCAGTCTTGACAGAGTTTAAATGCGTTGACTCGTTCTTGTAGGCGATTATTTACCAAAGCTACAAACTCTCTCCTACAGAGACATCCGACGGCTCATACATCTCCCGATTCTACCTCTATTTCCCTGGGAAACGTTCTAATAAACTGCATGTCCTTGTTGCACCATGTCGAACATCTACAGCTATCCTCGCCATGGTATATAGTCAGAGAGCGAATCATTTTCATCCCTTCTGGTTTCATTGGGAAGAAGGAAGTTCCATTTGTACAGCTTCTTTCCACAGCCCGCTATTTCATGGGACTAACCCCCGTGTGCATGATTTGTTGGGGGTACTACAATCTTCATTTCTCTTCAAGTTCAGGTTCAACCCTTACCTATAATACGCGTACTCTTGTGCACTTATTGCATGTTCTTCGTCCTAAGTTCAAACACCAAACTTATTTAGTAATTCTCCTCATCGAATTGCTCTTCTGCATTGTATTAAGGGATCATTTGTTTTAATCAATCAGCCCCAAGCATGGCTATAATGCCGCCAAGACAAAAGGGGCTACTGGGATTGAAAGGGAATGAAAATATTATAGGAGGGACCGGAAACCAATCCTAAACAAGAAAAAGTGGAATAAACTTTACTCCTGTTTAAAAGACTGTGGTGGATTTTTAACCAGGAGATAGACAAACCTGCCTACTTTTATTGAGGAGAAGACAGATTCATAATTAGTAAAAACAAAAAAAAAAAAATGTCAATGTTCAGGCGAAGACGTTAGTTGAAGTAGATTTTAGAAGAGACCAGAAACCTAATCCTATACAGGAAACAAGGGATAAACCTGTACTCCTGTTCAAAAGTCCTGGAACGAGACGCTAGAAGTACAGAGCTGAAGTAGACTTTAGAAGGAACCAAAAACTCAGACCTAAAAATGAAAAAAAAGTATAAACCTCGACTCCTGTCAAAAGACCAGGGAGGAGACGCAAGATGCATAGAGTTGAAATAGACATTAGAAAGAACCTGAAACTCAAAAGGAAACAAAGAATAGATCTGTACTCCTGTTCAAAAGATTGGTAGACGACTCTACAAGTATAGAGTTGAAATAGACTTTAGAAGGAACTGGAAACTCAGTCGTAAAAAGGAAACAAAGGATAAACTTCTACTCCTGTTCAAAAGACCGGGAAGGTGTGTGAACCGGCCATAGGCAAACCTATCTATTAGGTTGGTGCAAAAATAATGACGTAATAATGTCGTTTTTTGACGTATTTTTAACGTCAAAAAACGACATTATTACGTCATTATTTTTGCACCAACCTAATACCTCGATTGAAAAGAAGAAAAAAAAATAGTAAATAAAATATCAGACGGAGATGTTATAAGTATAAGAGTTGAAGTAGACTTTAGAATGAACTAGATAGTTAAACCTTAAGAGGAAACAAAGGAGAGAACGCTATTTCTGTTTTTAAAAAAAAGAGGAGTTGGAAACATATGATAGTCTAACCTATTTACTCACACCGAGAAGAACAGAAGAATAATCTCTATCTATAAAAGGCAGGATGTGTGTGTGTGTGTGTGTGTGTGTGTGTGTGTAACGAATGCACGGCCGCAATTTTCGAGGGATTTGCGCCGAAATTTACATGCACATGCTCCAAGTTACCGGGAAGGCCAAGACCAACTTTACATTTCATCAACTCCCATCGATAGTGGAAATAATCGATTTTTTCATGCTTCTACGGCAGTTTTCATGTAGTTTGCAGCCATTTTGTATTGGCTAGAGAGAGAGCCTATAGCTGGCTGCCACGAATAGGTAGGAAGATTCTATTGGCCAGCGTGAGAGCCAACAGCTGATTGACACGAATGTTAATTAGCATGCTAGTTACTCCAATTGGCTCCAATTGGCTCATTCACTTGCTCAAACTCAACGTTGATTCTGATTCCACAGAACTGGGTTCGGTGTGAAAATGTATTTGTTGTTAACATTCTTTTTTCATTCGGTTTTTCTAGTTACGAGTCCTTTTTTAAAGCTGATCGTTTTGTGTTCATTTTGTTTAGTTCTTTTTTCGTAACAGATTTAATGTTTAGTATAGAACTTAGTAAAAAGTCACAGTGTGAGATGGGCAAGAAGTAAGGCATGTAGCAACATCAGCACAGCGAAGGGCACTCCTTTAAAGGTAAGTAAGGGCAAAAATATTTAAATCAAGTGATAGCGATTGCTGTATGAGTCATACGATTTTTGAATCAAGCACGGGCAACGCCGGGCCATGCTGCTAATTATTAAATAAAATGTCAGACAGAGACGATAAACCTCTACTTCTGTTCAAATGGCCGGGAACCGGGGTGATGTGTGATCCTGGAAATAGGCGAACTTATCTTCTTACAATGAAGAAAAGAAAAAGAAAAGAAAAATTAATAAATGATGTATCAGATTTCAGGCGGTTATGTTAAAAATATAGAGTTGAAGTAAACTTTAGAAAATGGAAAACCAACCCCAAATTTCGAAAAAAAAAGATAAAACTTGACTCCTGTTCAAAAGGAGTGTGAACCGGGCGATGGGATTTAATTAAAAAAAAAAAGTAGCTTTCTCTCTTTTTACATCCGTCTTTGTCATTGTTCTACCTTTTATTTAGGCAAACCCGTTATGTCGGTTATTTGATTTTTACCTCTGTTTTATCTTGTTTTCAATATATCCTGTCATTGTGAAGCACATCTTTTCCCATAGTCTCGGGCCTTCTTAAGCTTTGTCGATCTTATTCGAAATTCAGACTTCTGAGTTCATTAGAATCACTTATACACAAATACCCTCGGCAAAGGTATGGACTCATCTCTTCTATGGATTAAATAGTAGGATTGATTGGTTTCTTCAGCCTTGGTTTACAACCAGTCTACCGCAGAAAGAAATGGCAACCTACTGCGGAAAAATCTGCCTCGTCAGTCATGTATCGAAAGATACATGATCGCCCCAGCGTGTATCACGTATGGTATTTAACTAATTGAATTGAAATAATGTGACCAATCAATAATTTTTAGATCAAGCATCTCCATCTTTATGCTTCTGCTACACCTCTTCGTCCGCCCCTTCGTTCAATATCCTCTGTACTCTCTGTCATTTTGTAGATTAGGGAAGTTGGAAAAACTGTCTTCCTAGACAATTCTTTTTCTCCAGAATCTGTCTCACATATCTATAAGTCTACCGTTCACCCATGCTTTGAGTATTGCTGCCACATATGGTCCGGTGCTTCTTCTACATCGCTAGAGATCCTTGATTAAATACAAAGGTGAATCAACAATATTATTAGTCCTAATCTGGCATCTCGGCTTCAGCCATTTTCCCATCGCTGCAAAGATGCTTCCCTGTGTCTTTTCTATAAATATTTTTATGGTAATCGTTCAGATGAGCTCCTCACTATGCGTGACGTTTCTAAGCGCAGTACCAGACTGGCAACAAAATCTCATCAATTCACAGTCGAAATAGCTAGATGTAACCGTAAGTTCTTTGCTTACAGTTTATTTTCTCGCACATCTCACTTATGGAACTCTCTTCCCGCGTCATGTTTTCCGGCCAACTTTGATCTTCGAAAATTTTAACGCTATGTCAATCGTTATCTACTGTCTTCCTGATTATTGTTCTCGATCCTTCATAATGTTTTCTGTTTTCTAATTCTTTCACACCCAGTAAACCCTTGTGTATTAGTGGCCTTACTGATTTGCTTGGGGTTAAATTCGTTCAGAAAAATATATATTACCATGAAATGGTAATATCGAAATTCCACAAAAGACAGCTCGACTGTCATATCGATCCTCTCTTATCAGAGCAAAAATCGAGTACAAAACTGAGCCCGGCAGTTAGAAAATGAAAACATAAAACAGATGAAAGAAAAATATAACATTTACTAATTGCTTAACTTTAAACCGACCAATCGCTCCTTCTGGTTAGAGAGAGATGGCTGGTAGGACTTAATACATAGATACCAACAAATTTTAGCGCGATTATCTTGCTCAATTCCTGGTCTATAGGAACGTGCACACGACTGGCTTTTTATCAAATGTTCACCTATCGCTAAATCTGTTCTATCTACTAAAATATGCAAATTGATCATGCGAATTTTGGCATCGGTTGATCCCTTCTTCTAAGTGTTGATTCGTTTTATCTGCATAATCAGCATTATCGGCATTAGTCTAGCTGATATGACGCATTCGGCCGAGGAGGGGCGTATTCAACAAAAAATCGAAAATTGCTTTTTTCACTGCAAATTATTCATATTATATCCAAGTATTTTACAAGAAATTAGAGCCAATTACACAATATTTCAAGCTCAGTTTAGGTTTATAGTTCGTAACCCCGCAATAAGATGAGGTAACAGAAACCGTAGATTTGTCTGCGGAATATCATCATTACATTATTGTTAATTAGAGTGAAATTATTAAGGTTTTTTGTCAAAAGCATTTTATTTTTTGGTCTTATATTAATTTTAAATAATCCTTTTTAAAGGATTTATTTTTTAAAATGGAATAAGACCATTCTAAATTACAGAATTTTGCTATTGCCCATCAAAATGACGGGAAGAAAGCGATCTAAAAACAACAATGGAAAAGAGAGGTAATAAAACGTAAATGAAATAACTCCAGTTTGTTCAACTTGGGAAACTTAGAATTGCAGCAAAGTATTCTAAAATGCTGCCAATAACAAAGAAGAAAATGAAAAATACCTAACAAAAAATCGAATGTAGCATCAAAATTTGTATTATTTTTTTTATTTATGTAACATCATTGTCAACAATGTTTTCCGTAAAACTTGATATTTACTGTAATAAATTCTTAATAAATATTATTATTATTATTATTATTATTATTATTATTTGCCTTAAGTGTAAAGTAGTCCTATATTTACAATTCCTTAAAGCTAACCGTGAAGAGAAATGTTGATCAAAACTGCCTAAAACCTTTAAGCGCGTATTGCCGCCATATTATCAAATGTTGAATGCGCCACTCCTCCATCGAACGCGTGTTTTAATAAGTAGGTAAAATACTCTTCTTCATGAGACTCAACACTAATCGGGAACCAAATAGCAATACGTAGATTGGAGGAAAGCTCATTTTTTTTTTACATACACAGAAATCTGTTTAACATATTCTTGTACTCACATCAGCAATCTACGGTACGCGCAAACACACGGGTCATTTCCGGCTGGCCGATCAGCGTAAGCTTGTTTCAACATATACGCATATTTTTCAGAAAGTTTCGCGTTATATATTTAGTTTAAGTCATCAATAAATCCGTTGGTAGTTTGTTAACAGCGTAGAACGATGATAAATTATATTAAAAAGAGACAAACGAATCGCTGGCGACGGCATCCTCATAAATTTCCCCGCCCAAAGCTATAAAATATGGCGCCAGTTCCACGCAAATACAAGAACTTCTTTTCACAAGTATCATCGAATGACAAATGGGAATAAATATTCTGAAAGACGGGAAAAGGCTTAATCTCATACTAACTTAGAGATTTGAAATATCAAAACGTTTTAAACGATTTTTTTTTAAAAGTAGCTAGTTGTTTTATTCAACCTCTCAATATTCTTATATTGAAAATTTTCAAATATGCAAATTTTTATATACGCGAATTTTCTGTCTTTTTTTTTCATGACTAACTAAATAAAAATATAATATTCTAACATACACTAGCGTACAAAAGTTTTGGTCCAACTACATTAAAATGATTAATCAGAAATATTATAGGTCCTGATCTGGCAGCTCGGCTTCAGCTATTTTCCAACCACCGGAATGTTGTCTCCCTGTGTCTTTTCTATAAATAACTTCATGGCAATTGTTCGGATGAGCTCTTTGCTATGGTACTTAGACATTTTAAATATGAGCGCAGTACTAGACTGCGTTGAGTTCTCATCAGTTTATAGTTGAGCTGGCTAAATGTAACCGAAAATTATATGCTAACAATTTCTTTTCTCGCACTTCTCGCTTATAGAACTACTTTCGGCTCCATGCTTTCCAGCCAACTTTAATCTGCAAGAATTTAAATGCAATGCCAATCGCTATCTACTGTTCTTCTGATTACTCTTTCCTCTTCCAGTTCATATTGAAAAATATTGCGTTATCCGTGATTGAATCAGATTTTCCTCAAGCCCGGATACTATTGTCTCGACTCTCGATTAGTTGTCCTACCGCCATTGTCTGTGATGGAAGTTACACTAAGAAAGTCTACAAAAACTGTAGCACTGTTGAAAACTATGACAAACCTACTAGTAAGCAAATCAAAGTAATATAGACTGGCCCGGAAACTCTCCTGATACATGCTTAGGCGAGCATGTATCTTTCGATACTTGACTGACAACTGACGAGGCAGATTCTTTTTCCTGCAGTAGGTTGCCATTTCTTTCTGCGGTAGACCAGTTGCAATCCAAGGCTATAGAACCCGGTCTCTCCTGCTATTTACTCATAAGGACAGGGAAAAGAAAAGGATTCATATCTTTCCCAAGGCTATTAGCACGGAAGTGAATGTAATGGATTCGATTGTAATTCGAACTACAAGGAAACAGTCAGTTATTTACCATGCGTAATACACACTTAGGCGATCATGTATCTTTCGATACATGACTGACGAGGCAGATTTTTTCCCGCAGTAGGTTGCCATTTCTTTCTGTAGGTTGGCCAGTTGCCATCCAAGGCTATAGAACCCGGTCTCTCCTGCTATTTACTCATAAGGATAGGGAGAAGAAAATGATTTATACATTTCCCAAGTGTATTAGCACGTAAGTAAATGTAATGGATTCGACTGGAATTCGAACTACAAGGAAACAGTCAGTTATTTGCCATGCGTGTACCTAGGCGGCCATGGATATTTTGATATATGACTGACGAGGCAGATTGCATTTCCCGTAGAAGGTTGCCATTTCTTTCTGCGGTAGACCAATTGCCATCCAAGGCTATAGATGCCATAGTTGGGGATTGGGGGAGAAGAAGAAGAGGATTCATACCTTTCCTAAGGTGAATGTAAGGGATTCGACTCGAATTCGAACCTGGCTCTCCGATTCCTCAATCCGAGCCGCTATTACTCCACCGTATTGCTGCATAATAAGATCTCGAGTGAGAACAAATTTTCTATCACACAACTCTCATGAGAATATATATTATTTTTTTAATTGTTTTGACCCAGGCAAGGCGATAATGCCACTAAGACGCAAGTAATTACAGTGAGTGAAGAAGAATGAGAATACTTTACTGAAGATAGAAGATGTCAATTGTTGAGGATTGTATGTTGAGAGTTCGATGAGTGAGTAGTGCGAGAAATGAAACTTAACACAGAAGTAATGTTAATCTCTCAATATGTATCGGTAGAAAACAACGTCTGGGAAGTGTTTAATACGTTTATTCGATTTAGAGAGGAGATGGTTACTACCCCATGATAAATCCCGATAGAGACAGATGGAAAAGTCTAACCCAGCAAAAAAAAAAAAAAGAAGTGGGCTGTTCTATTACTAGTATTAAACGTTAAGTTCATTCCAAATTCATAAGTGGAATTCATCTGACGACCCATAGCTAAAGTCCCCCGATAAATAATCGGCTCCTTCTTCTTCTTTATGTAGCGTGTCCCTTCAACACTTAGGCAATCATGGTTCTCCACAGTTTCCTGTCATTTGTAGCTCTTAAATGTTGTCTTTTAGCTATAACACCTAAACTCTGTTCCGCCATCAATTTACTCAAGCTCGTCTGTCGTTTTCCACTGACCCTCTTGGATTCAATCTTTTCTGTGAGTATCAGATTTTCCAAGCCCACTTTTCTCATTATGTGCCCTATAAATTTCAATTGCCTCTTCCTGGTGTTAAGTATAAGTTTCCTTTTATTAGGTTGGTGCAAAAATAATGTCGTTTTCTCACATAGTAACATATGTGAGAAAACAACATTATTTTTGCACCAACCTAATAATTGATGAAACTTATAAGACCAAGAACTTGGAGGCATAATAAATAGTGGTTCGGATTGAAGAATCGGAGACCCGAGTTCGAATTCCAGTCGAATCCATTACATTCACTTACGTGCTAATAATCTTGGGAAAGGTATGACTCCTTTTCTCCCTCTCCTTATGGATAAATAGCAAAACAGACCGGGTTCTATATCCTTGGATGGCAACTGGTTTACCGCAGAAAGAAATGGCAACCTACTGCGGTAAAAAAAAAAAAACTGTCTCGTCAGTCATGTATTGAAAGATACATGATCGCCTAAGCGTGCATCACGCCTGGCAAATAACTGACTGATTCCTTGTAGTTCGAATTCCAGTCGAATCCATTACATTCACTTACGTGCTAATACCCTTGGGGAAGGTATGAATCCTCCTCTTCTTCTCCCCTCAACTATGGGTAAATAGCAGTACAGATCGAGTTCTATAGCCTTGGATGGCAACTGGTGTACTGAAGAAAGAAATGCCAGCCTACGGCGGGGAAAAATCTACCTCGTTAGTTATGTATCACGCATGGCACATAACTGACTGACTTCCTTTTTGTTTACATTTTCTTTAAAACTTCATCGGTGCTCAATTGTCCGGTCCATGGTATCCTCAGCATGCTTCTGTAGAGCCCCCTTTATATCGCTTCAAGTGTCTGCTACTGTTTTCTTTGTTTCTAACGAAGTTTTTTTTCCTGTTTTCTCTGCTTAGCTTTTGAAAAGCATCTGTTGTTTCATTTTGATGCATGTCAAATCAGACAAAAATGCACTATTACTGTGCTATCTACTCTGGAGCTGCACAATCCTCACTTTCCGGTTTTGATGGATTATTTTCCCATCTGCAGTGCCTTTCCCAGAGACGCAACGTCGGAAGCTTATCGCTACCTTATCTCTAAAGATATGGCTAATGTTCAGACGAGCTTTATTCCTTGGAGCCACCAATTCGGACCGTTACAGTCAAGACAAGACTTTCTACTTCCAGTGGTTGAATCAAACTCCTTTTTACGCATTCATTTGGTAGGAAAGGGGTTCCATGCCAAGTGTGTCTTCTAAAGCCACATGGAAAGGAAAATGGAGGGAATACTTTCTCGAACACAAAAATCTTAAACTCATGACTAGGGCCAATTGTTATCCTTTCCACCATGTCATCGTAATATTCACTTTCTACTTCATCTTATTACGTTCATATCACGCGACTCATTTGGTAAAACTCTGCCTTGAGTGGCTCTTGGGGCTTGGGTTGGGTGGGCATCAGTAAAATAAAAAGGAAATGTTATATATCTTCCGTGATCCATAATCTTCACTTCCTACTTGCTCCTCTTCGTTTCATATTGCAAACCTCATTCGGTAACCCTCTTCCTTGAGTGGGTCTTGTGCCTTGGATTGGGAGAGCTTTAGTTAAAAAAAAAAAATGCCCGGAACTGTTATCTATCCTCCGAAACCTTTAACCGTCACTTCCTATTTGCTCCTCTTGTATCATAATGCAAACCTCATTCAAGAGCCATCTACCTTGAGTGGCTCTTGAGTCTTGAACGGGCTGAGCTTTATTGAAAATTACCCAGAATTGTTATCTATCTTCCGTGTCCTATAATTTTCACTTACTACATGAACCTTACAAATTTAATTCAGTAAACCTCTTCCTTGAGTAGCTCTTGAGCCTTAGACTTGGAGAGCTTTAGTAGAAAAAAAATCTGGAACTGTTATCTAATCTCCGTAACTTATGATCTTCACTTCCTACTTGCTCCCATTTGTTTCATATAACAAAACTCATTCAGTATCCCTCTTCCTTGAGTGGCTCTTGTGCCATGAAATTTAATAAAAGAAAATTCAGTGTAATCTACTGACGAATCAGGAAATATTTGAGGACAATCACATGTAAATAATCTTTATGAATAAATTAAAAAGAACATTATTGGGTTAGAAAAGAAAATTCAGATTAAATTAATCTAAATTCAGTTTGAAGTATTTTTTGTGACATTTTTTTCCTTTCTTAAAAGTAAAACAAAACCAAACAAAAAACGTAATTTCAATAAAAATAAAAACTGTGCTCGCGAAAAAATGTCTTCAAATAATTTTTAATTTTTTTCCATAATATTGACAAAATCTTTGATCTTATTCGCAAATGATATTAAAAATGCCGGTGTTGCCGCATGGCCAAGAACATTATTTCGCTTGTTGGTACCACCAAGAATATTACAACCACACTTCTGCTTCCAGAAATACTAGCAATTTACTAAGCGCAGCTTAGATATGGACGCAAGTATCAAGCACTCAATGAGAATCGAACTCATTAGTCAGCCGTAATGTATGTGGCACGAGGCCGCGACGATGCAGCACCAAGTGAAGATCAAACTCACTACTAAGTCGCAGTTGATCGATCGAGATCAACTCTGGAGCCATTACACCACACTGAAGTGTACATTACTTATTTAGGGTAGCTTAGATGTGGCACAAGACCAATATTAAGAAGCACCCAGTGAGGCTCGAACTCATTACTAAATCACAATTTATTTAAGAAGGTAAGCATGCTAACCATTATAAGACTTTCGATCATTAGACTGGTAGACATTAATTCGACTGTTTAAAAAAAAATAGATGTATCTTTAAACTTATAGTGACGGATTTAAAATCCACTAATTATATATATATATATATATATATATATATATATATATATATATATATATATATATATATATATTAAGGTATGCTATATATATGAGATAAATTGCTCAATATCAGCGATAGACCGTATGTAATTATAAAAGTGAATATTGAAGTCAACACTCAGAGACGACAGACGTTCTCATACTAAACACGATCATCTGATACAGCAAAATACAGTGATAATGAACACGCAAACACACCTTGTCTTGATGAATGGATTTCTCTGTATCCTTGGAAACGTGAATTATGAATTTTTGCAGTGTCTTTAAAACCAGTAATTTTAAAAATAAGTTACTCCAAAATTCGCTTGAGGATGAAATGGAACTAATGTCTTTGATTTAATTACAAAATTAAATTCGAAGCTTTTAGCTTCCATTTTTGAAACATGGTTAGAACTGTGTAGCGAAAAAAACATATTTTAAATCAATTAATTTATAATATTAATGCACTGTAAATTTACATTGAGCACTATTTTGTAAAAATAAAAATATCTAACACCGGATTATATATCTTACTGTTCTTTATATATATATATATATATATATATATATATAGTAATAATACAATATGTATTCAATACAGAATGGTATAGATCCAGGGAGAGCTCTATCTCAAAAGACAGAGCAAAATTATTAAATGATATCAATCACTTAAAATACCATAGATAATAATTTTTTATTTCATGAGAGCTCTAAGAAAGCAGCTCTCAATCTTTAAGACATACAAACAAAATTCAAACAAAAAAGACCTACAAACAAAAAGAAATTGGGGGGGGTCAACACCGCTTCTCTATTTGGGTTTATCGCGAGACATTTTATTACAGGGGTGGATTATTATAGTTTTAAAAATATTTAAATGAATTCTAGTTTAATTTTGAATTTGAATATGGTTATATATGTATATATATATATATATATATATATATATATATATATATATATATATATATATATATATTACGAAATGGACAAAGTCCGACAATTTAATACTGTTTATTATAAACAGAGCATTTACTTAAATACTTGTATCTATAAAAAGAACGTTAAACATAAAAATGTCTTTATATATATATATATATATATATATATATATATATATATATATATTGAGAGAAACTCAGGGAACAGAGAGACAAAAAGAGAGAGAGGGGTACCTCCAAAATTTTGCTAAAAAATAACTATACCATGACAAAAATGCCTGAAGTTTTATGGCTAAAACAAATATTATCGGGCATATTTAGCGTGAGTTGCAGTGAAAAACTTACTGATTTGACAGCTCTTGCAAAAATTAATTATATGTTAATGAAACGAAAATGTTATATCTATCTATCTATCTATATATATATATATATATATATATATATATATATATATATATATATAGTTATCCTCAGTCAGACTGTTTCGTTGTATCACAGATCATCATTGCGGCTAGACATGTGATTAACACATTATATACAAGATATATGCATTACCAGCTCAATTCATGGTGAAGTGGTTAGCATTAATCAACAGCAGCCAACAAATTCCCTTAGGATATCCACAAGGCTAGCTAACCATGTATGGATATTAAAAGTAAAAAAACAACAAAGATTCAAATATAAACTGTTTGTTTTTTTGTTTTTTTTACAAAAGCAAAACCTTACAACCTACATAATAACATTTGAAATCTGTGCCAACAAGTAAAGCTAGCAACATTTCCAGACTTAAAATTAAAAAAAAAAATCGCCTTTTCAATCAAATGTACCAGATTACGAAACATTGCATTTTTACAAAAAAATTCTTCTTATTTTCATATGAGGCCGGGTAAAAATATGAATTGAAAGTTTGAAACCAAGCTAGCGGAATCGACTAATCTAATTTTTTAAATATATATATATATATATATATATATATATATATATATATATATATATATATATGCGATAACCTTCAAGATAGGACATCTAACGTAGACCTGTTTAACAGGTGTAATATTGGAGGAATCGAGACTTTTCTCATACAGTCTCAGTTAAGGTGGACTGGTCATGTCTTGAGAATGTCCGATGAGAGTATACCCAAGATCCTAATGTACAACCAGTTAGATCAGGGCAGCAGAAATGGAGTACGCCCATAGCTAAGTTACAAACACAAGCTGAAGAGCAACTTGTCATCTGTCAATATACCCATAACATCCTCCAGCGCTTAGCCACAGAGCGGGTGGAATGGAGATCAAGGTGTTTTAGTGGACTCAGCAATTTTCAGTCAGCTTTTTCTGAATCGTCTTCAAGAAGCGAGAGCAAGATCTAAAACGTCAGCCAATCTAACAGTGATCTCATCTCACAATCCTTACTCTTGCTCCATGTTTGGCCTCCTTTGTAAATCATCAGTGGGTCTTAAGTGCCACTTAACATTATCGTACAAAATTTCATAACTGAATCAATTAAGTTGTCAGATTCTCATACGTCTAAACCGATGGGAGAGTCCATTATATATATATATATATATATATATATATATATATATATATTAATTTCATTGAATACGACAGACAAGGTGCTTTCATTGAGTTTTTAAACAATTTCTCATGCGATCTAATATTTTTTTTTCTTTTCAGATGATAAATTATGTAAAAACTGTCCGAATGTTCTTTTTTTCCGAGCGCTTTCGGCTATACATTTAGCCATTTTCAAGGATGAAATATGTTAACTGTTAAATAAGAAATAGTTAATATATAACATATATTATAACATACCTATATATATATATATATATATATATATATATATATATATATATATATATATATATATCTATATATATGTATGTATGTATATATATATAAATATATCTATCTATATTATTCGTATATAACATCGAACACAGTTTCTATGACACCAGCAATTTTTGTGCAATTCATATATGTATATGGACGCATGCCTAAACGCACACACGCATGCGCACATAGACTATGAAAAAATCTACCAATGAAATGTGCTTAGAAAAAAACAACACTTAATAATATCAACTATGTACATGGACACAATATCTTGACCGTGTTTTGAAAAATGAAAACAATATAAAAATACACACATGCAACACACTATTTCTTATTTAACATTTAAAATATTTCAACCTTGAAAATGGCTAAATGTAGAGCCGAAAGCCCTCGGAAAAAAAAGAACATTCAAACAGTTTTTATATAATTTATCTTCTGAAAAAAAAATATTAGATCGCATGAGAAATTGTATAAAAAATCTAAATCAAATCACCTTTTCTGTTGTATTCAATGAAATGTGCACGAAAGAAGGATTTCTGCCTAAATATACAAATATATATTAATGAGTATAGATATTACACACCGTTTACACTACTTGGAATTTCATGCCAAACGCAATCTTCAGGTGCTTTCGGCCTGAAACTCCGAGTCGAGCAAACGGTGTTGGATATGTATATTCATCTATATATATAGTTTATTGCTCTGGTATATAATATCGAGTACAGTTTCTATAACACCAGCACATTTTGTGCAATTCATATATATATATATATATATATATATATATATATATATAGTTTATGAAAAAACTAGGTAATCCGTATGGTTAGACCCAAGGAGGATAAAATCCAGAGAGCTCAATGTAAATCCAGAGCAAATAATTTAAATAAAAACAGACCACTTTAAGGTTCCATGTAATAAATTATTTCACTACAGCCCTTTTAAAAGGACTGCGGATCATCAGACTTTACTTCCAAAGGTTGAAACAAAAAAATGAAAAGAAATTTACACATTTTTGACGGGCCGTATTAAGCATATGTAAATTAACGTAGTGAGGAAGTGAGGGAGGGAGAGAGAAGACATGAGTGAGTTAGATGTAATTTAAAATTTCTATTCTTTTATACTTAAAATTATTTGAGGAGGTCCAGACATTGACACATTTAAACGGTTAACTTAAGGGCTGTGGTGAAATAATTTATTACATGGAACCTTAAAGTGGTCTGTTTTTACATAAATATATACATATATATATATATATATATATATATATATATATATATATATATATATATATATGTATATTTTATAACATATATATATATTTTATAACATATTTATGTTATAAATTTTTTTTCTTTAAAAATAAATAATTATATCTGGTCTGCTTTGTATTGAGCACTCTTTTAAGAATAGTAATTGTTGGTTATTGGAATTCATTCCATATACACCAATCATATACTTGGATATATATATATATATATATATATATATATATATATATATATATATATATATATATATGGAGGCATGCTTGAACGCATAAGCGCATGCACACATAGACTATGAAAAAATCCACCAATGAAATGTGCTTATAAAAAAGGCACATTTAAGAAGTTTAAGCGGTCGATTGCTGACGCCACGCTGACGATTGGACAGAGTCATTCCCGGAGTGTCCGTCTGCAAAACTCTAGAGTCGGGATGTTGAGTGAACAATTAGTTAAATGACAAATATTTTGCTTGTATTAATACTCTCTCTCTCTCTACACTACACGCTCAACACATGCGTGCACACACAAACATATATATATATATATATATATATATATATATATATATATATATATATAAAGTGCGATGGTTAAATTGTCGCTATTAAAAATGTTTTAATTTGCGCATGCGTGTTGTTTGTTTTGATTTTGTCGACTGCACAGTATAGTAGGGTCGGTTGGGCACCGTCTGTGAGAGAAAAAAGAACAATGACTCTATTCACCCCGCTAGAAATTTGGAAACTGTATGCTGCATTGCATATAGTTGCTTGGCATGCTCGGCGGAAGCTGCAATATAAACATTTCAGAGTGTTTGGGTATCAATTCGAGGACAGTGTAGATGAATCGGAAAAAGTTGGATTAATCTAATGGATACTGCGAAGGTGTTTGGAACGATAGCGAA
Organism: Acanthosepion lycidas; assembly: GCA_963932145.1. Classification (NCBI taxonomy): domain Eukaryota; kingdom Metazoa; phylum Mollusca; class Cephalopoda; order Sepiida; family Sepiidae; genus Acanthosepion; species Acanthosepion lycidas. Next base: position 51,853,126 of record OZ010610.1, on the reverse strand, counting down.
GTTATGCTTCCATTCAGCTTCCATAAAGGAATTTCATTTCAGCACGGCTGTTAGAATAAATTTAATATATAAATTATACAAGGTTTATATAGAAACGAAGCATATACGTTTACCATTTCTGTAATAAAATTTCTAAACTTATTTATTAGTAAAAAATAAAATAAGCTTTTTTTTTCATCGAATCGCCATGTGAGTCCACCAAAAACAATAAGAGTAAATGTATGCTAAAAATATTAAGTACCACTGATTGAGGCATTCGAATTGACTCTTATATCGTCTAATACTGATAACATCCCTATTACAATCTTATCTGGTCGTGCTGCTGTTTAACGATGTCTGAAAACTAATCCAGCATTCACAGAAAATATCTGAATATATTAGGGAAACTAGCTGGTAATTGTTCTCCAGTGAAAGCCAGTTATATAAATACACTTTAAATGTGAGGTAATATTTCATAGAATTCTAAAGATATATTTTAATGCTTGTTCTATAGCAGGAAAATTTCTGACTGACCATGTATCTGTGGTCAGTTTTTTGTACATCATGGCGTTTAGATTTGCAGTGCCGAGCCGTTGTTGGAAAAGAAATTAACAAAAGTTCTAGAGTCCCCGCTAAAGAAAATCGATATTTTGCTTCGGATGAATTCTTACAGTTAGCGCACCTTGAGTACGATAAATCAATATGGCGTTGGAAATCGGACTTACCAAAAAGAACAAGTAGGGAAAATTATTTTAGAAGAAAAAAAAAAAAATAAAAATGAATTATGCATAAAAACCGTCGTTGTTATCAAACTTTTATACTAGAACTTCCCAAATGAATGGACAAAAAAAAAAAAAGAAAAGAAAAAAAGAGATGGAAAGAGGCCAAGGAAAGAAAGTGTCTTTTTCTTTTCTTTCTTTTTTTTTTTTTTTTTTTTTGAGACCAAAGCGGATGTCCTGATTGACATGAAAGCACGTCCATCGGACGATACATTTTGGTTATATCAACGAAATTGCTAGCCAAGCAAAAAAGTTTGAAATACAGAAAACAAACAGCGGGAAGAAAAGAAATGGCAAACGTCAAAAGGATCCAGACGGTATGGCCTAAAAGCATACAATGACCAAAGCATCCAATGAAAGTTATATATTAAGTTGACGTAAAAGCTTTTAGCTATTTAAGGACAAAAACATTAGTCATATAAATTCGTATCGTCATGATTCAGTCAACAAACTACAGGATGCGATGCATAAGTTGTCGTCTAAATGATTAAAAAATGAAAATGACACTGACACCTCATTTTAACAGATATGCAGGGTGCGATGGATAAATTGTCGTCGAAATGCCGCCAAAATGGAAATAGCACTGATATTAATTTAGCAGATATACAGGGTTACGAGGGATAAATTGTAGTCGAAATGACGCCAAAATGAAAATAACAGATATCTCATTTTAACAGATATACAGGTTGCGATGGATAAATTGTCGTCGAAATGCCGCCAAAAAGGAAATGACACTGACATTAATTTAGCAGATATACAGGGTGCGAGGGATAAATTGTCGTCGAAATGCCGCCAAAATGAAAATAACACTGGCATCTCATTTTAGCAGATATACAGGGTGCGATGGATAAATTGTCGTCGAAATGACGCCAAAATGAAAATAACACTGATATCTCATTTTAACAGATATACAGGTTGCGATGGATAAATTGTCGTCGAAATGCCGCCAAAAGGGAAATAACACTGAGATTAATTTAGCAGATATACAGGGTGCGAGGGATAAATTGTCGTCGAAATGACGCCAAAATGAAAATAACACTGGCATCTCATTTTAACAGATATATTTACCAAAATTAGACCAAAATATCTTGAAATACTAAAGAGAAGGTGTATTTAATAAAATCACCTGTTGCCAGTCATAGGGTCTTCCCGCAGCCACCCTCCTGGTCAAAAGCATCACTACCTCCTCAAGGCGCTTGATGCAGACGTTCATCTTGAGTGAAGCCCTCTGAGAAAATAAATGGAGGCATAACGACGCCATTACTAATGATCACTCCCAAAACTATGATGTTGACTGTATATATCATCCAACTCTTTCCAAATCTTATGCACTGGACTCACTGTTAATTACCAAAACTCTCTGAAATGTTCATATTGGAGCTTCCAGCGCGAATGATAAGCAGTACGGTATGCCGTTTCCGAATTTCTGGCGGAGAGAATTGAGTTATTTTGCCTTCTTTCTCACAGACGGTGCCATATAGACCATACTATAAGTTGCAATCAACAGCATCAAAAATAAACAACGTGCATACGCAAAATTAAAAATATAAACTAACAACAATTTACCCATCGCACCCTGTACATTCCCCGGATTTCTATGGTCCATATGTGTCTTATGTAATAATTCATTGAAAGTACATTTTGTTTTACAGTCAGGTTCACCCTGTCCAAGACCCGGGTCCACTCGAGGTAGAGGGTTACAGATTAAGAGACACAATTTATGCGGATAGGAAGGGGAGATAATGGTTAAACCTAAACTTGAACAGGTTAAGATTGTAGTGATGGATGAATCATCCACTTAGGAGTCAGTTTCACAGAGAAGTGGTTTGCGGGAAGAAGCTGTTTGAGTGAAACTTATTTCTCGGCGAGCGAATGTGGGTGGTTTACTACTAAGAGGCATGGCGGGTCCTAGATATCATAGTTAGAAATGGCGGAAGAAAGGAATGCATTTCGTTCGAGTACTTTCCATGGAATTACCGATAGACCAGGGAAAGGCATATCACATCCCGCCAGTGTGTGCGAGAGAGAGAGAGAGAGGTTGGTGAGTGAAAAATATTTCGTCACTCACGAGGACTTACGGCCGGGACGTACCGAGTCCCTCACTGGTCTATCGTTATTTCTATGGAAAGTGCTCGGATGGCCTACAAGCCGAATCATGGCCTCTGATCGGTAGATTTGATGTTTTGAGTAGTTTGGAAACACCCCTTAATTGATGGTGTTCCCACGTCCACTCTGACACTGACTGGTAGCATCAGTTAGGGTCCCAGCTATGGACAAACCCTCAAACAAATAAAAAGAAGTAAAGAAAACCAGCAACTAACAATACATGTTATCTGTAGTTGAAGGCATACAATTGTGTTGTAAATATTTAGTTTTCGGCCTTAAATAACCCATAGAGGTTGATATGCCACTAAACAAAATCAACCGACCAACAATACATATTTATAGTAAAATGACCAACGATATATTTTATCTGTAGTTGAAGGCATATAATTGCATTCAAAATATTTAGATTTCGGCATTAAATAACCCATAGAGGTTGATATGCCACTAAACAAAATCAACCAACCAACAATACATATTTATAGTAAAATGACCAACGATATATTTTATCTGTAGTTGAAGGCATATAATTGCATTCAAAATATTTAGATTTCGGCATTAAATAACCCATAGAGGTTGATATGCCGCTAAACAAAATCAACCAACCAACAATACATATATTTAGTAAAATGACCAACGATATATTTTATCTGTAGTTGAAGGCATATAATTGCGTTCAAAATATTTAGATTTTGGCATTAAATAACCCATAGAGGTTGATATGCCACTAAACAAAATCAACCAACCAACAATACATATATTTAGTAAAATGACCAACGATATATTTTATCTGTAGTTGAAGGCATATAATTGCATTCAAAATATTCAGATTTCACCATGAAATAACCACGAGAGGTTGATATGCCGCTAAACAAAATCAACCAACATTAAAGAATTCTTTCAAGATATTAATCCATATAATAGCTTACAATTTCTTAAAGAAATCAAACAGTATTCTAAAACATTACATCAACAAAACTACAACATACAACACATAACCGCCTCTAGTAAATATGTCCACACAAACGTGTAACGGTAAAAATAGGCGCTGTGTTTCATCTACCATGTATTCAATTGTGAAAGCAGAATAACATATATCAGATGAGTTTAGCCCTCCCAAGAAAATTAAATGTCGGCATTAAATGACAAATAAGGTGTTGATATGCTGTTGAACAAATAAATCGATCATTTGGAAAGAAGTTCCAATATTTCAAGCTTGTCAATTCGTTTGACCTTAATATCATGGTCGCATTTTTTTCTTTGCCAACGATGGTGATATTAGGCTGACGTTGTCTGTTTTGATGTTGAAATCTGACAGGATCTTATGTTCGTCGTTTTTTGATCACCCTCACTGGCTTATGTCCGTAGCCTTAATATCATTATTGTGTTTTTGTATCGTCTTGCCAGGGAGTAATTTTAAGTACCTAATTATCAAGTCCCCCTCCGGTGTCTTTGAGTAAGAAGGGCACTGCGGGTGAGATAGATAAACGAAGGCTACTGTAGGTGAGTTATCTAAAAATAAAAGGGAACTGTAACAGCACATTTTGGGACGTTTCGTTTAAATGCAGAGGCTTTTGTTGATGGTCTGTGCAGTTCGGTACGAAGTGATCTATTGCAGCTCTGAGATGCTGATGCATCCAGGAATGTTACTAACATTATTTTCAGTATCATTCTTCATCATGCCCAAGGTTCATATCCCAGCAGTGATAATTGTTATGTTAATAATATATAAGATGTTGATATTATGATGGAGTGAGCGACCAGCGCGACGACAATTTGCTACAAATAAACGAAGCCCAATATGGGTGTTATGAGACCAGTCTCATAAGTGTATACTGGGTAAATGCATCATAGACAAATATAAACGATTTAGTGAGAAGCTTTGATAAACACATAACCTGGCAGGTAGGAGCCAGTTAGAAAAAATCTTCAGATTGGGTAACGCTGAGGATGTTACTGAATGTCCAGATTTGACTCCAAGGTGGTTACATATATTCGTTCGTTTTTTGATTTTGTTTTTTGTTTTACCTTTTGATGTTCTGCGAATGATCTTGAAGAATAATCTTTCGTGGAATTTTGTTTTTTGCTTCTTAGTAAGTCAGGTCGTGAAAACTGTTGTCCAAAGCTTTCGAAATATTATTCCAGATTAGCCGCCCCTTTGAGATGGAATTCCAAGTAGACGTGAATGAGCATGCTTCTCTTCGCTTTTAATCAGGGTCACAAATCTGCTCGAGGCAATGATGCTGTGTGCAGATATGAAATGCCCCAAAACAATGAAGTTATCAATGTTAAGTTCCATGATGGACAAATGATCAGGCTCAACGTGTGAATTCAGATGAAAAACAAAAATCCTGACCGGCGATACAGTTTCCTTATTCAACATGTTAATGCTCGCCCCCATCTTACTGAGATAACAAAACATGCAATTAAACAGCTTCCTTCGGAAGTTTTCCCACATCCACCGTATTCTCCTGATTTAGCGCTTTCAAACTATCACGTTTTTTGGTTGATTTTCTAACAACTCGATGGGTGTTTCTTTCAACAACGATGTGGAGCTTAAAACACAGCATGATTATTTGTTTTACAAGCTAAGATTCATAAAGTAGTCTTGGGTATGACGATAAACTACATCTGGCAGCAAGACCTTTGATCGGGAGATTTGGAGGTTTTATGGAGCGTGGAACTAGCGCGCCAACAAATTGACGCTGTGCTACAAATATACGAAGCCCAATATAAGTGTCATGGCACCAGTCTCATAAGTATATACTGGATAAATGTATCATAGACAAATATAAAAGATTTAGTGACAAGCTTTGATAAACACATAACCTGGCAGGTAGGAGCCAGTTAGAAAAATCTTCAGATTCGTTAACACCGAGGATTTACCGAATGTCTAGATTTGAATCCAAGGTGGTTACACATATCCGTTTTCTTTTTTCTTTTTGATGTTCTGCCAATGATCTTGAATAATAATCTTTTGTAAATTTTCTTTGTAACTCTGCTCATTCAGTGAAACTGTTCTCTAACGTTACTGGCATTTTATTTTAGATTAGCCACTCCTTTGATATGGAATGCCCAGTCGATAAGAATAAGCATGTTCGACATCTTCTCTTTGCTTTTAATCAAGGTCTCAAAGCTGCCAAACTTCTGCGACATTTGTGCTGTGTACGGGGATGAATTGCTTCAAAACAACGAAATAGTCAATGCTAAGCTGTATGTTCAACAAATAGACAGATTCAAAGAGGCAATTGAGCTGAAAAGACCTGATCAGCGGAACTATTAAGTAACAATCATCGAAGAAGATGATATAAAGAACGAACTTATGTAACTATTGAGTAATATCGGTCTTATATGGCAGGGAATGAACTCACACTCTTTGGTTCCTGCCACTGGATCTAACTAACGCCCTTATCCACTGCGCCGTGTGTCCTTGAGGACATTTGTGTATGAAATTCTGGGTATGTAATGATAACAGCAAAAAATTGCAATATGAGCACTGGTAAAAAATGATTGCTGAAAAAAATTAAGTTCATAAAACATAGAAATTCACACACGACTTTATCCACTGTGCTGTGTCTCCTGGTTGAGATAGTGGAGATCTTGGAGGGGGGAATTAACAGGAGATAACTGATAACTGGCATCCATTAGATATGGCACGTGGAAATGGAACAGTCTACCACAGTGAGCGAAATTAATGTTTCAGTTCGACATTTCGAACCATCTGAAGAAGGCCGGAGCTTAATACGGCCGAAATGTTTTAATAAATATGGCGACAAAGATGAGGGAAATAGTCCGAATAATGTGAATAGTCTACATAATACCTCACCTCAGAAATATAGACAGATGTAAAATTTTGTTTTTAATTTTCTAATTGAGTACGAGCTTTTAAAAGGATCTGATAGTAAGTGCCTTAAATCATAACTTGCATTGTTATATTTTTAATATATATATATATATATATATATATATATATATATATATATATTACGAAATGGACAAAGTCCGACAATTTATTTATTAAAGACATTTTTATTTTTAACGTTCTTTTTATAGATACAAGTATTTAAGTAAATGCTCTGTTTATAATAGACAGTATTAAATAACATTTACCGGCCTGAATGTCCGAGAAATTTTCATAGAAAATATTCTTCCTTGGACAAGATTCGAACCTGCATCCTATACGGAACCGTCATTTACGCTGACGTGCCTAACCTCTCAGTTTGAATCCTGTCCAAGGACGAATATTTTCTATGAAAATGTCTCTGACATTCAGGCCGGTAAATGTTATTTAATACTGTTTATTATAAACAGAGCATTTACTTAAATACTTGTATCTATAAAAAGAACGTTAAACATAAAAATGTCTTTAATATATATATATATATATATATATATATATATATATATATATATATATATATATATATATATATATATATATATGCATCAAACATATTACAATGATGCATCAAACATTAACATGCCAGTCCACATTCGCCATTTAGGAAACTCTTGTTAAAAATTCATCTATACTTTTTTTTAAACATAATAAAGATGAACTAAAAATTCTTGAAGTTATCTATATTTAAAAAAAAAATGAAACCAACCCTTAATAAAATTAATTACATTTACTGTATAACTATTTTAATGTGTTTACAGTGGATAGTTTAAAATATCTAGGTTTTAATTAATATTTTTAAATAGTTTAAAAAAAGAAAATATTTAGACATTTCATAACTTATTTACCTCCTCTTTCCGTCATAAAATTTAAATCGTACCTGAGCGTTTTTCACTTCACAAGTAAAAAAATTAACTTTTAGACGAACACAACAATTTTGTCTTAGAAAAAACAACACCCTGATGATGACATTTTGGTAACGTCGAAAGTACTCGGAATATATGTATATATATCAACAGAGTAATTTTCTCTCTTTCTTTAATAAAGATACTAAGAAGCTTGTCTGAGAACATGAAAGGACCCTATTAAAAATAAGTAGGCAAAACTTGTCTAATTTATTAAATGGGACATGTCTTAATGAAAGCATGCTGTGAAAATATATGCAAAACACACATACATACACACACACATATAAATAGTATCTATTATCTTAATAATATCTATATCTATCTATCTATCTATATATATATATATATATATATATACATATTTATATATATATATATATTTATATATATATATATATATTTATATATATATATATTTATATATATATATATATATATATATATATATATATATATATATATATATATATATATATATATTTATATATATTTATATTTATATATATATATATATATATATTTATATATATATATATATTTATAGAGAGAGAGAGAGAGAGAGAGAGAGAGAGATAGATAGATAGATAGATAGATAGATTTGGTTGGATTGATGTGTGTTTTTGACCCTGGGTTTCACGCTTTTGCGATCGTCAGACAAACCTACTGACGATCGCAAAAGCTTGAAACCCAAGGTCTCAAACTCACATCAATCCAACCAAATATGTTAGCTCTATCTCTGATATTGAGCGCTTTCTAATAAGTACCGTGCATATAATATATAAATAATTATATATATATATTTATTTATATTTTATATTTATATACATACACTTTTCACACACATACACACACACACACACATATATATATATATATATATATATATATATATATATATATATATATATATATATATATATATAAAATGTATTATCTTAATACCTATACTCTGGCAGTGTGAAGAAAACTGATAATACAATTTTAAATAAAAATATATTTGAACAACCCGATATCGGGGGAAAAATTCAGTAAAAAATGAAAAGACTAAAGACATCCGTGTTGGTCGCAAATAATCAATCAGCGCCACAATGCTAAGTCAAAAGAAAAAAAAAACACCGACCGAGTAATTAAGTAAACGCATAAAAGTGCTCAACACAAGTCGAGCAAAATCTAAAAAAAGTAGTGAGCCAGAAACTACCTACCAATGTTTAATCTAACGGATTTTTAGGTTACTACTGGCTGCAAATACAATTCACTACAAACTAGAGCTGATGCACCTTAATCTGAGAATTCCTTGGAGAACTGAGCTCCAATTTCGCATTTATTCATATAGATTCCATAATATAGCTTTTACTTAATGAGCTATTACGCTTCTCTAACTCTTCAAATGTTGGATGTATAACTATTTCTATTTCCTCATCTTTACGCTATATTATTATATTATAGTTTTATATGATCAGCGTTCTTAGGAGGATTTATGAAGCAGGCATAATATCCATCTCACGCACGGTGAATACTAGACCTGGCTTCTTTAGTATTTCCCCTTTTCTAGCGAGATTAATGCTCGACAAGCGTATATATAAATTTTAGATCAAAATAGAATTCTTTTCATTTTTCAATTTTCATTCAAAATACTCAAATTTTTAGGAATACGTTTTCACAGCGTCGCCCACCTGACGACAACGTGACCATGTTTAAACGGAACGCTGATCATATTAAACTTTCAGTTATCTGTTTGGATAAGTCTTGTTCTTATGTCAAATTATATTGCTTGTTTTTATTTTTGTTTCTTATTTTATTTATTTATTTATTTATTAACGTAGTAAAAAATTGTTTATATCACTTATTTTTTGATTGGTTATTGTAACCAATCAAAAACTTGCAAACTTTGCTCGGAGGAAAAAATAGCTATCATTACTTTTCCCGACCAAAATAAATTATTAAACAAAAGATCCGAACTCATCTCAAAATGCAGACATGAAAATAAATTTTTACTACGTAACCTAAAAAATTAAAAACGGAAAAAATAAAATAAAAACAAATAAATATACTAATAACAAAAAATAACAAAAAAAAAAAAAATAGAAATAAAACATAAAAAAATACTGTTACTTAAAAATCGAAAACCGAAAAGAGAAAATATACAAGTAAAATAAATTAACCTAAATTCATCCAAGTAAATAAATAAACAAACCAATCCCAAATAAAGATAATCTATTAAAAACTGTTCCCGCCAAAATAATACTTAGAATGAACTACAACAATCAACCCCAAAACTGAACAAATAGCTTTAATTAAATTCCCAAACCAAAACAAAACTGTTAAATAAGTGATATAAACAAATTTTTACTACGTTAATAAATAAATAAATAAATAAATAAAATAAGAAACAAAAATAAAAACAAGCAATATAATTTGACCTAAATATATAAACAAACGACTTCCGGTGAAATAACCGCCATAACAGAATACCCACAATGCACCACTAACCCGTATATATATAAATAGCCGAGAAAAATAACAGCACACGTGGCCTGACGATTGCATATAGCATGAAACAGACTGTCGCCTCTAAGTGTTGACTTCTATGTTCACTTTTATATTTATATATATATATATATAAAGAAAAATATGAATGCTCCAACATGATTCGAACTTGCATCCCCCTTTGCTGGAAAAAGCGTCCTTAGTTCGGAAGTACTCTAGGGACTTCTCACACATGGATCTACATTAAACAACGTTACAATGTTAAAACGGATGAATGACTTCAAGAGGCGTAGAGGTTTATCTCTCGTTCCTTGTTTAGGATTAGGCTTCTAGATCCTTAAGTCTTCTCATTCTGTTTCACTCTTCGTAGACCCTTGCGTCTTAGTGGCATCATCGCCTTGCTTGGGGTGAATTAGTTAAAAAAAAATACAGAACAATACAAAAAATTTCCCTAAGAATTGCTTATCATAAATGAAAACTATCAATGGACCTTCCCTTTCTCTTTGACTCACCAAAACAAACAAAAAAAAATCGGAGAAGCAACGGTGAAGAACGAAATTATAATTAACATTCTTTTTTTTAATCCTTATACTCATTAATCTGTTCATTCTCTGTGAAATGCTTTCCCGCTATTCACGGTATTTTTCGACGTCGAATCGGAAACCAAGCTAACCGGCAACACTTGTCATCAAGGCGTGGTTCAGCAAATCCCACTGTGTTCTTTCGACAGCAGATATTCTCTAGAAGTGCCTCGTAAATAAACTATTCCGGAGGAGGTGCGTCTGTCGAAATAATAGATTGAAAGAAGCGAGAATGGTGAATAAACAAACAAATAAATAAACTTACGTCTAATCTTTCCTTTCTTCTATCGTCAAACCGGGCGACTAATTATCCCGTTACAGGTTTAAGGACGTCATTCTATTTTCTAAATTGTTGAAATGATTAAACTTCTATTAGACGTTCAAAACAATTTATATCTAAGCTGATAAGAAAATACCTCTGGCATGAAACGTTCGTTTAAGACCAGGGCTCATCAAACTACAGCCCGCGGACCGGATCCGGAACCTGAAGTCAGTTCATCCGGTTCGTTGCTCCCTTGTGCCACAAATGAGCTAAAATATAATTATTTATATGGAATTATCTCTAGTTAAACTTAATATGTAGAAAAAAAAAATTAAATAAATGTAATTAAAAATGCCAAAATTTGGCCAATCTGATTTTTGCCTCTGACAGCAATATAAGTTATGGGGAAATCAATGAAATAAAAAAAATTAAAAAATTCGGAGACTTTTTGCTACTTTTGATATTCAAGCGTTTTTTTTTTTTGCGTAAGTATTAGGTTGGTGCAAAAATAATATCGTTTTTTGACATTAAAAAATACGTCAAAAAACGATATTGTTTTTGCACCAACCTAATACATAGATTCTTAGAAAAGCGTTTACGAGCCTGCTGCAGCAATTATTTTTTAACTTGCATTGACGTGTTTAAACCGGTTTGAAGGGTGCTGTATATATATAAAAAAAAACTGACTTCAGTGAATTATATCATATATTTTCCTTGAACTTATAAAATCTAAACTATTTAAAGTCAACACATGTAACGAGGTTGACTGATTAGAAACCATTTTTCTTGGTTGGCTGCATCAATACCAAAACAAATATTAATTAGATCTTAAAAGGTAAACGCCAGTTTCACAAATCTCATTAACTTTTTCGGCTGCTTAGTTTTTGAGATTCGGATATGTGCTCATTAGTAATATTAGTAATATTAGGTTGGTGCAAAAATAATGTCGTTTTCTCACATGTGAGAAAACGACATTATTTTTGCACCAACATAATGTTGGGTTGGTGCAAAAATAATGACGTAATAATGTCGTTTTTGATGTTAAAAAAATACGTCAAAAAACGACATTATTACGTCATTATTTTTGCACCAACCTCATATAACTTTTTTTTATTTTCGCCTTCTTGGATAACATTTTAGTAAATAAGTATGTTGGTTGTCTTTATTTTATGTGAATTCACTGTATTGTATTGAACAAAATGGTTATCCAGCCCGCGCTCGTAATTATCACATTTATCTGACTATCTGTGAAAAAAGTTTGGTGACCCCTGTTTTAAAGTATTGTATCTTCTGCGCAAGTCACTCAATTTTTTTTTAAATCATTGCACAAAATGAGCAATAAAAGCCATTAGGATGAAAGGGGTTAGTGAATGTGAAAGAAAAAAGAGCATAATAAAGGGTCCAGGATTCAATGAGATAAAAGATGATGATTGACATTACATTTAAATTTTAAAAATCATTTTTGACAGGAATCTGTAAGAAAGACACACAAGTGAGAAGTGCAAAAGGTGAAACAATTTGCTTCTGGTATAGTATTAGTGCTTGAAACAACTTATGTTTGTGGGCAAATATTTTGAAAAATGAAGTATGTAAAGTCAGCACATTGAACGAGGTTGAATAATGAACCAATTCTCTTGGTTCCAAAACAAAATATTGATTCCAACGCAAATATTGATTCTATCTTAAAAGGTAAATACCAGTTTCATAAATCTCACTAAACATTTTTTTGATGCTTAATTTGTGAGATTCAGATATGTGCTCATTCGATGTGATATAACTATTTTATTGCTAATGTCATCTTCGTTGGTAACTTTTTGGTAAATAAATATGTTTGTAGTCTCTATTTTATGTGCATTCAGTGTATTGTATTGAACAAAATGGTTATCTGGCCTGCGATCATCATTCTCTCTGTTATCTGGCCCTCTGTGAAAAAAGTTTGGTGACCCCTAATCTATATGATGATATTAATAAAAGTAAAATGTACAGATAGTAGTCTATGCTAGCTATATTTTTTCACACATATTTTGTGCAACGTTGAAAATTGAAAATAACAATCTGAACACCATAGAAATTTGAAGGAAAATTGTGTATAGGTCTGCTTGAAAAATAAATGTAACTGTCTCTCCAACAAATAAAAATGATTTCATTTAACAATGGTTATATAAAATGAAGTTATAAATGAACAATAACTAAGAAGTAAATTGATGAGTAAGTATTGGTAAATGAGTGGAAAGGTTATGTGGCCCTCTGTGGAAAAAAATTTAGTGACCCCTGGTTAAGACACTCGTTGAAAACACGCGGTGATTTATTTTTACAATCCTGTTTACTTTGTAAAGTGAAAGACACCGTTTATGGGGATATATGAGGAAGATACTAGCTAAACCTAGCCTTTAATAGGTTATGGTTGTAATGAACTTTGGAAACATCTGCTTGGGAGTCGGTTACGCAAAGCAGGAGCTCGTAGATAGAAGCTGCTAAAGTGGAACTTACATATTACTGATGAAATATTAGGTTGGTGCAAAAATAATTTCGTTTTCTCACATTACTAAAGGGATGAAGGTGGTTCGATTATCAGCTGAATAAAGTTTTCCGATGCCAAACCAGTTTTTTTTTTTCTTTTTATCATTGACGGATGACATTTTTTTTTTCTTCCTCTTCACAAAGAAATCTTAAATCGCCCTACATGGCTATGCCTACAGTTATATGCATATATTTCTGATTTTATCTACCGTGGAAATGGGTTAACTCGAGCCCGTGTTCAACGTAAAAGATCGTAAAGCAAGCAATGTTTCTTGCGCATCACTTATTTTCTGGATTGCTGTTGTTTGATTTGATTAATGGGTTTGTTTTTATACAGTTTATCAACCTTTGCAGGTTATTTAAGGCCAGGAAATAGTTTTAGGTTGTGAAGAATTTTTTTATTTTTTATTTTTGGAGATAATAATGATTTAGTGAGACAAGTTTTACTAATTAACCCATAGCTAGGATCAGAAGAGGCCTATTCCTTCCTGCTATTCCCAAACGGTTATATTCATACATTTCCAAAGAGCATTTGCGCACAAGTGTCCATAACATACCCAACTGGAATTGGAACTCGGCTCCCGGATTAACAACTCTGATATATGGTGATTGAAAAGTAATTTCTTATTTTATGGATCATGGTCTCACCCGTTTAACTATAATTTTCACAAGACGGGAAAATCCATCATTCATAAAATAGATACATAATTTTCAATCATATTTTACTTTACATGACCCGTCCATCCAAGATTACAAAACCTAATATTCCCAAACGGTCACCCAAGGTTCCACGTTGCTTAACTTCGTTGGACTTACGGAAACTGGTGTTTCAAAGTGACGTGGGTGTAATCTCTTTATAACACACGTACATACAAGCTTACAACACCTAAAATTTCCAAGCGGACACTCAGCTATGTACTGGCGAGGCTGGACGTTGCTTAACTTCCGTGATCTTACCCGCACATCCAACCTTACAGCACCTGATATACCAAAGCGGTCAATCTGTTATGTACTACCCAGGCATGACGTTGTTTAACTTGGAGATCTTAGCCACACATCTATAATTTGAGCCCCTTGTATTCCCAAGCAGTTACCCTTCTAGGTACTTACAAGGCTCGACGTTGCTTAACTTCGGTGATATTACCCGCACACAAAAGCTTAAAGCCCCTTGTATTCCCATTGCTTAACTTCGGTGATCTTGCCCCCACATCCTTAGAGCACCTTTTATTCACAAGTGGTTACCCTTTTAGGTACTGGCAAGGCTCCACGTCGGTTAGCTCCGGTGAACGTGCTGAAACCATTGTTTCAAACTGATGTGGCCGTAAGCCCTTTAAACCACCAGTCTCTCGGTTTAAGCAATGCTTAATTTAAATGATCTTACAGGAGCTTGTTTTTCAAAGTGATGAGGCCCTAAGCGCAACTTCTGTTGTAAAACCATTAGCAATACATGTAAATTTTACATATAATAATCTTATCAAACTTGCAACTCGTTTCGTCATTTCCAGAATATTGATATCCCTTTGCTTCTGAATTGCTATGGCGAATTAATAAGCAAACGTATTTAACATAAAATATAAATTTATTTAACAAAAACAGTTTGAACAAAGTAACTATAAACAATTTTTTTGCTTTCAGCCACAATAATGGAGAAAGCATTACTTCGGACAATCGCCAGTGAGACACGCTGCAAGAGCCACTCCATTTCGAGAGGCTCATCCCTTAATCGAGACGCAATCGCGCCAATCCTCCGAAGGAACGGCATCGAACGAAAGCCAATAACCCCAGAAGCGGCCAGATGGCATTACCATTTTCCCTTTTTAAATGGGGAAGTCGTTGATTTGGGATGCGATCTGTACGGATACATTTTCGGCCGGTAATTTATTCAGGTCCACGGTTGAGCCGGGGTCTGTCGTCCGGGATGCAGAGATAAAAAAAATAGTTAAATATTCTTCTCTTATATATATATATATACATATATAATAGCACTGTTCTCTCAGTAACACTTGCATGAATCCCTAACCAGTGACAATCTCCTGTCGCGGTTTTAATTATTTTTATCTAACATAATACGTTCATATCGATCAAGAAGCTTTGATACAACCAAGATGGACACTAATGACATATGTTATATATTGGATGGTGGCAATTTTTTTTTATATATTAAAACTTCAGACAACAGTGAAAAGATTGAATAATTTATCGAGCGTTATAGCTTTTTCAAATCAACAAAGATGAAGACACTTGGCTGAACTGTAGAAAGAATAATAGATGACGGCATTCCAATCGTATATTCGGAAAGAAATCGCACTTAAAAGAACTTGTCCATGTTTCATGGAAAACGATTTTCCAGTAATTAACGAGTCGGCGTTGAATGTAAATCTGCAGGCAGGTATGAAAGAGTTCTCATAAAACGCGTCATAAGAGGACGGACCGGGCTTGTGTGGAGAATATAGCGAGCCAAGTTGGCAAACGATAGGCGAGTCTTCACGCCGACACATTGTCTGGTTTAACGCATCGGAGACAATACAATTTACAGTACCCGCTGTTGAGAGGAAATAGCAACTATGCCGATTATATATTGACCGGTGGTAAAGGGATAAAAATGAAATTATGGGACGGAATAAACGAATCGGGTTGAACACCAGTGGGAGGGAAAATGAACAAGCAAGTGATTGAATTCAGGTGAAATACGACTTTTTTTTTAAAGTAAGAAAGCCTTTTTTTTCTTTATTCTTGTCAGTATTTTATAGATTATAGAAGAAAAATGTTATTTTTCAGAAAAAAAAAAAAAAAAAAACGGGATCGGGGCCTTCGAAATGAAGCAGCAGTTTTCAAGTCAGTTTATTATAATTTAACTAAAGGGTGTTCAATCCTCTCTGCTCCACTGCTGGATCCGTGGGATAAATCGAACAAACAGTAAATAATTTGTTGTAACCTAGGGAAGGTTACTGAATACAAGAATCACACGACGGTTGGTAATGAATGATAATACTTAGGACAAGAACAACACATATAAGATTCGTCAGCGGCGGGTAGAGGTAGACAACTGCTATTAGGTTGGTGCAAAAATAATAACGTAATAATGTCGTTTTTTGACGTATTTTTTAACGTCAAAAAAAGACATTAGTACGTCATTATTTTTGCACCAATCTAATAGAAGTGAGTCAAGTGAATTCTACGATGATGAAGTCTAGGATATCTACCAACCCCGGCATGGGATCAGATTTGGTACAAGGCCAAATTTAATGTGGGGTATACGAGCACGTAGCCACGGTCAAAAATTCCCCGAAGAGCCCTTAAAAAACGGGGACGGGTAGAAGTTTTCCGAAACGAGACTCTGCCCTTCGACATAGCCTCGTCTGGGGTTCCTCTCTGCCCAGAGGCAGGGAGTTTATCCACTACTGCTGAAGACGAATCTCCAACTGCAGGATATATAGCAACCGCGCCACGCGGTCAGATGTGGCACAAGTCCGAATTTAATGTGGGGTATGCGAGCCCGTATGATCGGCCAAAAATTCCCCGAAGAGCCCTTATAAAACGGTGTCGGGTAGAAGTTTTCCGAGACGAGACTCTGCCCTTCGACATAGCCTCGTACGGGGGTTTCTCTCTGCCCAGAGGCACTGCTGAAGACGAATCTCCAACTGCAGGATGTATACCAACCGCGCCGAATTTAATATGGGGTATGCGATCCCGTAGGCTCGGCTAAAATTCCCCTTAGACACCGTTTAAACCGAGTTCGAGTAGCTATTTCCCGAGACGAGATTCTGCCCTTCGACATAGCCTCATCTGGGTATCCTCTGTGCCCAGAAGCGGAGAGTTTGACCAGCACAGCTGGAGACGAATCTCCAACTGCAAGATATCTACCAACCGCCCCACGCGTTCAGATAGTTTCCTCCGATTCTTATTCTGAGTGAACAACAAAATATCTCAGATGAACCATGTGAAAAGAGTTTTATTTTTTAAGGTATTGTCTATTAATTATTTTTACAGTCCAGTGTGACGAGATTTTATAAAAAAGTTAATACTGTCTAGAAAAAGTAATTATCCTCACCTGCCATAAGAAAAAAAGGTGGTTGGAATGTCGAACTGAAGAGTTTATTCCGCTCACTGTAATGTAAATAGTGTACATAATGCCTCATCTCAGAAATATAGACAGAAAACAAAATTATGCCATTCAATATTCAACTAAATATTAACCATTTTGTTGCACAACCTTTCTCTATTTTTTCTTAAAGAAACTTTAAAAAATCTATCTTCCTAGAATTTCGTTGGTTTCCCGGCAACGAACTCTTTAAGGTATTTTTTTTATGTGAGCGAAAGAATTAAAATTTTTACCACTGAGATTATTTTGCAAGGACCTAGATAAAAGAACATCCGAAGGAACAATATTTGCTGAATATGTCAGTGGAGTAACACATTCCAGCCAAGAAGTAACAATTTTTGCCCGGTCGACAAAGAAGTGTGAAGTTTGGCATTATCCTGATGCAAAAAAATACCTCACCTGTTTGCCAATTCTGAAATTGATGCATTTAATTCATTCAGAATCAATTAACTGGTTACTTGGCAGAAGTTCGTAGGACAGGATTTCTTTCCAAACCGACAAGATGCACAGCATGACATTCTTAGGATGAAGATCTGCTTTTGAGGTGACTAAAGTCGGTACCCGTCTCTTACCTCAGGGTCTTTTTCGCTGGACATTGTTGTAAACGATCTATTTATCACAATTTGCTTTAAAAAGGGTGCATTTTTGTGGCAAATCACAGATGAAATGTGATGCAAAAGATTCTTTTCACTCAGATCATGTGGTACTCAAACATTGTGTCGATTTGAGTACCCATACTTCGCTATGTGCTCATGGATGGTAGATTTTGATAAATTTAGCATTTCAGCGGTGTGTAATGCGGGTTATTCTCAATCAATGTCTTCATATTGTCGTCATCTGTAGTGGGGTCTGCTTAAGTGTTCTTCACCAATAAAGTTACAATCACCAACTCTAAATTTAGCAAACCACTTCCGTACAATTCTGTCAGTAAAAACACGTTCACCGTGCGAAGCACATATCTTTTTTGTTGCTTGCGAGGCATTTTTGCCTACACAGTAAAAAAAAAAAAAAAACAGTGTCTAAAAAGCATGTTCCATTTTCATAGGGATGCAAAATTGACACGAGTTAAGCAATTTTAAACTTTATTTCTCAAGGTATATTATGCAGTGTGCTGTAATCGGAACAAACTAATACTTCCATGAAAATACTTTCCAGTATATGAGGTGTTATCCTTTAAACTGCATCAATAATAAGATTTTTCTGATCTCAGCTACGCTTCAAATTATCTTACCAATATACACTAAAATTACACAAAAATCGAAATAAGCCAATTAACATTTTATAAAAATAATAACATGCGCTAATGATTCAAATCTTTATGACAGTGTAGAACATTTTTTGAAAAACAACAGATTTCAACAACATAGATTTCATATATATATATATATATATATATATATAGATATAGATATAGATATAGATATAGATAGAGAGAGAGAGAGAGAGAGAGAGATTTCCGGAAATAGATAGTAATCCTGTATAGAAAATCTTGGAATTATAATGAGATCTCGATGTTCCAAAATGGTTACGAGGCTAAAAGAACAAGATTAAAAGTCTGAATAAATTTTGAGTTATAATGTCAGAATAGATTTTTCGCCGAAAAAGTGATTACTAATTAGAATACCGGTTTCTTTTACTATTATTAACCAAACGCAAGCCCCCAGAGCCGCTCAAGTGGGAGCGCTAAGAAATGGAGTTGTTGTAAGGACGTAAATGGGACAGAGCAAGACGTTCTTATTATCAGGTTGGTGCAAAAATAATGACGTAATAATATCGTTTTTTGACGTTACGTCAAAAAACGACATTATTACGTCATTATTTTTGCACCAACCTAATATAAAGATATATAAGAAAGATGAAGATTGATCCAAGACATAAAGAGGCTAAAATTATTTTGTTCGAGGAAGTATCCTAATGGGAGTCTGTTTCACAAGATAAATGGGAAGAAGATGTCTAGGTTGAACTATCTTTTTCACTAATGAATTAGGAAGGGAATAAAGATGGATTAACCTTGAAGATGTGGCATGATGAGTCCTTACTGACTAGTTGAAACGACGGAATGGAGCTCCTGGGAACACTTGCCATGAATTCTTTTAATCATTCCCCACCGCAGGCTAGCCGGGAGAACCACTTGCATGCAGGGGAGTTACAGAGAGTGAAAGTGAGAGAAAAGATTTGGTATAGATCGGATTAAAGAAAGCATAAAACATGAACGAGGTTCAAGACAACAGAAGATGACATTTGATGTTGTATTTAAATTTTTGAAGATAGTAGCTATCAGGGAAGCAAGCAAGCGGAAGGGAGTTCCACAGTCGGGAAGTGTGAGAAAAGAAACCGTTGGAGTAGAAGTGGCGTTTAACTATTTCAACAGTAAAAGATGTCAATCTAGTAGCACGCTTAAATTCATGTAGTCGAAGCATCAGGGAAGATAGATCGTTAGAACAGTTGCCATGGAAATATTTGTAGAAAAGACAGAGGGAAGCCACATCAAGTGTGCAGCAAAGTTACTGAAGTCGTTATGACAACTCAGAACCGATTACATTGCAGATCCTTCTTTGGATTTTGTTGAGAACCTCGAGATGTACAGCAGGGGAGCCAGACTAGATATGGCGACAATATTCAATGCATGGACAAATGGTAGATTTGTGGATGCGCAAGATGGGCTCTGACGATAAAAAAACCTT
The DNA here is from genome assembly GCA_963932145.1 of Acanthosepion lycidas. NCBI lineage: Eukaryota > Metazoa > Mollusca > Cephalopoda > Sepiida > Sepiidae > Acanthosepion > Acanthosepion lycidas. Next base: position 51,832,823 of record OZ010610.1, on the reverse strand, counting down.
CTGGCACGGCACAGTGAACGGTCTTTCTTTGTAGTGGATGCAGCTATTGGTTTAAGGCACTTGTTCCAGATCAGCACATTGGATAACTTGAGGTCAAGGAAGCACAGTAACTTCTGAATAGCGCGAGATTTCGTTCGTGCAAAAGAGGTTGTAGAGTGGGAAATAATCCATCCCCCACAAGGCCGCGTAAACGCTTTTGAACAATGTTGGACTGTGAACAGTTCCGGTTCATGAAGCCTCTCAAATTACGCAAGAGGTTTTTAGCAACCAGAAACAGAACAAAATTCTTGGAGCCCCGATGACCCATTTCCAAATAACCGAGTAGATTTTAAAAGTAATTAGATCATCAACTGAATTGTCGCATGGAATAGCCCAAATAAAATTTATAGAATGGATCTTTACAGTGAGGGGAATAGTCCGTATAGTTTTAGGAGTTATAAAAAACGCTCTAAGAATTACAAACAGCGTTGAAAAATTATTTTGCAGGAGAAAATGTATAGTCCCATAAACCAACAGGCTTTTTTTTAAATCCGATTTTTCCTTACAGTAGCCCGTGTTCCCAAGAAGTCCCCAATCACAGTAATGAATATGTTGAATACTGCTTGACTCCAGTGATCAAACGAGAAACGGTGTTAAGATTTGAGCGTAAACGGAATTATCCGGGATTACCACAAAATTACAAAATGTAAACCAATAACCAACCGTGTTGCGTCGACTGAATTTGATCCAGAATGAAAAATTTGTTTGTTAAAATTAATAAACTAATTATTCATTTCTTCTATTAATGATTTACATTTTCTTGCCAGAAGCGAAAGTAATTAATGCCTCGTATTTTTGAAAGCTTTTGGCATGTTTTCAAAGACTGTCACTTTGTGAAAATTTCAGCGAATTTGCGTTCAGGCAAGTACAACATTTTAAAAATATAGAAAGTAGTTTAAAGTGCAACACCGATATCCGAAGGCTCATTATGATGGCGAAAGATGACTGCCAAACACTAAACAAAGTATTAAGAAAGCTGAAAATTTCGTTAGAAACAAAGAAAAGAGTACTGACTTGTTACTTCATATCGGGCCTTCTATACAGGAGTGAATGTGGGACAAGTTCCTCACAAAGAATGAGAGACTTGACCTAACAGAAATGTGGCTCTACAGTTCGATGTTGAGAATAGCATGAACCAGACACGTGACCATCTACGAAGTTTTAGCGAAAATGAAAACAACAAGGAATCATACTCAACAACAGAAATTGACAGTTTAAGTTTCGAGGGCATATCAAGAGGAAACAGGACTTGAAAAATTTAACACTCACAGGGCATATAGAAAGCAAGAGGGGATCACCTAAATAACAAACTTGTGTACATGGATGGCTGAACAGAGTTTAGAAGAGATAGAAAAAGACATTCACTAAATGCTACAAAGCACAAGAAATTTGCTGAAAGTATTTGAACCTATATTAGCTCTTACTTATTGCATACTGGTGAGAAATTTTGTGGTTCGAATCTTGAACAAGAGTCAAGATGTTCTTAATTATTGCCTACTGGTACGAGTTTTTGTGGTTCGAATCTTGAACAAGAGACAAGATGTTCCTAATTATTGCCTACTGGTACGAGTTTTTGTGGTTCGAATCTTGAACAAGAGACAAGATGTTCCTAATTATTGCCTACTGGTACGAGTTTTTGTGGTTCGAATCTTGAAGAAGAGTCAAGATGTTCCTAATTATTGCCTACTGGTACGAGTTTTTGTGGTTCGAATCTTGAACAAGAGTCAAGATGTTCCTAATTATTGCCTACTGGTACGAGTTTTTGTGGTTCGAATCTTGAACAAGAATCAAGATGTTCCTAATTATTGCCTACTGGTACGAGTTTTTGTGGTTCGAATCTTGAACAAGAATCAAGATGTTCCTAATTATTGCCTACTGGTACGAGTTTTTGTGGTTCGAATCTTGAACAAGAATCAAAATGTTCCTAATTATTGCCTACTGGTACGAGTTTTTGTGGTTCGAATCTTGAACAAGAGTCAAGATGTTCTTAATTATTGCCTACTGGTACGAGTTTTTGTGGTTCGAATCTTGAAAAAGAGCCAAGATGTTCCTAATTATTGCCTACTGGTACGAGTTTTTGTGGTTCGAATCTTGAACAAGAGACAAGATGTTCCTAATTATTGCCTACTGGTACGAGTTTTTGTGGTTCGAATCTTGAAGAAGAGTCAAGATGTTCCTAATTATTGCCTACTGGTACGAGTTTTTGTGGTTCGAATCTTGAACAAGAGTCAAGATGTTCCTAATTATTGCCTACTGGTACGAGTTTTTGTGGTTCGAATCTTGAACAAGAATCAAGATGTTCCTAATTATTGCCTACTGGTACGAGTTTTTGTGGTTCGAATCTTGAACAAGAGTCAAGATGTTCCTAATTATTGCCTACTGGTACAAGTTTTTGTGGTTCGAATCTTGAACAAGAGTCAAGATGTTCCTAATTATTGCCTACTGGTACGAGTTTTTGTGGTTCGAATCTTGAACAAGAATCAAGATGTTCCTAATTATTGCCTACTGGTACGAGTTTTTGTGGTTCGAATCTTGAACAAGAGTCAAGATGTTCCTAATTATTGCCTACTGGTACAAGTTTTTGTGGTTCGAATCTTGAACAAGAGTCAAGATGTTCCTAATTATTGCCTACTGGTACGAGTTTTTGTGGTTCGAATCTTGAACAAGAATCAAGATGTTCCTAATTATTGCCTACTGGTACGAGTTTTTGTGGTTCGAATCTTGAACAAGAATCAAGATGTTCCTAATAATTTGCCTACTGGTACGAGTTTTTGTGGTTCGAATCTTGAACAAGAATCAAGATGTTCCTAATTATTGCCTACTGGTACGAGTTTTTGTGGTTCGAATATTGAACAAGAGTCAAGACGCTGTTGGAAAAACATGATAAAATGAGGAATACAAAATTAAAAGACTTTCGTTCAATGAAGTCATGAAGGACAAAATGTGTCCTGCGAAACATTTTCCCCTCGTTGTTATAAATAGAGTTTTTTTTAGTAATCGTGGCTTACCTGTGGCACAAGGTCGAAAACAAGGAGCACGAAGTGTTGATCAAAACGCCCCTGCTATACTTTAAACCAAGTCGAAGTGCTCCGCTCTCATATATATATATATATATATATATATATATATATATATATATATATATATATATATATATGCATGTAATGAATTTTTCTTCTAAAAAGCCATATCTGTTCAAGGTGGAATCATCGATCATGGATCAGTTGCCATAACTTCTACAAATCTATAAATTACCATGTTTTCTTTGGAATGATCTTGAAATTGTTTCCCGTTGCTTTCTCCATGGTACTGAATTCAATTTTCTGTTTCTCTAAATCCTCGAATAGCACAACTTGTAAGTATATCAAAACAAATTTGTACACGAGTATTTACGATTCCAATGGAATAAATTATGACCATGGAATATTAGTGTTTAAGCCTTTTTATTATATATATATATATATATATATATATATATATATATATATATATATATATATATATATATGGTATAAATAAAATGACAATTGGAAAAAAGATCTTAGATTTTGCCGACGCGTTTCGTCTTCCGACTTTTTCAAGGCAAAAATGAAATCGAAATGTTCTTGTTGTTATAGTTACATTAAAAAAAATCCAAATTTAAAAAGATAGACGCTTCTGTCTAAGCCTTTTTTTCTGGTTAATGTAAATTACCTTTATACTAAGAGATTTTTTTTTTTCCATATGGACAAGACAGATTGGTATAAATAAAATGACAATTGGAAAAAAAAAAATATATATATATATATATATATATATATAATTTCTACACACACACACATACATACATATATATATATATATATATATATATATATATATATATATATATATATATATATATATAGAGAGAGAGAGAGAGAGAGAGGGAGAGAGAGACGGGATAACAATATATACATTTTTAAATATCAAGAAAATGTTTGTAGGAAATATATATGACAAAGTGGAAAATGTTTTTGTGTGGCGCGTTTCTTGTCCCTTGCATTGTTTACGTTTATTTTTAACCCATGTCTGCAGTGGAGCTGACAGATTGTCATGCTTTTTTTCCAAATGCATTTGTAGGGAGGTGAACGTAGCAATCTCGACAGGGATTAAAATCGGCTATCAGATCCCAATTTCCAGATCGATAGCAGTTATAGAAACTATTTCTTAATTAGAGTGTAGAACCAGCAGTAAATTCCTAGAGTTCATCACTAAATCTAGTGCATCCTGGAGTTGATGATAAACCACGCCCAACAGTAAGGCCTCTGATCAGGTGGTTTTGAGGAGCGTAGAACCACCTCTTGCTGGTATTCCCAGGTCTACCTTAGAGACCCAGCAATAGAAAAATAATTAACCCCAAAACTGGGGTCAAAACACTATGAAAGTGTAAAAATAGGTTTTAATACCAGAAATACTCTGTAAAAATTATTACCAGCAATAAATTTTTGAAAAAAAAAAATATTACCGGCAATAAAATCTTGTCGACATTAAAAGTTATTTAAACCCATTGAGGCTGATAACCCGTAAAACAAAAACAATATCTGTCTATATTTCTCAAGGACACATGGCACTAAAGGATAACCACCTGAAGAAGGCCGGAGCGTACAACGGCCGAAACGTTGTAATAAATATGGCGACAAAGAGGAGGACAATAATCCGAATAATGTAAATAGTGAAAACAAGACAAACTAATTAGAGTGTGGAACAATCAGTATATTGCTAGAGTTCATCCCTAAATCTAGCGCATCCCAAGAATGATAATCTACATCCGGCAGCAAGGCCTCTGATCGGAAGTTTTTGAGGAGTGTGGAATCGCCGTTGTTGTTCCCAGGTCCATCCTGACTCGAAATGTTAGCACCTGTTAGGGCTTCAGCTATGAAGAAATAATTAGCCCTCAAACTGGGGTCTAAATATTATGAAAGTATAAAAATGAATGCATTTTTATAGTAAAAATGGCAGCAATATACTTTTGAAAAAAAAAAAAAAATTAGGATACATTTTTGTAAAAAAAATATTACCGGCAAATTTTTTTTTAAAAAAAGAAAAAAATAGAACCAATACTTAAAAAAAAAAAAACAAAAAAAAAACTTTTTCAAAAAATAATTTAACAATCTAAACATGAGGGAAAAATGACACAAGCAGAGACAAAATACGCATGAAGATGGCGATAGAAGTGGCTGCAAGTGGTTGGGAGCTTCGGATAATAAAATTTATGGACATTTTTTTTTTTATATTCATTAGTTCCTACAAAACGAAAAAAATCATAATAGGTTGGAAAAATAATATAAAAAAAAAAATAATTCAATCTACCTTGTCAACGTACACAATGAAAGATACACACACACACAAACACGCACCGACACACACACACAAACTCGCACACACGCAAACACACACACACACACATACAAACATATATATATATATATATATATATATATATTCAGTTGTATGGATATAAGTTTGTGACGCTAGGTTTCACGCTTTTGCGATCATCAGCCAAATTCATATACACAACCTCGTATCCATACAAAAATATGTCAGCTCTATCAGTGATATTGAGCGCTTTCCACTAACTACTGTACATAAAAATAATCTCTCCCTCTCTCTTTCTCTCTCTATCTCCCTCTCTCTCTCTCTCTCTCTCTCTCGATATATATATATATATATATATATATATATATATATATATATATATATATATATATATATATTAGGTTGGTGCATATATATATATATATATATATATATATATATATATATATATATATATATATGTATGTGTGTGAGTGAAAATATAAAGAAAATAGGAAAGAACTGGTTAGGTAAATAATCCAAAATTCTTTAGTATTTTTGTTATTATTTTTAAAAAAATAGTGCTCGATACAAAAGTAGAGCATAAATATAATTATTTATTTAAAAATATGATTCCAACATCTTTCAAAACAAGAGCCGAAAACTTCAATATAATTATTTGAATTAAATTGAAAAAGTAAGCTCTGTTCCATCTTCAAGCGAATTTTTTTTTGGAATAACTTATTTCTGAAATTTACGTGTTATAATAGCAGATTTATTATTGAAATCAAAATTTCCATGGTAACGGCCAGCGCGATTGTTCATATAAAGAAAGGGCGCAGGGTTAATAATTTGTATCAGTATAGAGTTACATTCATAGATGTCAAGTCAGGGTATGGTTGGGGTGTCTTAATTTTAAAACGGAAGATGAATTCATCTAGTCTGGTTTACGTGTCTATGGAGATTTATTTATTTTTTTTTTTTTTCTGAAAGGGTTTTGTGTATATAAAAAAACAGCCTTAACATTTGTTTTTTGACGACTTCATAAAGGATTATCTTTTTTTTGTAGGGTATTTAAACTATTTATTAGGACTATGGATGTAAAAAAAAAATATTTTATTGATTGTTTGTTTTTATGCTAATTATTCAATGCAAAAATTTGATGATGTCGAGAAAAACCGTTAACTCATGTGTATTGTTTAATAGATTTTTGTTATTTAGACACTTAATAACCTGTAGTTTTTCATGCAGGCAGAAAGGGCATGGGTCATCCCAAGTTATACAAGTTCTAGTTTTGTTTATAATTTTCATATATATATATATATGGTGTGTCTGACGATCGCAAAGGTTGTGAAACCCAGGATCACAAACTCACATCAACGCAATTAAATATGTTAGCTCTATCACTGATATTTAGCGCTTTCCAATAAGTACTGCGCATATATAATATATAATGTATATCAAAATTGCATATATATATATATATATATATATATATATATATATATATATATATATATGTCTATATATATATCTATATCTATCTATATATATATATATATATATATATATATATAAATATATATATATGTCTATATATATATCTATATATATATATATATAAATATATATATATATATGTGTGTGTGTGTGTGTTTGTGATAAAAGTGGTAGAAATGCAAAATGGCTCCATCACAACACGCAGTCTTCAGACCATGTTCGTTGTGTTTCTTCTCGTCTATTTATATATACTTGTCAGTGATACATTGTGATTAGTTAATTGTATTCTTGTGACAGTTATTCTGTTGGGTGTCAACGGTTTCAAAGTATTCTGGGTGCTGTTGAGTCGGAATAATTTTGGATCCGAATGCAGTTTTTAGGCTATCCATAGTCTTGTTAGTTAAATATTTATATTAACTTGGATACGACGAAGTGACAGAGCCACAGGCACTTAGTGTGAATGAATATAAGCACCGTCGAATAATCAGACTGATAAGGAACAAAAAAAACAAAACAACAACAAAACTGAAATATCGCAAACATGGATTGTTCAAGACATGAGAACAAGAACAGCAGTTTCCATGACCCGAATATTACCAAAGTATCCATAAAGATTTCAATATATCTGTCTATATTTCTGAGATGAGGTATTATGTACACTATTTACATTGTTCGAACTATCTACTGTGCCATGTGGCCGACATTCCAACCACCGGAAAAGGGCCGGAGCGTACAACGGCCGAAAAGTTGTGATAAATATGCCAACAATGATGTGGATGATAGTCCGAACAATGTAAATTAGTGTAGATTTGATGATCTATATCTTGTTATTATAGCTTATACAAAAGCTTTAGATAATGTACGGAACGAATATATATATATATATATATATATATATATATATATATATATATATATATATATATATATATATGTGTGTGTGTGTGTGTATACTTAGATCGCTATCCATCTATTTACCTATGAACACACGGTGATAGATAGATAGATAGGTAGATCGGTATAAACAGAGCATGACAGATATCAATACACTGTGATATATATATATATATATATATATATATATATATATATATATATATAGATAGATAGATAGATAGATAAGAGCAAAGATGGATCAACAAATGTAGATACCGAAAAATGATTATCTGACTGACTGTTTCTTCCTCAATATATATTTCATAAATGTAAAAAAAATATCGCTTCCATGTTTATCTAATCATAAAAATCGTTGTTCATAATTGAAGATTGTAGTCTCGAGTCATTTTTCGGAACAGAATTATTTAGTTCTGCAAAAGATGTCTGACACAAGGTTAAGTCATTAGCTATTGCAATATTTACACTCGTTAACTCTGAGCTACTAATGTATTTGATCGACTATTTCCAAGACTTGGAGGAATACAAAAATATTTTTGTTAAATTGATAAAAATTAATCGTTAGAAATTATGTATCTAGGTAGCTAGTTACCTCTGCCACGATCTATATTTCTATCTACTGAACGCTGTTCCCATCTATCAAAGGCTATTCTTATATATATATATATATATATATATATATATATATATATATATATATATATATATATATACAAAGCTTTTCTTATCTATCTGTCGAAGCTTTTTTTTCTTATCTATATATCTATTTTTCTTAGCCTATTCATATCTATCTATCTATCTATCTATCTATCTATCTATCTATCTATCTATCTATCTATCTATCTATATATCTATCTGCCAGTCTGCCTATCTATCTATCTATCTATCTATCTATCTATCTGCCGGGTGTGGAATTCTACTGAAAATTATATTTAAAGTAATGAGAATTATATAGAATTATATATAAATTTTATTAGCTCTTGAGAATACACCTGGTTCTCGAATTCGGATTTGAATACACACACACACACACACACACACACACATATATATATATGGTGTAATATCTGAAAAACCACTAAACTAATTCACTTTCTTTTTCCCAGAAAAGGCATATATAATATATAAATAATGTGTCTGTCTATATATAGATTTAACTTAATATATAAATGTTTAGCCATCTTGACACTATTTGTCGTAAGAATCGCTGAAGTACCCCTCGAGTTATTTAATTTATATAGAAAAGTTTAAAAATGATTTTTGGCGGTACTACTATGTTTTCTCAACTGAGCAATGGTGAGAGGAAAACATCATTCAGACCCTCAGAAATGTTACCAATATTCATACACTACCTTCTAATCTTCAAAGTCCATGCAAGAACCATTAAAAATGAAATGGTACTTAAAACGTTTGCGGTACCTTTTTACTCCAGGACAGAAAATTAAAACACTAGAGAGGGTAAAGGTAATATTCTATTTAGTTTTATGCTGATCCTTTCCAGTTTTCTTATTTGTTTCTCGATGTTAAGATGAAATTTATCAAGGAAGGAACCGCATATTTTTCTAACCCAATTACTTTTGATCATTTCCAAGATCATCTTCAGCAGTAAATTACAAAGACATGTTTATTCTTATAGTGATAAAATCTACATTCCGTTGTGATTGTCATTATTAAAAACTCTCGTGAACGCGCGCTGTTATAGGTATTTTCAAATTTATCCATTGTAGTCATGGAATTTCTTGCAAAACAAGCGTTTCAATATAAGGCAACTGAGCGGAAATTGTTAGAAATGTTTGTTATATGCACTTCAACACGTTGCTACTAGACTCATAAAAAATCTGTTGAGTGTTAGTTGTTTGATTCTGATTTAGAAAGCCTCATGTATTGGAAGTGTTTGCTTATTATTTTCGTAGAGAAAAGTTCTCCTTTGATATATATACATATCTATATCTATCTATCTATATCTATCTATCTATCTATCTATCTATCTATATATATATATATATATATATATATATATATATATATATATATACATATGACTGTTCAGAAAAAATGTTTTCCCTGCCTAGACTTGTACAAATCTATACCTACGAATCTATATCTACAGTTCCGTACGTGAAACGACAGTAAACAACAGTAATTTCATATATATATATATATATATATATATATATATATATATATATATATCTTCAGAGTACTTTCGACATTAGAACAATATACGTGTGACTACAATATAAAATTAAAAATTGTACAGTACATAATCTTAGCGTTTCTCACTGCACACGTAAAAACATTGAACACAACAATGAACACTACAATCTTTTGCCTTAGAAAAAATAAGACCCCCTTGAGGATATTGTGCTAATGTCGAAACTACTCGGAATACAATGAATATGCATCCACATGGTCATTTTGTTTCTTCCTTAACGAAAACATGCTGCTAAAATATACGCAATATATATATATATATATATATATATATATATATATATATATATATATATATATAAACAGAGAATTGTACCCAAAGAACTGATATATAGCCTTAAACAAAAGGGACGTCACACCTAAGGTACCTTTCGGTCAAAGCTTTGTCAAAGATATTCGTTGGCAATATTAGATATAAATGAATACAAAGACACACTTAATGAGAGGGGAAAGGTGGTTCTCGACAAAAAGACAAATTTTAATAATATAAATTAAAATTGAACAAGGGTTGATGTAAATAAATAGTTCCACAAGAGTCTAAACTATTTATTTTAATATCTTTGAAAAAGCGTTAGACGGAAGGTACCTTAGGTATGACGTCCGTTTTGTTTTTTAGGACACACACACACACACACACACACACACACACACATATATATATATATATATATATATATATGTATATATATATATATATATATATATTTATATATATATGTATATATTATCCATATATATATATATATATATATATATATATATATATATACATATTATCCATATGTATATAATAACATCCAAAATTCATACATATATCGAATGGACTCTCCCATCGGTTTCAACGTATGAGGATCCGACAGCTAATTGATTCAGTTATGAAATTTTGTGCGATAATCTTAAGTGGCACTTCCGACCCGCTCGTGATTTACAAAGGAGGCTACATATGGAGCAAGTATGAGGATTGTGAGATTAGATCACTGTTAGATTAGCTGACCTTTTAGATCTTGCACTCGCTTCTTTTTAGCTTGTCTTTGTATTTTAGCCATGGGCGTTCTACATTACTGTAGCCCTGCTCTAACTGGCTGTACATTAGGATCTTGGTTATCCTGTCGTCAGACATGACCAGTCCACCGTAACTGAGACTGTATGAGAAAAAATTCTCGATTCCTCTAATATTACATCTGTTAAACAGGTCTACGTTGGATGTCCTATCTTGAAGGTTAACTCCACAGATTGCTGAGAGGGTGAATTAGTAATAATGAAATTTAACATTTCGCTGATAAATGTTATATTCAGAAACTCAACTGCGGAGTTTCGTACTGGAACATTTTCGTAAAGTTGATTTCTGTGTGGAAAGAAACTGACTACTTAAAACTGTTAGTAATTCTATTAATTACGAGAGTACACTTGACCCATTCGGTCACTGACTGTTCCGATCATAAAACATGTTCATTTGAACATTCCATTGAAAGTAAATTTACTTTTATTTTGATTCATTTAAATATTTCAATTCGCTCGTCTCATCATTGGCCTGGTTAACACATTCACATTTAACGTCTTAATGATTGTTTACAACGGGATTATTCCGGGATAAACTTGAACTTGAAATCAGATTGACTTAAAAATATTATTATTAGACAAAGTTTTTATTTTTTAAATATTTAAAATATTGTTTGTGTAAAGAAATATGAAATATAAATAATTACCCTACAATAAACTGGATGAAACGGCAAAGCGGGATCTTTTTGTGCTTGTCTTTAAAATAAAAATATTTAAATGAAAAAATTGTCTGTTTGAAGAACGTCAAAATAAAAATACTTACTGTATTAACAACTCGTATTTTAAAATCTTATTCACTTTAAATAATTTTTAAAATCAGATTAACTTAAAAATATCTTCTGAAATATTTAAAATACTGTTTGTTTAAAGAAAGTTGAAATATAAATGATTGCTCTACAAACAACTGGACGAAACAGCAAAGCGGGATCTCTTTGTGCAGCCCTAAACTTAAAAAATATTTTAATTAAAAAATTGTTTGAAAAAGTTAAAATAACTTACTGAATAAACAATTTGTATTTTTAAATTTTATTCACTTAAAATAGTTTTTAAATCGAATAAACTTAAAGATATTTTTAAATATTTAAAATATTGTTTGTGTAAAGAAAGCTTAAATATAAATAACTACTCTACAAACAATTGGACTAAGCGGCAAAGCGGAATCTCTTTGTGTTTGTCGTTAACTTAAAAATGTTAATTATAAAAACTGTCTGTTTAATGAAAGTTAAAGTAAAAATAATTGCTGTATAAACAACTCGTATTTTTAAATCTTATTCACCTAAATCAGATTATCTTAGATATTTATGCACCGGATAGACGCACCCCACACGCACGCAATCGCAGACATTTAATATTATAGAGATTGGAAGATTTTCATAAAAAATGTCTGAACAGTATAATGGCAGAAGTATTAAAATTCTACCTTTTGCACGTTTTCTTTCCATCAAGATTTAGAGAAACAACCTCTTCTCTGGATCTCTATCACAGATTTCATACTCATCAACGTGGAATGACAATTTCCGGACGGTTTTGGAATCTAAAGTGGCACGAGGTCCAAGAACACTGCTCCTCCTACCATCTCCGCACTCGTACCACGGACATTTCGTAACGGGGTGATTGCTGAGCCCTCTTATGCAATGTCAGGCGTTGTGCTATTCTGAACGACAGTTGTGAAAATAAAATTAGCAGTGAAATTCTACCAATTTAGGGATTAGAATTTAATGATATAAGTTTTACTAATTAACCCATATTTGGGGGAGAAGTGGTGAATTCAAACCATTCACAACGGTATTCGCGTAGGTCTATAGAACAAACCAAACTGGAACCGAAACTCGGAGCCACATTACACCACCCACATCCAACCTTACATAACTTGCTATCCATCTAGATAATGACCAGGCTCGATGTTGCTTAACGTTGGGAAGAGATCTCTCAACGTGATATGGCCATAAGCCCTTAATATGCAACTGGTGACAGTTATAATGTTTTAAACACGAACTTTTACGGGTTTACTACGGAAGACAGCAGTACCTCCTCCGGGGAAAATATTTCATAAAATAGTTTATAAACTGAAACTAGCACTTTTTATTTTGCTCAAATACATATGGATATAACCTGAATATTCTGCCAACATTGGTTGGTTAATACTATCCTTATTGGGAACGCATTGGTTTTCATAATAACACCGTACACATGCAAAAACGCCCTGAATTAATTTCAACAATACAACACATTTCCCCGCAGAGTAGAAGTTGCACGCTTATCACCATTCTGTCGCTATCTCAATGGCAAATGCTCTGACAAGCTTCATTCTTTAGTGCTACCTTTTTCAAACTTTACGGAGAACACCTACCATGCCAACTACAAAAAGTCGAATTCTTCTCTTTTCCCTTCGCATTTCATTATTAAAAAGCATGTTCGATACATATTTTTTTTCTTGTTAATTCATACTTTGTGGAACATACTGCTGAGATGATGCTTACCCGATCACAACAATCTTCAACAGTTCGAATCTGGGGTAAAACCTACATATTCCTAATAATATGCACTGCCTTCCGCTTCTTACATCTAGGCAACAACCTAATTCAGTATCACTCTACCTTGAGCGGCTCTTGGGCCTTGTGTTGGGTGAAGAGTTAGCAAAAAATATCAACATTTTTAAAATAAGGACGGGTTTTATAAGCTTGTATTATATTTTGCTCATATAATTTTTATTTTTTCAAAATGTTACTGCCATTTTTATTAGCATCTGTTGGTTAATACCAGATTTATTATAAATACATTGATTTGTCTAATACAAACAATATCATCTCTCTCTCTCTCTCTCTCTCTCTCTCTCAGCATCGAACAAATATTTTTTCTTTACCTGAGATCTATTTCCGACCCAGCATTCTTTACAATACCTGCTGGTAATATTTATGCTTTCCTGCCTAACACCCTCTGTATAGTTTCTCAGACGTGCATACCAATATCGATCCATCTACTGATCGATCTGCCTATAAAACAGAAAGTAAGTCCGGGAAAGCAGAATTTGGGGGAGGGGAGCTTCTGGTTTTAAATGAAATGTTCTCTCTATTGCAGTTCCTTGACTGTTGACCCACAATTTTTTCGGGTCGACAAGCAGGTCGCCATATGTCACTGATAAGGGTCCGTTTGTCAGACTGGATGAAGATCTCTTCATATCCTTCCATCAAATATTACAAGCTTTGACCCAGAGAGGATATTTGATGTGTCGCTGTGAGTGTATTGACTTAGATAAGACAGTGACTGGTGCATATTTATATAAAAAAATATTTTTTATTAATTCCTAGAATCATTATTTTGCCTTGTATCAGAAACGTGCCTAATTTAAACGCCTCTGTAGGTTTGTTGAGTGAGTAGAATTTAAACTTTCTTTAAGAAGTACTGATTATGCAGTCGATATGATGGTTAGAGCCTCGGAAGGAGCAATCAGCGAGCCGAGTTCGAACCACGGACGAAATTATTGCATTTTTCGTGATGTCAACGAACACCCGTTGCTACTTTTAGGATGTCAACGAATACTCATTATTACTTTAGTAATGCTTGTTACAGTAGAAACTTGGTAAACGCGGGTTAAAACTATAGTACGCCTTTGAACAATACTGGTGTCAGACGCCTAATAGTACTTGTAGTGAATAGAGTAGAGAAAAACGATCTGTTAGTATTAGAGGATAGACTAGAAATAGCGATCCGTATAGTATTAGGTTGGTGCAAAAATAATTTCGTTTTCCCACATAGTAACATATGTTAGAAAACGAAATTATTTTAGCACCAACCTAATATAAAGGATAGACTAGAAATGATGTCGTATAGTATAGAAGATATGCTAGAAATGGCGATCCGAATAGTAATAGAAGATAGAATAGAATGGCGATCAATTAGACGTCACGTAACCTGCTACATATGCATTTTCTCTATGGTAACGTGGTTTAATTAACTTAATAATGGGATTGCCTCACTTGTGATCTATGTTCAAACCCAAGTGTCGGCAGCGACACTTTATTTCTATATAACACATTCTCTTTGGCGCAAATGCTCTTTTGAAATTCAATTCTTTTCTGTAAATTGGTTATTATTGGGTTGTTACATATTGGTTCGTTTTTTTTTTCCTGATTTTCTGCGAATGATCTCGAAGAATGATCTTTCGTAGCACTTTTTTATATATATATTTTAAAGAAATATTATTTTTTTAATGGAGAAGATGTTACATTTTGATTGGGAATTTTAATTCTGAACAACTAATATCTACAGTAAACGGTATATATTTGTTTTTTTTACTAGATGCTCTACCAATACAATCATCTTGGATGTGACGATAAACTACATTCGGTAGCAAGGTCTCTGATCGGGAGGTTTTGAGGAGATTTTTTAATTACTGTTGCACCCAGT
>OZ010610.1:51742394-51812394 GCA_963932145.1 Acanthosepion lycidas | reverse complement strand
TTCCTTCTTTTTTCTTTCTCGCTTCTTTCTTTCTTTCTTTCTTTCTTTCTTTCTTTCTTACCTGCTTGCTTTCTATTTCTCGACTTTTTATTTCTTTCATCCATTCTTTCTCGCTTCTTTCTTTCTTTCTTTCTTTCTTTCTTTCTTTCTTTCTTTCCTGCTTGCTTTCTATTTCTCGCCTTTTTACTACTTTCTTTCATTCTTTCTTTCAACCATTCTTTCCTTCTTTTTTCTTTCTCGCTTCTTTCTTTCTTTCTTTTTTTCTTTCTTTCTTTCTTGCCTGCTTGCTTTCTATTTCTCGCCTTTTTACTGCTTTCTTTCATTCTTTCTTTCATCCATTCTTTCCTTCTTTTTTCTTTCTCGCTTCTTTCTTTCTTTCTTTCTTTCTTTCTTTCCTGCTTGCTTTCTATTTCTCGCCTTTTTACTACTTTCTTTCATTCTTTCTTTCATCCATTCTTTCCTTCTTTTTTCTTTCTCGCTTCTCTCTTTCTTTCTTTCTTTCTTTCTTTCTTGCCTGCTTGCTTTCTATTTCTCGCCTTTTTACTACTTTCTTTCATTCTTTCTTTCATCCATTCTTTCCTTCTTTTTTCTTTCTCGCTTCTTTCTTTCTTTCTTTCTTTCTTTATTTCTTTCCTGCTTGCTTTCTATTTCTCGCCTTTTTACTACTTTCTTTCATTCTTTCTTTCATCCATTCTTTCCTTCTTTTTTCTTTCTCGCTTCTTTCTTTATTTCTTTCTTTCTTTCTTTCTTTATTTCTTTCTTTCTTTCTTTCTTTCCTGCTTGCTTTCTATTTCTCGCCTTTTTACTACTTTCTTTCATTCTTTCTTTCATCCATTCTTTCCTTCTTTTTTCTTTCTCGCTTCTTTCTTACTTTCTTTCTTTCTTTCTTTCTTACCTGCTTGCTTTCTATTTCTCGACTTTTTATTTCTTTCATCCATTCTTTCTCGCTTCTTTCTTTCTTTCTTTCTTTCTTTCTTTCTTTCCTGCTTGCTTTCTATTTCTCGCCTTTTTACTACTTTCTTTCATTCTTTCTTTCATCCATTCTTTCCTTCTTTTTTCTTTCCCGATTCTTTCTTTCTTTCTTTCTTTCTTTCTTACCTGCTTGCTTTCTATTTCTCGACTTTTTATTTCTTTCATCCATTCTTTCTCGCTTCTTTCTTTCTTTCTTTCTTTCTTTCTTTCTTTCCTGCTTGCTTTCTATTTCTCGCCTTTTTACTACTTTCTTTCATTCTTTCTTTCATCCATTCTTTCCTTCTTTTTTCTTTCTCGCTTCTTTCTTACTTTCTTTCTTTCTTTCTTTCTTTCTTTCTTTCTTTCTTGCCTGCTTGCTTTCTATTTCTCGCCTTTTTACTACTTTCTTTCATTCTTTCTTTCATCCATACTTTCCTTCTTTTTTCTTTCTCGCTTCTTTCTTTCTTTCTTTCTTTCTTTCTTTCATTCTTTCTTTCTTTCTTTCTTTCTTGCCTGCTTGCTTTCTATTTCTCGCCTTTTTACTACTTTCTTTCATTCTTTCTTTCATCCATTCTTTCCTTCTTTTTTCTTTCTCGCTTCTTTCTTTCTTTCTTTCTTTCTTTCTTTTTTCTTTCTTTCTTTCCTGCTTGCTTTCTATTTCTCGCCTTTTTACTACTTTCTTTCATTCTTTCTTTCATCCATTCTTTCCTTCTTTTTTCTTTCTCGCTTCTTTCTTTCTTTCGTTCTTTCTTTCTTTCTTTCTTTCTTGCCTGCTTGCTTTCTATTTCTCGCCATTTTACTACTTTCTTTCATTCTTTCTTTCATCCATTCTTTCCTTCTTTTTTCTTTCTCGCTTCTTTCTTTCTTTCTTTCTTTCTTTCATTCTTTCTTTCTTTCTTTCTTTCTTTCTTGCCTGCTTGCTTTCTATTTCTCGCCTTTTTACTACTTTCTTTCATTCTTTCTTTCATCCATTCTTTCCTTCTTTTTTCTTTCTCGCTTCTTTCTTTCTTTCTTTCTTTCTTTCTTTTTTCTTTCTTTCTTTCCTGCTTGCTTTCTATTTCTCGCCTTTTTACTACTTTCTTTCATTCTTTCTTTCATCCATTCTTTCCTTCTTTTTTCTTTCTCGCTTCTTTCTTTCTTTCGTTCTTTCTTTCTTTCTTTCTTTCTTGCCTGCTTGCTTTCTATTTCTCGCCATTTTACTACTTTCTTTCATTCTTTCTTTCATCCATTCTTTCCTTCTTTTTTCTTTCTCGCTTCTTTCTTTCTTTCTTTCTTTCTTTCTTTCTTTCTTACCTGCTTGCTTTCTATTTCTCGACTTTTTATTTCTTTCATCCATTCTTTCTCGCTTCTTTCTTTCTTTCTTTCTTTCTTTCTTTCTTTCTTTCTTTCCTGCTTGCTTTCTATTTCTCGCCTTTTTACTACTTTCTTTCATTCTTTCTTTCAACCATTCTTTCCTTCTTTTTTCTTTCTCGCTTCTTTCTTTCTTTCTTTTTTTCTTTCTTTCTTTCTTGCCTGCTTGCTTTCTATTTCTCGCCTTTTTACTGCTTTCTTTCATTCTTTCTTTCATCCATTCTTTCCTTCTTTTTTCTTTCTCGCTTCTTTCTTTCTTTCTTTCTTTCTTTCTTTCCTGCTTGCTTTCTATTTCTCGCCTTTTTACTACTTTCTTTCATTCTTTCTTTCATCCATTCTTTCCTTCTTTTTTCTTTCTCGCTTCTCTCTTTCTTTCTTTCTTTCTTTCTTTCTTGCCTGCTTGCTTTCTATTTCTCGCCTTTTTACTACTTTCTTTCATTCTTTCTTTCATCCATTCTTTCCTTCTTTTTTCTTTCTCGCTTCTTTCTTTCTTTCTTTCTTTCTTTATTTCTTTCCTGCTTGCTTTCTATTTCTCGCCTTTTTACTACTTTCTTTCATTCTTTCTTTCATCCATTCTTTCCTTCTTTTTTCTTTCTCGCTTCTCTCTTTCTTTCTTTCTTTCTTTCTTTCTTGCCTGCTTGCTTTCTATTTCTCGCCTTTTTACTAGTTTCTTTCATTCTTTCTTTCATCCATTCTTACCTTCTTTTTTCTTTCTCGCTTCTTTCTTTCTTTCTTTCTTTCTTTCTTTCTTTCCTGCTTGCTTTCTATTTCTCGCCTTTTTACTACTTTCTTTCATTCTTTCTTTCATCCATTCTTTCCTTCTTTTTTCTTTCTCGTTTCTTTCTTTCTTTCTTTCTTTCTTTCCTGCTTGCTTTCTATTTCTCGCCTTTTTACTACTTTCTTTCATTCTTTCTTTCATCCATTCTTTCCTTCTTTTTTCTTTCTCGCTTCTTTCTTTCTTTCTTTCTTTCTTTCTTTCCTGCTTGCTTTCTATTTCTCGCCTTTTTACTACTTTCTTTCATTCTTTCTTTCATCCATTCTTTCCTTCTTTTTTCTTTCTCGCTTCTTTCTTTCTTTCTTTCTTTCTTTCTTTCTTTCTTTCCTGCTTGCTTTCTATTTCTCGCCTTTTTACTACTTTCTTTCATTCTTTCTTTCATCCATTCTTTCCTTCTTTTTTCTTTCTCGCTTCTTTCTTTCTTTCTTTCTTTCTTTCTTTCTTACCTGCTTGCTTTCTATTTCTCGACTTTTTATTTCTTTCATCCATTCTTTCTCGCTTCTTTCTTTCTTTCTTTCTTTCTTTCTTTCTTTCTTTCTTTCTTTCCTGCTTGCTTTCTATTTCTCGCGTTTTTACTACTTTCTTTCATTCTTTCTTTCATCCATTCTTACCTTCTTTTTTCTTTCTCGCTTCTTTCTTTCTTTCTTTCTTTCTTACCTGCTTGCTTTCTATTTCTCGCCTTTTTACTACTTTCTTTCATTCTTTCTTTCATCCATTCTTACCTTCTTTTTTCTTTCTCGCTTCTTTCTTTCTTTCTTTCTTTCTTTCTTACCTGCTTGCTTTCTATTTCTCGACTTTTTATTTCTTTCATCCATTCTTTCTCGCTTCTTTCTTTCTTTCTTTCTTTCTTTCTTTCTTTCTTTCCTGCTTGCTTTCTATTTCTCGCCTTTTTACTACTTTCTTTCATTCTTTCTTTCAACCATTCTTTCCTTCTTTTTTCTTTCTCGCTTCTTTCTTTCTTTCTTTTTTTCTTTCTTTCTTTCTTGCCTGCTTGCTTTCTATTTCTCGCCTTTTTACTGCTTTCTTTCATTCTTTCTTTCATCCATTCTTTCCTTCTTTTTTCTTTCTCGCTTCTTTCTTTCTTTCTTTCTTTCTTTCCTGCTTGCTTTCTATTTCTCGCCTTTTTACTACTTTCTTTCATTCTTTCTTTCATCCATTCTTTCCTTCTTTTTTCTTTCTCGCTTCTCTCTTTCTTTCTTTCTTTCTTTCTTTCTTTCTTTCTTTCTTGCCTGCTTGCTTTCTATTTCTCGCCTTTTTACTACTTTCTTTCATTCTTTCTTTCATCCATTCTTTCCTTCTTTTTTCTTTCTCGCTTCTTTCTTTCTTTCTTTCTTTCTTTCTTTATTTCTTTCCTGCTTGCTTTCTATTTCTCGCCTTTTTACTACTTTCTTTCATTCTTTCTTTCATCCATTCTTTCCTTCTTTTTTCTTTCTCGCTTCTCTCTTTCTTTCTTTCTTTCTTTCTTTCTTTCTTGCCTGCTTGCTTTCTATTTCTCGCCTTTTTACTAGTTTCTTTCATTCTTTCTTTCATCCATTCTTACCTTCTTTTTTCTTTCTCGCTTCTTTCTTTCTTTCTTTCTTTCTTTCTTTCTTACCTGCTTGCTTTCTATTTCTCGCCTTTTTACTACTTTCTTTCATTCTTTCTTTCATCCATTCTTTCCTTCTTTTTTCTTTCTCGTTTCTTTCTTTCTTTCTTTCTTTCTTTCTTTCCTGCTTGCTTTCTATTTCTCGCCTTTTTACTACTTTCTTTCATTCTTTCTTTCATCCATTCTTTCCTTCTTTTTTCTTTCTCGCTTCTTTCTTTCTTTCTTTCTTTCTTTCTTTCTTTCCTGCTTGCTTTCTATTTCTCGCCTTTTTACTACTTTCTTTCATTCTTTCTTTCATCCATTCTTTCCTTCTTTTTTCTTTCTCGCTTCTTTCTTTCTTTCTTTCTTTCTTTCTTTCTTTCCTGCTTGCTTTCTATTTCTCGCCTTTTTACTACTTTCTTTCATTCTTTCTTTCATCCATTCTTTCCTTCTTTTTTCTTTCTCGCTTCTTTCTTTCTTTCTTTCTTTCTTTCTTTCTTACCTGCTTGCTTTCTATTTCTCGACTTTTTATTTCTTTCATCCATTCTTTCTCGCTTCTTTCTTTCTTTCTTTCTTTCTTTCTTTCCTGCTTGCTTTCTATTTCTCGCGTTTTTACTACTTTCTTTCATTCTTTCTTTCATCCATTCTTACCTTCTTTTTTCTTTCTCGCTTCTTTCTTTCTTTCTTTCTTTCTTTCTTACCTGCTTGCTTTCTATTTCTCGCCTTTTTACTACTTTCTTTCATTCTTTCTTTCATCCATTCTTCCCTTCTTTTTTCTTTCTCGTTTCTTTCTTTCTTTCTTTCTTTCTTTCCTGCTTGCTTTCTATTTCTCGCCTTTTTACTACTTTCTTTCATTCTTTCTTTCATCCATTCTTTCCTTCTTTTTTCTTTCTCGCTTCTTTCTTTCTTTCTTTCTTTCTTTCTTTCTTTCTTTCTTTCTTTCCTGCTTGCTTTCTATTTCTTGCCTTTTTACTACTTTCTTTCATTCTTTCTTTCATCCATTCTTTCCTTCTTTTTTCTTTCTCGCTTCTTTCTTTCTTTCTTTCTTTCTTTCCTGCTTGCTTTCTATTTCTCGCCTTTTTACTACTTTCTTTCATTCTTTCTTTCATCCATTCTTTCCTTCTTTTTTCTTTCTCGCTTCTTTCTTACTTTCTTTCTTTCTTTCTTTCTTACCTGCTTGCTTTCTATTTCTCGACTTTTTATTTCTTTCATCCATTCTTTCTCGCTTCTTTCTTTCTTTCTTTCTTTCTTTCTTTCTTTCCTGCTTGCTTTCTATTTCTCGACTTTTTACTACTTTCTTTCATTCTTTCTTTCATCCATTCTTTCCTTCTTTTTTCTTTCTCGCTTCATTCTTACTTTCTTTCTTTCTTTCTTTCTTACCTGCTTGCTTTCTATTTCTCGACTTTTTATTTCTTTCATCCATTCTTTCTCGCTTCTTTCTTTCTTTCTTTCTTTCTTTCTTTCTTTCTTTCTTTCTTACCTGCTTGCTTTCTATTTCTCGCCTTTTTACTACTTTCTTTCATTCTTTCTTTCATCCATTCTTTCCTTCTTTTTTCTTTCTCGCTTCTTTCTTTCTTTCTTTCTTTCTTTCTTTCCTGCTTGCTTTCTATTTCTCGCCTTTTTACTACTTTCTTTCATTCTTTCTTTCATCCATTCTTTCCTTCTTTTTTCTTTCTCGCTTCTTTCTTTCTTTCTTTCTTTCTTTCTTGCCTGCTTGCTTTCTATTTCTCGCCGTTTTACTACTTTCTTTCATTCTTTCTTTCATCCATTCTTTCCTTCTTTTTTCTTACTCGCTTCTTTCTTTCTTTCTTTCTTTCTTTCTTTCCTGCTTGCTTTCTATTTCTCGCCTTTTTACTACTTTCTTTCATTCTTTCTTTCATCCATTCTTTCCTTCTTTTTTCTTTCTCGCTTCTTTCTTTCTTTCTTTCTTTCTTTCTTGCCTGCTTGCTTTCTATTTCTCGCCTTTTTACTACTTTCATTCATTCTTTCTTTCATCCATTCTTTCCTTCTTTTTTCTTTCTCGCTTCTTTCTTTCTTTCTTTCTTTCTTACCTGCTTGCTTTCTATTTCTCGCCTTTTTACTACTTTCTTTCATTCTTTCTTTCATCCATTCTTTCCTTCTTTTTTCTTTCTCGCTTCTTTCTTTCTTTCTTTCTTTCCTGCTTGCTTTCTATTTCTCGCCTTTTTACTACTTTCTTTCATTCTTTCTTTCATCCATTCTTTCCTTTTTTTTTCTTTCTCGCTTCTTCCTATCTTTCTTTCTTTCTTTCTTTCTTACCTGCTTGCTTTCTTTCTTTCTTACCTGCTTGCTTTCTATTTCTCGCCTTTTTACTACTTTCTTTCATTCTTTCTTTCATCCATTCTTTCCTTCTTTTTTCTTTCTCGCTTCTTTCTTACTTTCTTTCTTTCTTTCTTACCTGCTTGCTTTCTATTTCTCGACTTTTTATTTCTTTCATCCATTCTTTCTCGCTTCTTTCTTTCTTTCTTTCTTTCTTTCTTTCCTGCTTGCTTTCTATTTCTCGCCTTTTTACTACTTTCTTTCATTCTTTCTTTCATCCATTCTTTCCTTCTTTTTTCTTTCTCGCTTCTTTCTTTCTTTCTTTCTTTCTTTTTTTATTTCTTTCTTTCTTACCGGCTTGCTTTCTATTTCTCGCCTTTTTACTACTTCCTTTCATTCTTTCTTTCATCCATTCTTTCCTTCTTTTTTCGTTCTCGCTTCTTTCTTACTTTCTTTCTTTCTTTCTTTCTTTCTTTCTTACCTGCTTGCTTTCTATTTCTCGACTTTTTATTTCTTTCATCCATTCTTTCTCGCTTCTTTCTTTCTTTCTTTCTTTCTTTCTTTCCTGCTTGCTTTCTATTTCTCGCCTTTTTACTACTTTCTTTCATTCTTTCTTTCATCCATTCTTTCCTTCTTTTTTCTTTCTCGCTTCTTTCTTTCTTTCTTTCTTTCTTTCTTTCTTTCCTGCTTGCTTTCTATTTCTCGCCTTTTTACTACTTTCTTTCATTCTTTCTTTCATCCATTCTTTCCTTCTTTTTTCTTTCTCGCTTCTTTCTTTCTTTCTTTCTTTCTTTCTTTCCTGCTTGCTTTCTATTTCTCGCCTTTTTACTACTTCCTTTCATTCTTTCTTTCATCCATTCTTTCCTTCTTTTTTCTTTCTCGCTTTTTCTTTCTTTCTTTCTTTCTTTCTTTCTTTCTTACCTGCTTGCTTTCTATTTCTCGCCTTTTTACTACTTTCTTTCATTCTTTCTTTCATCCATTCTTTCCTTCTTTTTTCTTTCTCGCTTCTTTCTTTCTTTCTTTCTTTCTTTCTTTCTTTCTTTCCTGCTTGCTTTCTATTTCTCGCCTTTTTACTACTTTCTTTCATTCTTCCTTTCATCCATTTTTTCCTTCTTTTTTCTTTCTCGCTTCTTTCTTTCTTTCTTTCTTTCTTTCTTTCTTTCTTTCCTGCTTTCTTTCTATTTCTCGCCTTTTTACTACTTTCTTTCATTCTTTCTTTCATCCATTCTTTCCTTCTTTTTTCTTTCTCGCTTCTTTCTTTCTTTCTTTCTTTCTTTCTTGCCTGCTTGCTTTCTATTTCTCGCCTTTTTACTACTTTCTTTCATTCTTTCTTTCATCCATTCTTTCCTTCTTTTTTCTTTCTCGCTTCTTTCTTTCTTTCTTTCTTTCTTTCTTTCCTGCTTGCTTTCTATTTCTCGCCTTTTTACTACTTTCTTTCATTCTTTCTTTCATCCATTCTTTCCTTCTTTTTTCTTTCTCGCTTCTTTCTTTCTTTCTTTCTTTCTTTCTTTCTTTCCTGCTTGCTTTCTATTTCTCGCCTTTTTACTACTTTCTTTCATTCTTTCTTTCATCCATTCTTTCCTTCTTTTTTCTTTCTCGCTTCTTTCTTTCTTTCTTTCTTTCTTTCTTTCTTTCTTTCTTTCTTGCCTGCTTGCTTTCTATTTCTCGCCTTTTTACTACTTTCTTTCATTCTTTCTTTCATCCATTCTTTCCTTCTTTTTTCTTTCTCGCTTCTTTCTTTCTTTCTTTCTTTCTTTCTTTCTTTCTTACCTGCTTGCTTTCTATTTCTCGACTTTTTATTTCTTTCATCCATTCTTTCTCGCTTCTTTCTTTCTCGCTTCTTTCTTTCTTTCTTTCTTTCTGAAACCAGGTAACCGTTTTTTAATTGTCTTTCTGCAAAATCGCAAAGGAATGGTCCATTATTTATGAAGTTATTGGCATCAAACGATAAACACATTTATCTTCTTTCTTCATTTTTCTCATTGAAACCAAGTAGTAGGCCTGATATATCATTGCCATATTTTCACGCAGTCAAAACGGAATAGTCCATCATTTATGAGCAGAGCGTAACGGTCGTGCGTACTAACTAATGAACTAACTAAAGAGAGACAAGAATAATTATAATAGGTTATATATATATATATATATATATTATATTTATATATATATTGCTTTTCTGTAACTGAATGGTACTGCACGTCAGATCAAATGTCGGTTTCCATATAGCAATACAGATTCGATTCCTGTAGGAGAACGCGTATTTCTACGAAATTTCTAAAATATTCAAGCAGGTAAATGCAATTGATATTGCTGAATTAAAAAAAAAAAACAGTGAATTTACTAAAATAAATTGTATCTATAAAAATAACGTATAAACAGAAAATATATAAAAAATAATTGTCAGACTTAATTCATTTCATTACATGTTGTCATTGTTCACGTTAAGATACATTTTGTGAGCAGAAATCATCGATTGAGAAAAATCGTCCAAAATGCGAACTTTGCTAACCAGACACTTCTCTGTAGCTGAATGGCATAGCACGCCAGATCAAATGACGGTCTCTTTACAAGAATACAGGTTCGTTTCATGTCGGAGAACACATATTTTCTACGAAATTTCTCAAAAATTCAGGCCGGTAAATGGAATTAATACTATTTAATTAAAAAAAAAACTGAGCATTTACTTAAATAAGCTATATGTATAAAAATAACGTATAAAAAAATATATTAAATTAATTTTCGGACTTAATTTATTTCATAACATATATGTGTGTGTGTGCGCGCGCGCGCGTGCGTGTGTGTGTGTGTGTGTGTGTGTGTTCGAATTCCAGTCAAATCCATTACATTCACTTACATGCTAATACCCTTGGGAATCCTCTTCTTCTCCCTCCAGCTATGGGTAAATAGCAGAACAGACTGGGTTCTATAGCATTGGATGGAAACTCTTCTAGTAGAAGGACAATTCTGAATTCAAACCTGGAGTGGAGCCCCTAAGGCGGATGGACGGCACTTTGTGCTATCTTCCGGCAACTCCTGCAGACGCCCTGGTTTATCCGCTTCTTTAGACTCTGCTAGCAAGGCTGAGAGGAAGGGAACTAGACGTCTGGGCAGCCCTAGTTCTCCATATATCTTGCCCAGACTCGTAGCGCACCGCGCTCCACCATCGTCTCTCGAGACGGACGGATACCGACGACGATGTGTGCGTGGGTGCGTGTGTGCGTGAAGAAATATATTTTTTAAGGTGTGCTATATTTATGGGATAAAGTGCTCAATATCAGAGATATTTCTTCTTACAATTAAATATGATTCGACGTTATAAGACTTCTACAGAGTAATACCTTCCAAACTGTAGCAGACGGCTACAGAACCCTACATAAAGAACCCTTCACGTTTTCCCGCGACAATATGCATAATTGGTTTCGTATGCCCAAAATTATGTGTACGCACACACACAAAAAAGAAAAGCTTCAATTCGTCCAATATATCAAAGAATTCCTTGAGATATTCAGCGTATCAAAATCACTAAACTTTCATTGGTTACAGGCGGGTAAATATTTGATCTGAAATATGACGTCACATCATGGGAAGCCAGTGAATGTGTTTTAAAAGTATTCCTCATAGAATTCACGACGATCTTTACCTGTTTAAGCCTAGGGTAAACCCTTAACTTCCCCACATATCCACATAAACTGTACCTTCTTTTCGTGTAGCTCTCTACCTCGAGTGGCTTTTGGGCATTGTACAGAGTGAAGGTCAATGTAAAGAAGAAAACGTTTTAGGTTGGAATACGCAATTTAATGAAAGAAGGTCGTTCTGTCTGAGAAATCAAGGAAATACGTTGTTGATTTGATGATGATGATGATGATACTGATGATGATGATGATACTGATGATGATGTTAATAATACTGATGATGATGATAATACAGATTTGTTGATGATGATGATGATGATACTGATGATGATGATAATACAGACTTGTTGTTGATGATGATGATGATGATGATGATGTTAATAATACTGATGATGATGATGATAATACAGATTTGTTGATGATGGTGATGGTGATGATGATGATGGTTATGATGATGATGATGATAATACTGATAATAATGATGTTAATAATACTGATGAGGATGATAATACAGATTTTTTGTTGTTGTTGATGATGATGATGACAATAATAATACTGATGGTTATTATGATGATGATAATACTGATAATAATGATGATGATAATAATACTGATGATGATACTCATTCAAAAATGATGATGATGATGATGATGATGATGATGATGATGATGATGATGATGATACTGATGACGACGACGACGACGACGATGATGATGATATATTTAAATGCGTGATATAAATGCTGGAAACTTTTGCATCATTCCCATATGACGGTAAATAGACAATTTAGCTGATTGGTCGCGTACGGCCATAGAACAAAAAAAAAAAGAAGTGTGGAAATATACTTCGAGGACTGAATAAGAAGGCTATGAAAATATTTTGGCAAATTAATACTAGAAGCATTTTCCAGCAACAGAAATTATGGAATTGCATAATTTAGTTGAAAGCTTTTCGCAATTGTCTCGTTGAAAGACAAGGAAAATAATTTGATGATTAAATAATGATTGTACGAATTTATATAAATTAAAATTTTCTAAAAAAAAATAAAAAAAAATGGGAAAGAACTTTTACGCCAAACTAATCCGTATATAAATTCCAGAGAGTATTCATCATCGATATTGTGTCGAAAGGGGTTAAAGAAATTCCTTTTAAGATGTTCGCTACCCGGAGTAATAAATAAAAGTCGGAATAGTGGAAAAATAATATTCTTTTACTTATTTTCTGACAGAAGTTTTTCTTTTCTTCATTTCTTTTTTTAATGACAGATAGCCTTGACTTGTACGCTTTCGTGCTGCATCAGTGCGCATGCTCAGAATATTGCACAGGTCAAATAATTTTTCCAAGTAAGCGATCGTCAAAACTCCAGTCAGACGGAACGTGATATTGGTAGTACTAGGGCAAAGTAGATTTTATAAGTATATGAAAAAAAAGGAAATATCAACTGAAAAGCCTAGAGTTCAACAGAAATCGATATATCGATCTATTTATCTCGTATGTTCATTGTCAATCCATACCGAACTTCCCCAATTTCACTAACGTCTACGATTACATTTTTGTCTATCTGCGGAGGGGGTATTAATGTATGTAAATGCGTTTTAATATCTACAGAATTTTCCTCAAAATGTCTACTGACTTTCGTTGTAAAAAAGAATACTCCGGTTATTAAGTGAAAAGAAATTAAATACTTTAGTAATATAGAATAAATATTGAAAGCCTTGTCATCTAAGGAGTGTCATCATGGGTGTGCTTTTGGTTGGCTTGTTT
This sequence comes from Acanthosepion lycidas, assembly GCA_963932145.1. Taxonomy (NCBI): domain Eukaryota; kingdom Metazoa; phylum Mollusca; class Cephalopoda; order Sepiida; family Sepiidae; genus Acanthosepion; species Acanthosepion lycidas. The sequence goes on along the minus strand of OZ010610.1, from coordinate 51,800,081 downwards.
AGGGTTGAACACGAAAGAATAAAGAGTGCAATTTTCAGTGGCATATATTGAATCAAAATAAGATATCTTTGAAAACATCTATATATCTATCTCTCTCTCTCTCTCTCTCTCTCTCTCTCTATATATATATATATATATATATATATATATATATATATTCCTTTATTATAATTTTATCATATAGACAAAATCATTTTACTCACTACAAAGATGCAGCTTGGTTTCAGTGCATTTCAACTGCACGTCGACGGGTGAGAATCGAAAATAGTTATGAACAATCCTTCTTGTAGGCAAGCCGTGTGTGAAACGTCACTTCCTAGGCAAGTTGTATGTGAAACGTCACTTCCTTTTTTCCATTTGTTTGAGAGAAAAAAAATAAGTGACGGAGTGAAACAATTGTGCTTGTTGATAGCAGTTTGGTGATGAATGGATTGGGTGTTTAATGTTGACTGGTCTGTGGAAATTTTCCTGCTGATAAACACCGGTCAAAAGTCCAGGCACATCATCTCACAAGCGTCCTAAGAGTGAGAGGTAAGAGATGAAAGATGGAGATACTGGATAGTATTACGTTTAAGTAGGTAAAAATTGTAGCGATACTTCTAGTGGAAATTAGGCAGTTGAATGCACTGAAACCAAGTCGGAGTAAAATGGTTTTGTCTATATGATAAAATTATAATATATATATATATATATATATATATATATATATATATATATATATATGTATGTAAATAATTTATTCGAAAATTATTAGGTTGGTGCAAAATAATGACGTAATAATGTCGTTTTTTGACGTATTTTTTAACGTCAAAAAACGACATTATTACGTCATTATTTTTGCACCAACCTAATATAACGTAAATATGTTATAAATTTTTTAGGGTCAACACCATCAATTGATGTGTCACTAGAAGTGTTGGAACAAAATGGCTATTTTTGTAGTGACTTTATAAAATATTTACGTTATAAATTTCGAATAAATTATATTTCCTCTACTCTGTTTTGAGCACTCTTTTAAGAATAGTATTTTGGTTATTGGAATTTATTCCGTATACACCAATCCTATACTTGTATATCTATCTATCTATCTATCTATCTCTCTCTCTCTCTCTCTATATATATATATATATATATATATATATATATATATATATATATATATATATATATATATATATATATATATATATATTATAAGTTAATAGACTTAAAATATGGTTTTCGCTAAAAAGCGAAAAACCATATTTTAAGTCTATTAACTTATAATATTAATGCTCTGTAAATTTACATTGAGCACTATTTTGTAAAAATAAAAATATCTATAAGAACACCGGATTATATATCTTACTGTTCTTTCTTTTTATTAATATACATATATATATATATATATATATATATATATATATATATATATATATGTGTGTGTGTGTGTGTATATTTAAACAGCACAAAAACTACATATTAAACAGACAACCATTTAAAGAAACTAACAACATATAAACACAAGCCCCCCCCCACTTGAGAATCTGAAAGGCGCTTGTTGACAATATTTATACTCCCTTACTACCACGAAACGTAAAAAATGTAAGAATATTCGGAAGAATAAATAATTTTTTTTCAAAATTTTCCTTGTCTGACATATTCAACGAAATATGACTGAAAAAAAAAATCAATCAATTAATCTATCTATCTATCTATCACTATATATATATATATATATATATATATATATATATATATATATATATATATATATATATATATATATATATATATATATATATAATTTAAATTTTAATAAAATATCTGGCTACTGCAATGTTGTCACAATCATATATTACATAGTTTTTTTTATTTTTAAATATATATCTATCATTTAAAATAAACTATATATATATATATATATATATATATATATATATATATATATATATATTTAAAGATATTTTTGTAGGTACAAAATTTAATGATCTAAATAAAAGTATAAAACTTAATATTACGAGACATATTAAAAAAAAAAAAAACGGTGAAGCAACCGGTTTCGCTCCCGCTCTTCAGGCTTCAACGGGAGATTTAAAATTAACACAGAAAAATGTACAATAAAAGGAATTGTAAAATATATATATATATATATATATATATGAAAAGGAACTAGAAACAAATGGCAGCGAGTCCCAACAAAATATATATATATATATATATATATATATATATATATATATCTGTATATATTAGTCTCTCTCTGACTATCTAACTATCTCTCTCTCTCTCTCTCTCTCTCTCTATATATATATATATATATATATATATATATATATATATGTATATATATATATATATATATATATATATATATATATGAATAATAAACATACATTTCTTTCTATGGGAAGGTGTTTTGTAATCATTTCACCCCAAGGAAGGCAATAAAGCCACTATAAAGTGTTACAGAATGTCAGAAAAAATAAACATTATGGAGAGAGAGCACAATATAAGAACAAGAATTAAGAACACAAAACATAACGATTTTATATTTTCGAAGATCAAATTTGACCTGGAAGCACGAGTGAGTTCCACAAACGTGAAGTGCTAGAAGAAACTCTTAGCATAGAACTTACGGTTACATTGAGCCATTTCAAGTGCAAATTGACGACACCTTCCCACCAATCTAGTACTGCGCTTAAATTAATAGCTTCTAAGTACTATAGAAAAAAGTTAATCTGGACAATTACCATGAAAGTATTTCTAGAAATGAACAGGGAAACATTTTTTATGGTAGCAGGAAAGTGGCTGAATAGAAAAAATTGAGATAAGAGAAAGTGTCAAAATGTTTTCAGTTCTGCCCCTTTTCAAAAATCAGCCAACTTAGCCAGTTTTTTTAAGGACTGCTTGTTCTAACTTTTTATCTTTGAGCACACCTTCGCAGGAATGGATATATAAATAGATAAGTACATATTTAGATAGATAGATAGATAGATAGATAGATATGAACAGGCTGAGATAAATCTACCACCATCTATTCGCACATACCCATGCATAGATAAATGTGTTTAAATGTGTATACGGCCCATCTGAAGTTATTAATCAAATCGCATAGACCTCAATAACTCCAGTTTGCATTGAAGATTCTTTGTCAAATTCAATATGATTAATTTAGGCGTCAAATCAAAATTTCCAGGTAGTTTCAACATGTTTTATTTCTGATACTATTTGTCGTTGTCGCAGTAAAACGTAAGAAAGTTTTGTTAAAACATAAGAAAGTGTTATGTACTGAGAGATATTGAAACGAGAAGGCCATATTGTATACCCAAATGTAAATTTAAAATAAAGATTATTCGTATTTTCGGATACACGGACAGTAAAATTAACCGACTCAAAATGTTTGTTGCCTTTAATAATAATTGTCTTAAGAACATTTGCTGCCTAAATACACAGTATATATTAATCGCAAGATCACCCACAGAAAATTTGCATCTAAGTTCTTACAATATTTTACCTTTCCTTGCAGACCATCTTACATTGTGGCAAAAACTCACTAAAATGATAAAAAAAAAAAAAAACATAATCAAAAGAAAAGTAAAGGAACTACATGAAATTGTGATACTATTTGTCGTTGCGTCGGCAAAACGGAGGAAAGTTTTATTAAAACATGAGAAAGAGTTATGTACTGAAAGACATTGAAACGAGTTCATCTTCAATGCAAACCCCGTGGGAAGAGGATTTAATTCACACATAAACGACTTGAATTGTATGTCGAGTAATTTGAATAATGGAAGAGTGATCCAGACTTGGGTGGTTGTGGCAATGTTGATTGACACACAGCTGAAACTGCAAGCTGTAAATCGTAAATATAATTTTTTGTAAACAACGAATTTGGAGTTGATTCCCCTGGTACAAACGTTGAGTTGAAATACCAGGAGCGGGGTGGTTAAGCCACCCACACTCTCTGAGGAGATTTAGTGAGAAGTAATAATATGAGAGAGTGAAGAAAGGAATTCCTCAGAATTATCGAATTCTCTTACTTCGCCAGATCCAGGATCGCAGTTTCAAAGTAAAATGTATACTTCTAATAATTCTATCCTCATGTATCAAAAGTTACCTGTGTATTTTTTTGCCCTAAAAGATTTAATAGTAGAGAAGATAATAAAATGGTCACCATCAAGTCCCGTTTAAAATGCAATCGAAAATCTATGGTCAAATTTTGTTATATGAGAATAAAGTGTCACTGCCGAAACTTGAGTTTGAAACGAGATCGCCAGTAAGTAAACAGGCGATCCCATTATTGAATTAAATAGACCACGTGAACATAGAGAAGTCTAATTGATCGTTTTTCTACTCTATCCTCTATTACTATATGGACCGCTATTCCCTACTCTATTCACCATACTATTTCTTTATATTGATCACTATACGGATTACTATTGGAGAGAGTATTATCGAGCAAGTATTAGGTTGGTGCAAAAATACTGTCGTTTTCTCATATGTGTTACTATGTGAGAAAACGACATCATTTTTGCAACAACCTAATACTTCGCCAGTTTGGGCGGATGTCCATAAATACGAATGGGCGAAGCGAATTCGGCAGAAGAAGGGAAGAGAGGCAGAAGAGACGGTGACGAGACCAGAGACAGGAGAGAGACCCACGTGATTATCTGCCGACGAAAGCCTCCGATTTCAGCCTTGTGCCGAACTTTACCTACAAGAGCAAAACAGATTTTGCCAGGACAACAATGATATCACTTCCGATTTAGAATCGGGTTGAGCTTATTATTAATTGCATGCGAATTCTGATATAAAATAATTATTGTGCGGAGGACTGATTTAAAAACAGGGTTTACTTTTGTTCAATTTATTCGAGTATTATTTAATTCTGTACGTCATCGCTGTGCTTGAAACAGCGCAACACGAAGATACTTGCGATGATCCGATTTTATCATCCTTATAATCAACCTTAAATAACAATGTGCGATAAGCTTAGCTCTGGATTGAAGCAGTCACTTCAGCGACCTGCCGCGGTGTTGTAAGTTGTCCAAAACCGGGGAGGATGTTGTAAGATTACATATGGAAATTTATTCGATATTTATAAAAAAAAAAAAAATGCAGTCTGAAGTTATTATGCAGGTTAAACTAATAACCACCCTTTGGCTCATCCATCAGTCAAATCGAGTGTCACCCTACATTCTTGGCCCAATTTTGACGGATTTTCTTCCCTGAGTGGAGTTTGCCTAGGAGAGTTCTTAAGATATTCCAATTTCTGAAGTATTCTACATATACTGAAATTACTGAAATCTACGAAAACGATTTTTCAGTGATATATTTCGAAACATGAATAATGCACCTGATCAATCAAATGCTGAAAAACAGAAAATAAATTTATTCAGTGAGAGAATGGCCATATTGGAGAAGAAGCTTCGCGGAGATAACCGGACGATAAAGTGGACCGTTGAAAACTAAGTTAAGAATTAGAAGCAAAGAAAAAGACATTAAGAACTTCTCTCCCCGAAGGGAACGTAAACTAAAGAATGTTAAAGCGAAACAACGACTTTTGAGCAGTGTTCATATTTTTTGAAATGAAAGAGGCAAGAACAAGATGTGTAGAATACTTGAGAAATTGGGAAATGTCAAGGAAGCTCCTAGTCGAACTCCACTCAGTGTTTCTTTCAAAATTGGGTCAAGGAATACATGAAAATTGAATTTTTCTTAAGTGATTTTCACGGAACAATCTAAGGTGACACTTGATTGAACTGATGGATAACCCAAAGGATGGATTCTATCCAATACAGACTTGTAGGCAACAAGGAAATAGCGTTGGGATCATATGGGCTAGAATTGTCGAGAAAACTGTATTGGAATTTGATGAAGGTTTTGAACCGAACAGTCCTAACTATTGCGATTTTAGGGAACAGACTTTCTTTGAATGTTACAAATTCCAGCATCACAGTTTCAAAGTAAAATGTATATTTATACATGATAATTCTATCGTCATGTATCAAAAGTTACCTGTGTATTTTTTGACCGTAAAAGATTTAACAGTAGAGAAGATAATAAAATGGTCACCATCAAGTCCCGTTTAAAATGGAATCGAAAATCTATGGTCAAATTTTGTTATATGAGAATAAAGTGTCACTGCCAAAACTTGAGTTTGAAACGAGATCGCCAGTAAGTAAACAGGCGATCCCATTATTGAAATAAATAGACCACGTGAACATAGAGAAGTCTAATTGATCGTTTTTCTACTCTATCCTATATTACTATATGGACCGCTATTCCCTACTCTATTAACCATACTATTTCTTTATATTGATCACTATACGGATTACTATTGGAGAGAGCATTATCGAGCAAGTATCAGGTTGTTTCAAAAATAATGTCGTTTTCTCACATATGTTACTATGTGAGAAAACGACATTTGCACCAACCTAATACTATTAGTGCGAGTGATTTTCGAAGGCGTCTGACACCAGAATTGTTCAACGGCGTTTCTATGGTTGTATCTGCGATTACAAAGTTTATTACAACGAGCATTACGAAAGTGACAACAGTTATTCGTTGACATCACAAAAAATGTGTAGATCAAATTATATGAAGATTCTACAGTAGATATATGGAAAGCAGTTAAAGCCACTATGTTGGAATGTGAAGTATAAAAATGTAATAAAATCAACAGATAAAGGATTGATGGCTGTTTTTGAGAATAAGTACCAATGAGTATTGCTGCCATATATGGTCTGGTGCCCCTTCTGTTTGCCTCAGGGTTCTTGATAGGCTCCAGAGGCGGATTTGCAATGCAGTTGGCCCTGCTCTGTCGTCTCGTCTAGTCACTTTCTCACAGACGCGCCGTCGCCTCCCTCTGTCTGTTCTACAAATACTTCCATGGAAATTGCTCCGAGGAGCTGCATTCGCTGGTTCCCAGACGCCATGAGTTCAAGCGCCTTACGAGGCTGGCATCCGGCTCTCACCCTTTCGCTGTCGAAACTCCTAAATGTAGCCGTCTCTTCTACTCTAATAGATTCATGTCTCCACCTCTCGCCTGTGGAACTCCCTTCCCTATTCCTGTTTCCCTGTGAGGTATAATCTCCAGCTATTCAAGTGTAATGTCAATCGACATCTCCAGTTGCCATGATCTATCCACTATCCTCATCCTTTCTTCTATCACTCCTATCTGATCTTGCTCTAAATTTTCTGTAACCCCTTGCGTCCTAGTGGCTTCCCGCCTTGCTTGGGGTGAAATGCTTAAAAAAAAAAAAGAAAAAAAAAAGAAGATCATTAAGATGTAAGTTCTTCAAATACTTTTTAAAAGCAATTCTTCCGAAGCAAGGCGGGAGTGCCACTAGCATGCAAGGGGTTACAGAGGATTGAGAACAATAGTAAAGAGGCGTGTTTGAGGAAATGATACAGAAAAGGACGGGGGACAAGCTAAGGTTTTCAGATTTTGACTGACATTACATTTGAATATTTGAAGATTATAGTCATCGAAGAAGCAAGTAAAGGAAGGTAGTTCCACAGACAAGAAGTGCAGGGGAAGAAGCTGTTTCAGAGATGGTTATATTTAACTGTTTTGACAGTGAAAAGGTGGGAGAGATGCCAGCCTGGTAGCTCGTTTAAATTAATGTAGTCCCCGAACCAGCAAAAGTAGTTCGTCAGAACAGTTTCCATGAAAATATATGTAAAAGAGACAGAGGGAGGCCACAGTACGTCTGTGGGATAGCGATTGTAGACTAGACGTCAGATCAGGACCTATCATCTAGCATATTCGTCTCTGGATTATGTCAAGGACCTCGAGACGTAAAGCGGGAATACCAAACCATATATGACAGCAATATTCCATGCAAAGAGAGATGGTTGATTTATAGATTTGAAGGACGGACTCAGACGAGAAAAACTTCTGGCACGACACAGAGATCAAAATTTCCTTGCGGTAGATAAAGCTACTGATTCAATGTATTTATTCCACCTCATGTCAGCGGACAGCGCGAGACCAAGCAGGCGTAACGAGGCGTTCTCGAGGGGTTGGGAATCAGTTATTCTGATGGGAGGCAGGAAGGGTTCCCTGTGGTGGGTAAAGGAGAGCAGTTTCGTTTTGGAAGCATTAAAGTTTACAAGACATTTCCTGCCGCAGTCAACCACAGATTGGAGGCCCCTTTCGAGATCAGCAGCCAGGTTAGTTTTGTCAACTATACCAGATTTACTACTGAGGCAGGAGTAAATAGTGGTGTCGTCCACATAGATGCCAACTTGGGAACTAATGACATCGGGAAGGTCCTTGATGAAGATCAGGAACAATAAAGAGTCTTGGGGAACACCAGCGTTCGTGAGCCGGAGCCGGAGCCGGAGGAGAATCCGTTTAGGACGACCTTCAGTTCACGGTTTAACAGGAATGGTTGTATTAAGTCAGATAATCGTCCTGTAATACCGTATCCTTGAAGCTTACTAAGAAGGCCAGCATACCAAACCCTATCAAATGCTTTAGTGATGTCTAGAGCTTGGGCTTTTCCATTATTGTTGAGTTCTTGGTATACAAATTCAGTTATGGCCGTGTGTACGTCAGCGGTAGATCGAGCAAAGCAGAAATCATATTACTTATCGGAGAGCTTAACCATCACGGCGTCTATTAAAGCCTCGATGACTTTATTGAAGAGTGGTAGGACACCGATAAGACGGTAGTTAGATTGTCAGAAGAGTTACCAGAGATCTTAAAGACAAGCACACCAGATGAGGACTTTGAACGGTTGAAAGTTAGAATCAGTGATGTACTAGTTGTAAAGATTGGAGAGGGCAGGAGACAATTCAGGAGTACATTTCTTCAGGAAAAAGGCCGGTATTCTGTCCCCATCATTAGCCTTATTGGAGTCTAATTTAGAGATGATGTCTAATAGCATCGTTGGGGTTATGTGTATCTCACTCAGTAGAGCCTCAGTTTTAGGGTAAGTCCGGCGTGGGTACACCAGATGAGTCTAGCGTTGAATTGGATGAGAACTTACGAGCAAAGCATTCGGTCTTATCAGCTGAGCTGGTCAAATTGGTTGAATAAAGTGGGTATTGAAGGTTTGATGTTGTTCAACACGGTTCTCAGAGCCTCCAATCTTGACATATATGTTTGTTATTTGTTTGGTTATAGCTTTTGGATGAATTGGTGATGATTTTATTAATTGGCTATTGATGTAAATAGTGACTTTTTTTTGTTTTGCATAATAACACAAGACTATTAATCGGATACCTTACAGCTTTGAGCTCTAACTTCTACTTTACCGGTGGTAGAGAAAGATGATGTTATGCCCGGCCACCGGGTGTATTTTGGGTAAACGCTGGTAAATATTTTTATTTTTACCGTGAAACGTAACATACCATTTATTTGCAAATTTTGATGGATTAGCACAGGCAGATCAAATTGTTCAGTAACGCAGGACTCAAAGAGTTCAAAAACAATTGCTGAAACTGCCTAAAAATTTAACTCACGCTATGTTTTAAGGTCTAAATTAATTGTTTAAATTCTGACATAGTGTTTTTCAAAGCAAATTCGAGTTATTGAGCTTTATGTGATTTGGACAATAAATTCTGACGGATCATATATACGGATAATTTCTATGAAAATATTTCTGTAATGAACCTTTTTACATTTGAGATGAGTAATTGTCAATATTATATTATTTAAAAAAATTGTCCATGTAGATGTTATTATAGCTTCAACGTTTCGTTCAAGTACAGTCTGGTCATCATCAGGCGTATATTGATTGGCTGGAATGGGATATCTGTTGGTTATTGTGATAAATTGTCTCTGTGATGCTAGTTATTGTTCGTACTGGCTGAATTGGCGCTTCACTGCTTGATCTAGGGATTGAAATTATGACCACAAGACGGTTTTGATATTTGATTATGAGGTGATTTAGTAATTTTTTTCTGAGATGAGTAATTTCAACAACTAAAGAGAAAATAATAACATAATCAAAATATTAACGTTCCACACTACTTCAAATAAAACGTTAGAAAGGAAAACGCCATCAATACTAGAAAGTGCAATAACAATAATAAATAGCAGAAACTATATCACTTAAGGACTTTCAACAGCAGCAACAACTGAAATGGATAGCACATGTAACTGGAAAAGAAAATAATGACATAATCAAAATGTTGACGTTCCACACTACTTCAAATAAAAGGTTAGGAAGGAAACCCCCATCAATACTAGAAAGAGCCATAACACTAACAAATAACAGAAACTACATCACTTAAGGACTTTCAGAAGCAGCAACAACTGAAATGGATAGCACATTTAACTCGAAGAGAAAATAATGACATAATCAAAATGTTAACGTTCCACACTACTTCAAATAAAAGGTTAGGAAGGAAACCCCCATCAATACTAGAAAGAGCCATAACACTAACAAATAACAGAAACTACATTATTTAAGGTCTTTCAACAGCAGCAACAACTGAAATGAATAGCACATGTAATTTGAAGAGAAAATAATGACATAATCAAAATGTTGACGTTCCACAATACATCAAATAAATGTTAGGAAGGAAATCCCCATCAATACTAGAAAGAGACATAACATTAACAAATAACATAATCTACATCACTTAAAGACTTTCAACAGCTGCAACAACCGAAATGGATATCACATGTAACTGGAAACGAAAATAATGAAATAATCAAAATGTTTACGTTCCACACTACTTCAAATAAAAGGTTAGGAAGGAAACTCCCACCAATACTAGAAAGAGCCATAACACTAACAAATAACAGGATCTACATCACTTAAGGACTTTCAACAGCAGCAACAACTGAAATGAATAGCACATGTAACACAAAATGAAAATAATGACATAATCTAAATGTTGAAGTTGTTCACTACTACTACTACTACTACTACTACTACTACTAAAAGAAATGTTTGAAAGTTAGCCCCAAACAGTAATGAAAAGAGCTATTGCCGTTAGGTGACATGAGAAAGTTATCTTATTTTTCTTTTAATATAGCTTTTTATAAATTTCAACCGTATAGCACTGGTTGCTCTCTCACTGAATTTTTCCATATCAGGTAATCGATCCTGATCTTGCATTTTGATTTCGCTCCCTTTCACACCGATGTCATTTGGATCCCATCTGTCGCATCTATAGATATTTCCATAGTAACTGTTCTGGTGAGTTTTTTTTCCTTGTGCCTCGACTGTATGCATTTAAACGTGCAACCAGATTGGCAACTAGGTCTGACAGTGTTACTGTTGAACCAGCTAGATACACCTGCCACTTCTCTTCTAACGGTTTCTTTTCTCGCACTTCTCGGCTGCGGAACTCCCTACCGATTACTTGCTTCCCTGCCATCTAAACATTTAAAAAAATTAAATACACTTCCTTTTGCCATCTTCTGTCTTCCTGAATTGGATTCCTCTATTGTCCGTTCCCTCTCACTTCTCTTCATTAAATTTTTCTCGTTCTCTTCTCACTGCCTGTAATACGTTCGTCTTAGTGGCTTTATCGCCATGTTTGGGGTGAAATGATTAAAATAAAAAAAGGAAACGGCTAAGATTGTCATCACCATTATAAAATATGCGTTATTTTTAATTTCTTCTTCGTGACAATTATTATTATTGTTGTTGTTGTTATTTTGCTGTTGTTTTTGTTGTTGTTGTTCTTGCTGTTCTTCTTCTTCTTCTTCTTCTTCTTCTTCTTCTTATTATTATTATTATTATATTTGCTGCCCTCATACTGTTATTGTGTGTTCCCTGCGTGCGCCATAGAGACGCGATATCTTCTCTAGATATCGCGACTACTTCGTCGTTGCAAACTCTAATGTTCCGAATCCGAAAACGCAGTCACCCGAAGACTGCAATCTAATATGGCTGAACTGAATTGATAACGAGCGGGTCACTAAGGAAAAGGGAGATAACCATCTGTAGATCGCGCAGACATTTTGACTGCAAGTTCTTTTTTTAATTCTCTTTGTGATACCCCTCTTTAACAACACAGCATTTGTTAATTCTGAGACATGTTCGCTGGTCTTAGCCGTTTGCTTTATCTAGAGATCCATTAATTATAAGACGTGGGCTGTATGGTCGATTCCAGGGACAGAAGGATGGAGAATTTCAGTGGTTTGTTGTCGTTATAAAATACTCTCCAGTTATATTATCGCTTGTCATTTAATAAATGCATCTGGACCTGGCTCAAGGCCATAGCTAATAAGTTCTGTATGAAAACTCAGCTCCTTAGAATAATAAAGTAAAACTTTTACTAAATGTTCAACCTGAAGAAAATCAAGTTGAACAGTTTTCTTGAGTTTCACCCAAGTCAAGGCTCAAGGCCATCAAAATAAAGACCTTAAAGGTGTCGAACAATCACGTGATCAAGATAAACACTCAGTTGTGGAGCAAGCTGAGGTAAAAAGTAATCCAACCTTGAGGAAGAGAGCTATTTATGGTGCAATGGAGCATCTCATTGTGCTAAAGTGGGATAGTCCATTGCTTGGGCTGTGATTGGCTGCTGGTACCTGAGTGGAGGTATTTCTATATAAATACCAGCTTGATTCATCAGTTAGTTTGCAGGGTTTGTATTAAGTTACAACCTGCTTTATTTTTGTCTGCCAGCTGGACGCTAGCTGGGACTCTTACACCGGTAAGTGCTGTTTATTGTCTTGTTATTCTACATCTCCTTCCCCCCCATCGCGTGTCGGTAGTGGCCTTTGGGGAGGGATGAGTTCCTTTAAACCTGGCTGGTTGTGTGGAAGTAGTCTGGACAATGCCCGAGGGGGTTTTGTCCGTGTTATTGTAGACGGCTGAGCAGTGTTTGATGTTATTCCAGCGTCGAATGTTTGTGGCACTGGTGTAGGGGTATCGGGTAAGGCACTAGGTCTTGGAACTGGGATTGTTGGTGTATCCAGTTTCCTGAGAAATCGGCGATTTCGTAAGGTAATTCTACCTGATCCGTCAATTCTGATACGGTATTGGTGGTTGGGGAAGGTAAAGTTACAATCAACGGCTATGGCTCTGAGGCGGACAAGGTAACTTTGTATTGGCTCATCCGCATCCTGAAACATGGAGGCAAAAGCAAGGCGATGGACAATAGGACTTGACCTCTGGGTGACCAATGCTTCTACCATGTCAAGTAGCTTATCTGGATCAGTGGTAAAGAAGTCAGGGTGTGTGTTGATTATGGCATTTTGCACAGCTTCATCAGCACAATTGTATAAGTGAATATTAGCTTGGGAGCTTGGCATATTCGTCATCTTGGTAAAGACATCCCAGTCAATTCGGAACTTCCTGAATTGCTGTGGTGTCATCTCGAGATTGAGATGAGGAGGCTTGGCTGCTAGTGCCTGAATACGGGTTGTCTGGGTGGTGGATTCCTTAGCCTGCTTGATGATACACAGGGCTTCTCCAATTAAAGTGACTCCCAGCTCCTTAAGCATAGATCGATCCAGCATTTGAAGGCTCTCGATTGTCAGCTTCTCATCCGCAAACCTTGTTGCATGAGTTTTGGCCGAGTCAGTGGATATGCCTGCTTCAATGAAGAAGAGTTCCCAATTTTCGGGTGTCAATAATCCTGTTCGCAGCGCCATGTCGAACAATCACGTGATCAAGATAAACACTCAGTTGTGGAGCAAGCTGAGGTAAAAAGTAATCCAACCTTGAGGAAGAGAGCTATTTATGGTGCAATGGAGCATCTCATTGTGCTAAAGTGGGATAGTCCATTGCTTGGGCTGTGATTGGCTGCTGGTACCTGAGTGGAGGTATTTCTATATAAATACCAGCTTGATTCATCAGTTAGTTTGCAGGGTTTGTATTAAGTTACAACCTGCTTTATTTTTGTCTGCCAGCTGGACGCTAGCTGGGACTCTTACACCGGTAAGTGCTGTTTATTGTCTTGTTATTCTACAAAAGGCAGGAGTGATGTAATGCTAAAATATCTGCATACGGTTCTTGCGAGGAGGGTATAATATTATGAGCATGTATCTATGTATAGCTGGCAACTCGTATTCGATGATACCGTCTACTAAGGCGGATAGCCAATCCCTACTGCAGACGCTTGCTCAGGCACATTTGTGCTTATTCAAAACCCAGGAAGCCCACATGGGTTTTTTACTATGCTGAGCAGACCTTAGTTTCTAGGTAAGAGCGTGTTATCAATCCCTCGGTCACAATGATTTGTAACTTCGTGCAAGCACAGCTATCGACGGCCCCCAATGGTTCCGTCTACCCAAATTCACTCACAAGGCTTGGTTCAAGCACGCTAGGATCGAAACCTCCAGTCCGATGAAATCAAGAAGTTCCCTGCAGATTTGTTTTCACAGTGTCTTTTTTACCGCTTCTTTGGACCGTTGAGAGATCAGTGATGAATTGATGATGAGTAATGAATAATGTGTTGCCTGAAGGACTTGTGCCTGGAGAATTTTATAATGAGAAGATCTGTGCAGGGAAACAATCTTACACTTTCAGCCTGGGAAGTCTTTGATCCACAGGAGATCTTTTCCGCTATGAGGTGTCAGGGAGAGGTAGTACCTTTAGCAGGGGATTGCCATGCCCTTTTCCGAGCAGCGCGTCTACCACTGGTTCTCACCTGTCACCTAGCTCTCGCCTATGGCTCCTAGACGCTGTCGCATGCAACACCGGCCACTCTCGGGCAACGGCTTTGGCAGGTCGGCCAAACCAGGTGCGGGTAGCCGACGGGTCAGCAACCCCCGGTGAATTAGGCTTGAGCCGAGTCAATCCTACAGCATGGGAAGACTGAGTTAAGTAATAATACCATTAAAAAAAAGGCATGAATCCCATCGATTTCCATTTATGGTTTAAATAGTAGAGTAGACTGAGCTCTCTAGACTTAAATGGCAACCAGTTCCGTGTGAGGATTACACTGAATCTAAAATGGAAGCGGAAGCTACGCGAAACCAACCAACTCTCTTTCCCATGAAGGCAATTTATGGCTGGTCAAGAAAAGGAATCCGTGGAAAACTATGATCCCATAAGCCTTAAAGTTTTATAGTATTTAAAAAAAATATATATATAAAAAGGCTCAGAGAAATAAAATTACACACTAGTGTATCACGCCATCTTATTATTATTTTTATTAAATTTTACCCAATTAACCTCAAAACCACTCAATAAATGCGTTAGAGTAAAGAATAATTTTCAGTTAAGCAGAAATGCCATTCAAAAGACATGAATACATGACTTCCTCTCCATCTCCATCTATGGTTCAAATAGTAGAGTAGACTGAGCTCTCTAGACTTAAATGGCAACCAGTTCAGCGTGAGGATTACACTGAAAGCATAATCGAGAAAGCTACAAGAAACGAATTAACCGTCTTTCACATGAAGACATGACAGTTCACAGCTAGTCAAGAAAAGAAATTCATGATCTTAAACGGTAAATTTAAAAATATATATGGAAAGGCTCAAAGAAATAAAATTGCACATCACTGCATCACGTTCTTATTAAATTTAACCGAATTCAAAGTTCAATAAAACGTTAAAGAAAATACTAATGTAATGTCAAACGAGCTGTATGATATGAATGGATGAATAGTTAGTAAAAAATTAAAATTATAAAGATCAGGAAAAATATGGCACTTGACATCAAGATGCCAAAATTGTAGTTTTCAGGGAAGCATTCACTCAGTGTCTGTTCCTAAAATCTTTAAGAAAAAGCTAAGGGAAATTTTCTTCTTGCATTTCGAAAAAAAGGAAAATGATGGTTATTCGGTTCCCTGGAAAGAAACATGGTGTGTCCCACCAGTAAAGGTTTAAACTTGTGGGATAATAGATTGGAGCTCATCTCAATATCTGAAGATGAAATTGCTAAAGGGTAGAGACAGGTTTTTCACATTGCAGTCCAGATCAGATACTTCTATTCTTACTCTAGCAATTAAAAAGCTTAGCAGTCATCTACCTTCTAGAATGATAGAATGAGCCAACCATTTATTTGTCAGTGGATTGGATATTTCCGCTTGAGGTCTCGACATTGTACTTGACACACAAGAAACGTTCAAAGCATTTTACTTCGTTGAGAACGGAACCATTCACCTTGGACCTTCTAAACTCAGCGTCAGCGTCTGATTACTGATAATCTCTTTTTATCATAATGTTTACACTGTACAAGGCCCGAAAGCCACTCGAGGGCTTACAGAGTAAGAGCTACAGTTTATGCAGAAATTTGGGGAAGATGGCAGTTAAACCTAGACTTGAACAAGATTAAGATTGTAGTGATCGGGGAAGCGTTCTCTTGAGTGTCGATTCCACAAGCCAGCTGTTCATGGGGAAACACTGTGGAACTTACATCTCAGCAGGGGCATATAAAAGGAATGAGAGTGTTTGGCTACAATGTGGGTTCCATGTCAGATTAGAACTGGTGGGAGTATGGAGTGTAGTTTCTCTGAACATTTTCCACGGAAATAGCGATAGCAGAGCGAGAGGCTTGCGACGTTTTTGTTTGTGGGAAAGGGGTTGTAGGATGGAAAATAATTCATAATATACAAGGACGCGTAGACGCTTTTGGACACTACCGAGATTGGAGAGTGGAGACTGAGAAACCCCTGCCCAGATACAACTACAGTACTTCATAGGTTGGCCTGATCTGGCTCTTGTAAAGGTAGAAAA
The DNA here is from genome assembly GCA_963932145.1 of Acanthosepion lycidas. Classification (NCBI taxonomy): domain Eukaryota; kingdom Metazoa; phylum Mollusca; class Cephalopoda; order Sepiida; family Sepiidae; genus Acanthosepion; species Acanthosepion lycidas. The sequence continues at coordinate 51,783,493 of OZ010610.1, read as the reverse complement.
TAATAAGAGAATAGTACAAGTCAGCTACAGCTAACCGATCATTTTTAGAGCATCTTTAGCTATGGTTCCTATGTACGAGTTACACTTGAGGTCTGCGTTGAGTTTATTCTCCAGTAGGGGCTCAAGATACGGAGCCACTCTTATGGAACATCAGTTCATCTTGGATGAAATGATACTGGCTTGATTTTTTTTTGAGGTACTGAATGTTACAAGTACCTTATTTCCCTACTGAATGTTTCGAGCTAGATCAAAGCCGAGATCGGCTATTAGCTGCGATTATCTTTGTCTTGAAAAGAACGGCCATCAAAAGAGGTGTCATATGCACAGCTGTTTACTAATCATCTGAAAATGATCCTATATTTATCTTTAAGGAAACTGTTCAGAGAATGATTCGAGGTAGAACGTAAATGAAAGGGAGCGATGGTTCGTACTTACGAGTTCCACTTAAAGTCTGCTTTGAATTTAAGTCCCCAGTAGGGGCTCAAGGCAGAGGGCCACTCTGATGAAACATCGGTACATCTTGGATGAAATAATAATACCTTCGTTTTTTTTTGATCAATAATTTCTCTATGAATGTTTCGAGGTAGATCACAGGAGAGATTGATTATGAGGTCCGATCGTCTTGCTTTTTTAGAATTACGGCCATAAACAGCGATATCATCTACAAAGATATTTAAATAATGATCTGAGAATGATCCTAGATTTATAGCTAAGGAACTTGTTCAGAGAAAGATCCGAAGTAGAATTTTAATGAAAGGTAAAATCAAAAATGTAGGAGTGTCGTGAATGACTTCTACGACGTCTGTATTGATATCATAAGCTTAGGAAGAATGGTCATCCATAACAGACTTACCTGAAAGAAAATACATAATTATGGCGTATGCTTATACCGAAATGTCATAAATCAAGATAGCTCAAGATCATTAATTATTTGTAGCAAACGGTAAAAAGCAGAAATGTTCGATGACTAATAACTCTGCTATTGACAAATCTTATCTTTGTGTCACAAGTTCACAAAACTTATACACATAGCGACGATTACCGTCCCAACAGCTGAGTCTGTCTACGTCCTCTCCCACCATTTTTTTAATACCACGGACCAGTTTCATAACGGACAATCATTCCGCGGACCGGGAGTGGTAGATGTTTGTAATTTAAGTGCATTTCGACAAAGAGAGCACAAATAAAAAGAGCAATTTATTAAAGGGAAGAAAAAGCGTATAATCTTTGACTCATATGTATGGACTCCAGCCTGACCACACCCTTGCATGATTAGTTTCCCTGAATCAATCCCTATTAAACTATTTGCACCTCAAATATCAATTCACAATAAGTAAAATCTAATGTAGAATCTGAAAATGATTCATAACATTGGGAAATTAGTTGAAAATTATTTCAGATAAATTAAAATATACATTAATTGTAAAATGTGCGCACAATTATGATGGTAAAGCTCACCGTAAAATATACATTAATTATAAAAATATATATTAATTTTAAGATGTGCGCACAATTATTATCGATAGTTAAACTAGAGGATTAATTATAAAAAATATACATTAATTGAAAAATCTGCGCACAATTATGATAGTAAATCTAGACGAAAGTATACATTAATTTTAAAATTAAACATTAATTGTAAAATGTACTTACAGTTATGTTAGATAATAAAGCTAGACGTAAAATATACAGTAATTATAAGAATATACATTAATTGTAAAATGTGCACAAAATTATGATAGACAGTAAAGCTAGACGTAAAATATGATTAATTATAAAAACATACATTAATTGTAAAATGTGCGCACAATTATGATAGTAAAGCTAACCGCAAAATATACATTAATTATAAAAAAAATATATATTAATTGTAAGGTGTGCGCACAATTATTATCGATAGTTAAACTAGACGAATAATACACATTAATTATAAAAAATATACATTAATTGTAAAATGTGTGCACTAGTATGATAGTAAAACTAGACGAAAAAATGAATTAATTATAAAAATATACATTAATTGTTAAATGTATTTACAGTTGTGTTAGTAAAGCTAGACGTAAAATATGCTGTAATTATAAGAATACACATTAATTGTAAGATGTGCACAAAATTATGATAGATAGTAAAGCCTGACGTAAAATATGATTAATTATAAAAATATAAATTAAATGTAAAATGTGCGCACAATTATGATAGTAAAGCCAAGCGTAAAATACACATTAATTATAAAAAATACATTAACTGTAAAGTCTACAGAAAATTATGATAGATATTATTGATTAGGTGAATATTGAATATTAAAGCAAATCATTTTAAATTAAAACCCAACATATAATTTATCTATTTTATAATTTTAATCAAGTTAATTGTTTCTTTGCGGCCCGATAGCCAATAATCCACGAACCCGTACCGCCCGGACTCAAGGGTTGGTTAAACTGTACTAACCACTACTCCAAGGCTTGACAGACTGATAATCCTTTATAAGTTCGCCTTTGACTAAATTTTGTCTTACCCCAGCCTACGCAATACATCGCCATCACATACAGGGTGCGATAGGTAAATTGTCACATGTTATATTTTTACTTTCGCGTTGTTAGTTTTTGATTTTATCGATAGTACAGTTTAGTAGGGTCAGTTGGGCACCGTCTTTTAGAAAAAGAACACCATGATGCAATTCACTCCACCAGAAAACGGTATGCTGCACTACTTGGCATTCACGCCGGAAGCTCCAATACGAACATTTCAGACTGTTAGGTTGTCAATCTGAGGGAAATCTGTGCAGAGGATTCGGAAAGACATAGGATGACTCTAATGGTGATTACAAAGGTTCAGTAGCTGGGAAATATCACTCTGATCGTTCTGATAAGAAAAGGACTCCCGAATTTGTTGGTGGGGTCCTCAGACGGAGGCCTACATCAAGTGTCTTTACGAGATAGTGCTGATCTGGGTTACGAGGATGGTTTCTGGAAGACCCTATGTCTGGCAACAGGACTCTCTACCACGCCACACAAGCAGGAGAACACAATCATGGCTGTCAGACAATTTCTGCGACCGCATCACTCTTTACATCTGGCTATTTAACTCTGCAGAGTTCAATCCCCTTGATTATTACGTGCGTGGTGCAGTTGAGTGAGAGAGCAACACAACTCTTTGTCACACCAATGATGAACAGGAGGCAAGTATTATGACAGCATTCAGAAGTTTAAAGAAGAAGACCATCACAAAGAGGTGCAAGAGATTCCGAAGTCGTCTAGAGGCCATGGTTGAAGCCAATGGCGATTTTATTAAGCGTATTTTCTGTAATTTTGGTAAATATATCTCTTATTATCTAATAAATGTTATTTTCATCCTAGCGTAATTTAGATGACAATTTATCCATCGCCCCCTGTATAAACAATCCTTTGTTATCAAACGTTTAAATACCGGGCGTAACAGGAAAATTGTCTAATTGTTAGAGTAAGCTTTGACCGTTTTATCTTTCAAATGATTAAACATATCTTACTGGAATTGTCCGAGGATTTTATAACACTATTGGACTCTAATTTGAACACTAAGAATGTATTTAGCTCTAAGTTCAAATGATGATCTTTCTTCCTGTAGTGACCTCCTGATCCGGTTTTCCTCTCCCCTGTTCCCTCTGTTTTAAAATTATTCACCGTTCTTTTGATGGTTCTTGAATGAATTTTGAAGATGGAAGCCAGAGTATGAATGTTAGTAACTTTACTGAAAGTCTGAATGATTTTTCTCCTCTTAACATTATTCAGTCTAGAAGACAGTGCGGTTAACACAAAACGATTTTAACCTGTTCTCTTTTTAGCAGAATAAATCAAAGTTTTTTTTTAGTGATTCTTGCGAAAAATGATGTCGGGATTACAAAACATATCCGAAATCCTGAAAAAAGAAACTCAGTTGAATGGACTTTTAGATTTTTCATATTTTATGGGATGGACAATTATCCAATACTGTTACAAGATTTGCCCAATTTTCCTGTTACACACGATATATTATTACAAAATCACGTTTACAACATAAACAGTAACATTTAATTTACGTAACTAATTTTAAAAGTATATTTTAACAAATATTTCATCTCTGTTGTTTATTTTTAATTTAAATTTTAAGAATTGCCATAAGAATGTGATGTTACTGGCATAGCGTTTATATAGAAAGATGTCATATCTATCGTTAAGATACAAGAAAATATGTCAGTGTGTTTACATTTAAAGAAAGCGTAAAATAAACGCAGTCTTGGTTTCTAAGAATATTTTTTTTTAAGATCCAGACATAAAAATCATGCAAATGTTATAGATTTCTTTTATTTTAGATCCGGCAACTTTTATTTAGATCATATTTTCACCATCGTTTGTAGCAACAAGTGTCGTTGTATGACATTTCACATTAACATAAATTAGCAAAATAATTATAGAATTATCTTAAAAAAAAACGGCGAAAATAATCTATTTAACTAGGTCTTCTTTAAAAAGTACTGAATTATTTAAAAGTGATAAAAAATGATAAGTTTTTTGAATTTATTATTATTATTATTATTATTATTATTATTATTATTATTATTATCTTTGATTTCTGGCGTTTACACATTTCTTTCCAGGTCCCGCCCAGAGACCTAAGGTTAGAAATAGTATCATGACACTTTCCACTGACAAAAAAAAAAAAAAAAAAAAAAAACTTACATAGATAAAGCCCTTCGTAAAGTGTGGGCTGTACTTGTCAGAACAATTTTTTGTATCTCCTTGAGGCATAGACTTCCAGGAATCCCTTCAATTAGTCTACTGCAATTTTTTTCCAACTAGTCCTAGGGCTCCAACTACAACAGGGATTGTAGATGTTCCCATATGCCACATTTTCGAGATTTCTTTTATTATTATTATTATTATTATTATTATTATTATTATTATTATTATTATTATTATTATTATATATGTATGTTATGTTTCCTGCTTTGTATCCTGTAGAGTCTGGTCCAAACTATAGACCTTAGGCACTTTAGGAAAATTGTCATTTAACTGACAACATTTTTCTTAGTATATGATTTATTCCTAGTAGACCAACCTTCTCGGCAGGATGTATGTTGATGTTATCGACCGACACTGGAGTTTGAACACAGATCACCAGTGAGCAAACACTGGTGATTCCATTTCTAATAAGTAGTCCACGTAATAGTAAAGGAAACGCATATATGGGAATTAGTGTAGCGTCTAAATGATCACCATTTCTATTCTATCCTCTATTACTATGCAGATCGCTATTCTCTGTACTATTCACTATACTATTTCTCTATTCTGATCACTATACGGATTACTATTTGGATCACTATTCAGTGGTTAATATTCGAGCAAGTACTATTAGTGCAAGTGTTATTCGAAGGCGTCTGACACCAGTATTGTTCAACGGCGTTACTATAGTGGTATCTGCGATTACAAAGTCTCTACTACAACGAGCATTACGAAAGTGACGATGAGTATTCGTTGACATCACAAAAGTGGAAACGAATGTTCGTTGACATCACAAAATTCACAAAGATTGGATCAAATTGAAAATAACGACCGGAGACACCATAGTCCTACTGCTTGTTAAGAAAGCTGGCAAGCTTAAAACTCTGTCAAACGCGTTTGAGATATATAAAACTATAGCCTGAGCTTTTCACTTTTTATCTAAAGCTTTACATATTTTTTCAATAGTAAGACTTAACACATCGGATCGCTAATCTCTATACTATTTCTCTAGATGGATCACTATTCGGTGGTTACTTTTCGAGAGAGTATTATCGAGTAAGCACTATTAGTGCGAGCGATATTCGAAGGCGTCTGACACCAGTATTGTTCAACGGCGTTACTATAGTTGTATCTGCGATTACAAAGTCTCTACTACAACGAGCATTACGAAAGTGACAACGAGTATTCGTTGACATTACAAATTGATGTTAGGATAAACATTTTAATTTTGTTTTAATATGTTATTATGATAGTTACGCAAAAAATCATGAATCTTTCCTAACGATTAAATATCTTTTTTATCTCTATCAGAATTTAACTTAAAACCTTACCTACGCCGCATTATTAACACGAAAAAATGGGTTTACATTTTTGCATAAGTTCAAGCTTGGTCTCAAGGCTTCTCAAACTGCTGTCAGCATTAACGATGAATGGCGGGAAAGATCCACATGAGACCGGACAATATGGTAATGTTTTCTGACATCCCACAGGGGAGATACGAGACTTGAGAATAAAGAAGTGTGGCCAGGTTCACCTGAAACTGACACTAGTTGAAATAAATATCTAAAAATACTAGTCGAACAAAACCCACACCAGGGGTCTCAGATAATGCACATCATTTCAGCAATATAGGACAATTTCAAGAAACTTACCAATGTGAAGAAATTCGATAAATGGGTCCCACATGAATTCAGTGAAACTCAAAGAACTCGACGCTTTGAAGGGTATTCAATGAACCATTTCATTATTTACATGATTCGGACTATTGTCCTCATCTTTGTCGCTATATTTATTACAACATTTCGGCCGTTGTACTCTCCGGTCTTCTTCAGGTGGTTGGAATGTCGAACTTAACCCTTTATTTCGCTCAATGGGGTAGACTGTTCTAGTTCCACGTGCCATGTTTAATGGATGTCAGTTATCAGTTATCACGTGTTAATTTTCCTCTGAAAGTTCTCCACTGCCTTAACCGGGTATTGAGCTCACACTCTTTGGGTCCTATCACTGGATCTAACCAACACCTTTATTCACTTTGCCATAAGTCCTTGAGGACACATGGCACAGTGAAGAAAGCCGGAGCGTACAACGGCCGAAACGTTGTAATAAAAATGGCGACAAAGATGAGGACAATAGTCCGAATAATGTAAATAGCGTGCATCATAACTCATCTCAGAAATATAGACAGGAACTGATGATCATGATCGAAAAGTCACTTCTCATGAGAAATAGCTTTCATTTTACAACCTTAATCGATCGGCTGAGCGGTTTGATTATGACGGAGCACCCAAACAGTTTTCAAATTTTGCACCAACAGAAGATTATGGCGACTGTCTCGTGGTATGCCATCGGCTTTATACATTACAGTTTTCGGGAATCTAACCAGAGAATCACTGCTGAAATTTGCTGGATAAAATGCTCATACATTTAAGCGAAAGGCAAACGACTCTTATCAATCTGCGAGATTAAATTTTGCCTCATAACAATACTCGGACACATTTTGTCCAGAATGACACGGCAGAAATTTTCCCTCTTGATATACGACACATCACCATATACATCATGTTTTCTCGATCACTGACTACAATTTTTCAAGCATCTTCACAATTCTATGAATCCAAAAGACCTTCCGTTGCGCAACGGATGCAGAAACGGCATTTAAAATTTCTTGGTGTCTAAACCTGTAAAATGTTCTAGTGAAGGCATAAATAACCTTGTAACTCGATGTAAAAAATGTAAAGATGTCCACAATCCGTCTTGTGATTGATTTAAACACTTTTTAAATAAATAAATTAATTCAAGAATAAAATTATTTCAAAAAATACAAGTTGGACATTTTGAAGTGTGTTCGATGCTGCATCTTCGAAATTCCAATAGAAATATTTCTTCATTTAATAATGATTTCTGATGGAAAATGGACAATCGTAAAAGATCAGCTAAATGATTAGATCAAGGCAAACGACGTAAAGACACTCCAAAACCGAAATTGCACTTAGAGAATAATATGGTGGCGGCTTTCTGTGGGCTTCTCATTGGTGATACCCTTTACAGCTTTCTAGAATTATAACCAAAACATCACTGCTGATGTTTATTGCTAGCAAATGGATGAAATACAAATTCAGTTGAACAAAATTCGATCGACAATAGACGACGTCCATTTCTGCTTTATGACAGTATTTTCCTCATGTTCCCAGGTGGATACTTCAGAAGCTCACCGACTTGGGATACGAGACCTTTCCACATCCACCATATTCTATTGGTCCCTCGTCCACGGACTAACCATTTTCGAAAATCTTGACAATTTTTAACCCCAAAGATATTCTGTTGTACAACAGATTCAGAAACAGCATTCAAAGATTTATTGACCTCTAATCCTGTAAAGAGTTATCGTGAAGGCATAAATAAACTTGTAACTTGATGTTAGAAGCCAGAAATCAAAAGGTATGGCTGGTAGGACTTAATATGATCAGCGTGTAGATACTCCTTGTTTAGTATCTTTCTAATAACGGTATATTACGAGGGTCGGCTGAAATGTTCATAGGCTTTCCAAGATTATGTCCACAGTCCCTCTTGTGATTGATTTAAATGAAATAATTAATTCAAGAATAAAAGTTGATTCTACAATCGGACATTATTTCCGAAAAAAAAAGTTCGACGCTTTGAAGTGTGTTCGATGGTGCATCTACGAAATTGGAATAGAACTCTTTCTTGATCGAATAGTAACTTGTGGTGAAAAAATGGACACTCCTTTATGACAGATGTAAACGATCAGTTCAATGGTTTGATCATGACGAATGACTTTTAGACAGTCCAAAACCGAAGTTTAGCCTACAGAAAAATATGGTGCCTGTCTGCTGGTTCCTCATCGGTGATACCCATGTCAGCTTTCTGAAATTATAACCAAAGCATCACTGCCGAAGTTTATTGCTAGAAAATGGATGAAATACACATTCAGTTGAACAAAATTCGATCGACAATGGTCAATAGACGCGGTTCAAGTCTGCTTGATGACTATGTTGGCCTCATGTTGACAGGAGCAATCAGCAGAAGCTCATCGTCTTGGGATACGAGACCTTGCCCCATCCACCATATTATCTTGGTCCCTCGCTCACAGATTACCAGTTTTGGGAAATCTTGACAATTTTTTTAACCAAAAGGCATTCTATTACAAAGAAGATGCAGAGACGGCATTCAAAGATTTCTTGGCGTCTAAACTTTGAGAGTTTTATAGTAAAGGCATAAATAACATTGCAACTCGACGGCAGAAATGTTAAGATATCCATAGTTTTCCTTGGGATTGATTTAGACACTGTTTAAATGCATAGATTAATTCACGAATAAAAGTTAATTCTAAAATCGGATATTATTTACGAAAAAAATCTAATACAAGTTTGACGTTTTGAAGTATGTTCGATGCTGCACCTGCGAAATTCGAATAGAACTATTTCTTGATTGAACAGTGACTTCTGATGAAAAGATGGAACCTTTATGACAGTCGGAAACGATCAGCTCAATAGCTAGAACACGACGAAGAACAGTCAGCCTGTTATGTGCGATGCGTGATACACGCTTAGGCGATGATGTATCTTTCTATACATAACTGAAAAGACAGATTTTTTCCCGCACTAGGTTGCCCTTTCTTTCTGCTGTAGATCAGTTGCCATTCAAAGCTACAGAAAGCGGTCTGTCTTGTTATTTACCCATAGCTGGTGGGGAGAAGGAAATGATTCATATCTTTTCCAAGGGTATTAGCTCGTAAGTGAATGTAATGGATACGACTGGAATTCGAACTTGGCTCTCCGATTCCTCAATCTAAGCCGCTACCCATAACTCCACCGTGCCTCCCTGACAGTCCAAAACCGAACTTTCACCTACAGAATAATATGGTGACTGTCTGCTAGTCCCTCATCGGTGTTACTCATTACAGCTTTCTGGAATCTAACCAAACCATCACTGTCGATGTGTACTTCTAGCAACTGGATGAAATACACAGTTAAACAAAATTCGACCGACAATGATTAATAAAAGAGGTACAATTCTACTTTATGGAAATGTTTAGCCTCCTATTGCTAGTGAGAGACTGCAGAAGCTCACAAAGTTTGGATACGAGACCTTGCCACATCCGCCATATTTTCTTGATCTCTCATCCACAGATACACACTTTTGGAAAATCTTAACCATTCTTTAACCCAAAAGAAGATGCTGAACTACATTCTTTGAGGTCCAAAGCTTTAGAATTTTATCGAAAAAGTATATACAAACATGTAACTCGATCGCAGCAATGTATCGATGTTCAGGTTTCCTTTTTCAATTGATTTAATTACTGTTTAAATTAATTAAGGAATAATAGTTGATTCTAAAATCGGACATTATCTTCCGAACAACCTAATGCCTACGTAGCATAGAGGACGATAGTTGAACGTAATATAGAACAATCAGTCTTTGTTTCTGACTTGTTAACCATTACTAATTACGTATCAATGTGGGGTAGATAATTGTATTAGAACTGATGCAGATGAATTAATCTTTGTGGCTACTTCGTTAAACATTACTTTATTTCAACGCCAATTGCGGAGAACGGTTGTTGAAATGGCTACAGAAGAATTAGTCTTTCCAAATGTATCGCTGATATTTTTTATTTTTTTTTCCAAAACATATATATAACTGGTAATAGTTTTTTTACAAAGTATATCTGGTATTAAAACCTATTTTTGCACTTTCATAGTGTTTTGACCCCAGATTGGGGGTCAACTATTTGTCCATAGCTGAGATTCTAACCGGTGCTACCATCCCAGGTCAGCAATTAAAAGGTGGTCCCATGCTTTTCAAAATCTCCTGGTGAGAGCCCTTGCTGTTGGACGTAGTTTATCGTCTTACCCAGGAAGTTGATGTAGTTTATCGTCATACCCAGAAAAGAAATACAAAAAAGATTTCGGAACTGTTTCAGTTATAAGAAATGCTAAGAACAGCATATTGGAAATTTATTAAGTGTTAAATTAAATTGCAAAAATGTTAAACAGAGATCATAGAACAACAACAGGAAATACTCTGGAAACATTGGAAATCTATGATCAACAAAAAAAAATTATTTCAGAATATTACAAAAAGCGACTTGTGAAAAACGAAAAGAGGAAAAAAAACAAAAAATTAGATTGACAGCAAAAAATATTTGAAGATGGTATTGCCAATATGGCCGAAGACATGAAGTCAACGAAAATATCGCACTTAAACTAACATCAAAAAGAGAAAGATGGGCGAAAAATCAAAAATGGCGGAACTACGTTAAATGACCTTGATGACGGTGCCTTTCTTCATGGGCATCGTCAATCAACCACCCAACAGAGCATTATTGTAATAATATTTAGGTTTCGATATTACGTCAACAGAATTATAGATCTTTTCGTCAACAGAATTATAGATGTTTTCGTAAACAGAATTATAGATCATTTCGTCAACAGAATTATAGATCTTTTGGTCAACAGAATTATAGATCTTTTCGTAAACAGAATTAGAGATCTTTTCGTCAACAGAATTAGAGATCTTTTCGTCATCAGAATTAGTGATCTTTTCGTCATCAGAATTAGTGATCTTTTCGTCAACAGAATTAGAGATCTTTTCGTCAACAGAATTAGAGTTCTTTTCGTAAACAGAATTATAGATCTTTTCGTCAACAGAATTATAGATCTTTTCGTAAACAGAATTAGAGATCTTTTCGTCATCAGTATTAGAGATCTTTTCGTCAACAGAATTAGAGATCTGTTGGTAAAAAGAATTATAAATCTTTTTGTAAACAGAATTATAGATCTTTTCGTAAACGGAATTATAGATCTTTTCGTCAATAGAATTACAGATCTTTTCATAAACAGAATTAGAGATCTTTTGGTCAACAGAATTATAGATCTTTACGTAAATCGAATTAGAGATCTTTTCGTAAACAGAATTATAGATCTTTTCGTCAACAGAATTATAGATCTTTTCGTCAACAGCATTATAGATATTTTTAAAACTATTGGTGTCAAGACAAATGCAGAGAATTATTGCAAGTTCTTGGGCAAAACCTTTTTTTTTTACAACTGCTAGAAGTCACAAACAAACAAGGGCCTCATTAAGTTTCTATTCGTTCATCATTACTGGAAAAAAGTTCAGAGGCTTTTATTGAAAATATTTATGAAACTTAGCTTTTAAAAAAATATCATCAAGCCGTTTTTAAAACACGGCTTGATGACATCGTTGTTGAAAGAAACACCCCTCAAGTTGTTAGAAAATCAACCAAAAAACGTGATAGTTTGAAAGCGCTAAATCAGGAGAATACGGTGGATGTGGGAAAACTTCCGAAGGAAACTGTTTAATTGCATGTTTGGTTATCTCAGTAAGATGGCGGCGAGCATTAACATGTTGAATAAGGAAACTGTATCGCCAGTCAGGATTTTTGTTTTTCATCTGAATTCCCTCTTTGAGGCTGACCATTTGTCCATCATGGAACTTAACATTGATCACTTCGTTGTTTGGGGGCATTTCATATCTGCACACAGCATCATTGCCTCGAGCAGATTTGTGACCCTGATTAAAAGCGAAGAGAAGCATGCTCATTCACGTCTACTTGGAAGTCCATCTCAAAGGGGCGGCTAATCTAGAATAATATTTCGAAAGCGTTGGACAACAGTTTCACGACCTGAGTTACTACGAAGCAAAAAAAAAAAAAATGCTACAAGAGATTATTCTTCAAGATCATCATTAAAAAGAAAAAAAACGAACGAATATATGTAACTACCTTGGAGTCAAATCTGGACATTCAGTAACATCCTCAGCGTTACCCAATCTGAAGATTTTTTCTAACTGGCTCCTACCTACCAGTTTATGTGTTTATCAAAGCTTGTCACTAAATAGTTTATATTTGTCTATGATGCGTTTACCCAGTATACACTTATGAGACTGGTGTCATAACACCCATATTGGGCTTCGTATATTTGTAGCACAGCGTCACCTTGTCGGCGCGCTGGTTCCACGCTCCATAAAACCTCCCAATCCCCCGATCAAAGGTCTTGCTGCCAGATGTAGTTTATCGTCATACCCAAGACTACTTTAGGGATGATGTTGCAAGAAAGTACAATGTTCCTGCTACTGTTGTCCCAGTTATAAGTGGTGCGTTTATGTATGTGCGTGTGAGGGTCCATAACGACAAATAAAATGTCCTCTCATTAAGAAATCAATAAAGCCTAGTCCCTCATTGTTTTATTAAGTCTGTGACTCTTTGAAAGGTGCTATTTGTCTGAGCTCGTAAGGGCTTGACAGAGAACACCCTTAATGCAATAACACTGGTTGAAAATGAGGAGTCGCGCGGAAGAAGATATCAGAATAATAATAATAATAATAATAATAATAATAATAATAATAATAATAATAATAATAAATGAAATCTCTAAAATGTCGCACATGGGAACATCAATGTTGGAGTCATCGGATTGGTTGGAAAAGATTCCAGTAGTCACACTACTTAATTGCAGGTGTTCCCAGGTCCACCCTGACTCGGGGTGGTAGCACCTATTAGAGTCCCAGCTATAGGCAAACAGTTACCCCCGACCCACAAAAAAATGGGGAATTTAAAAAATATAAACATATAAAAACTATAAACGTATAATGGAAGATATTTATAGTAAACTAACTCGTCAAAGCACTGGGATTCCTGGAAGCCCATGTCTTCAAGAAATAGAAAAAATTGTTCTTAGGAGTACAGGCTATACCTCATGAAGGGCTTTATCTATGTAAAATATGTGTGTGTGTGTGTGTGTGTGTGTGTGTGTTTAAATTGGTGGATGGAAAATGTCATGATGCCATTTCTAACCTTAGGTCTCTGGGCGGGATCCGGAAAGAAATATGTACACAGCAGAAATCAAATAAAATAAACTACGACTACTACTACTACTACTACTAATAATAATAATAATAATAATAATAATAATAATAATAATAATAATAATGAGAAGAAGAAGAAGAAGACGACGAAGAAGACGAAGAAGAAAGCAAATTGATTAACGTAACTCCTACAATAATTATCAATACTTACAGAAGAGTGCGTTTTAAGAAAAGAAAAAGAACAAAAAAAACGAAAGAGATTAACAATGTTCAATTATAATTCGACAGTATGTCTATGTTCGACAAGTTATGTTGAAAAATTGCATACAAGTATAAAAATATCTTTTTTTTAAATACAAGTCTTTGAACAAACGTCGCTTGGCTGAAGACAAACGGATGTACTGGTAATGAATAAAACACTGCCAGTGTGAATGAAATGCAACCTAAACATAAATAACTAGATTTGGATTGTTGGTAAAAGGAATTAATGAAACAGTAGAGTGTAAATCCTATAGAACTATTTATATTAAACTGATTTATTGAAATACTAGCTGCATAACCCGGTGTTGCCCGTGCTTGATTAAAAAATCGTACGACTCATACAGCAATCGCTATCACTTGACTTAAAATATTTTTGCCCTTCTTTGCCTTTAAAGGAGTGCTCTTTGCCCTGCTGATGTAGCTATATGCCTTACTTCTTGCCTATCTCACACTGCGAATTTTTTTAAGCTCTATACTAAACATTAAATTTGTTACGAAAAAAGAACTAAACAAAATGAACACAAAACGATCAGCTTTAAAAAAGGACTCATAACTGGAAAAACCGAATGAAAAAAGAATGTTAACAACAAATACTTTTTCACACCCAAAACCAGTTGTACGGAATCAGAATCAACGTTGAGTTTAAGCAAGCGAATGAGCCAATTGGAGTAAAGTGCCATGCAGATTTAAATTTTTCCCACTTGTGACGAATGCAGCTATCGATTTTTTTTTGCATGCTAGCATGCTAGTTAACATTCGTGTTCAGTCAGCTGTTGGCTCTCATGCTGGCCAATAGAATCTTCCTGCCTATTTGTGGCAGCCAGCTATAGGCTCTCATTCTGGCAGTAGAAAATGGCCGCAAACTACATGAAAACTGCCGTAGAAGCATGAAAAAATCGATTATTTCCACTATCGATGGGAGTTGGGAAATGCAAAGTCGGTCTTGACCTTATTACTATCTTGGAGTATGTGCATGTACATTTTGGTGCAAATCCGTCGAAAGTTGCAGCCGTGCATTCGTTACACACACACACACATTCTGCCTTTTATAGATAGAGAGTGTTGAACATTTTTAAATAGTGTCTAATTTATTTTTCTTTTCTTAAATTGAAATCTTCTCTAAATGTTAGTAATAATAATAATAATAATAATAATAATAATAATAATAATAATCAATCTTTCATAATAGTAAGAATATATATTGTAGTTTCTGTGACCAATACATTGAAGTTGTTTTTTACATTTTCTCATTATGCTCAGTACTCTATACCCAATAAATAACGTCTTGGGTATGATGATAAAGTGCATCCAACAGCAAAGAGGTTTTGAGGAGCGTGGAACCACCTCTTAATTGCTGGTGTTCCCTGGTCCACCCTGACCCGGGGTGGTAGCACCTATTAGTGTCCCAGCTCTAGGCAAATAGTTACCCACGCCCCACAAAAAAATGCGGACTTAAAAATATGTAAACATATAAAAACTATAAAAGTATAAAGATATTTATAGTAAACTAACTCGTCAAAACACTATGAAAGTATAAAAATAGATTTTTATAGTAAAAATACCAGCTATACATTTTTGAAAAAATAAAAAAAGATAGAAACAGAATTGCAGTTTTGGAAAAAAAAATACGAGCAATAAATCTGAATCTTGACAAAAACCTCTTTATAAAAATACGACAATGAAACCTGATCTACAAATTGATTTCTTACAAAGAATACATATTCCATTCATACGAACCTATCCTAAAAATAAATAATAAAAATTGTCCGTTTAGGAAACCCTCTCCGACTAGCGATGCCATATCATCAACGCATTGCTTGCATAGATATCACAGAGCTCAGTCTACACCATTATACTAGATGGCCGTTGACGATATTCAGTCAACCCCCCACGAGGGTGTCATGTGGCACAAGGCCTTTTTAACGTGGGCACTACGAGTCCGTGGGCTCGGCCAAAAATATACCCATTGAACCCGTATAAACGGGTTCAGGGCCGGTCTACCTCCCCGAAGGAGACTCCGCCCTTTCGGCGAAGCCTCCTTCGGGTTCCTCCCGTCCGTAGGAAGAGAGTACAACAGAACAGACGGTAGTGAACGACTGAATGACTCTAGATGGCCGTTGACACTACAACAAGGTTCTATCGTCCCTTTTATGACTTTTTTTTATAATTATTTTTTATCCTAGAGGGTGGCTAGCTACTCTCTTTACCAGAAAGGTCTGATCAGGGAACCGATTTAGCTGCCGACAATCCGACTATGGCGCAGGTATGATGATTTTACATGGCGTCAGTAGCAATCATAAAGTGACCTGACATTAGATTTGATTTTATTTTGCAATGAAATAACCCATTCCGACTGATATGCCGTAAAACAAAATAAACGAAAACCCAATGAAAAGAAAAACCGTCGTGAGAATGTAGACCAATATCTACATTGGGAGATCAGTCATCACAAAAGGTATAAAAGAAGCTACCAATTTGAATCTTGAATCCTTTGAGGTTTATCAAGAGAGTTCAAAGAATACCAGCTTTAATATTATTATCCAAGACAGAATAGAAAAAAATGCTTTGACATTAACTGGCATTAATATACCAAGTGACAAAAATCCCTGTTCAAGGTTGTTGAAAAAAATTATCAAATACAAAGACTTGGTAAATAAAATAGAAACAATGTGGCAGTTGAGATCTAACATTGTTCCTGTCAGGGTTGGAGTTTTGGGTATCATTAAAAAAAAGCAACTCAAGAACGAATCAACAAAATCCGTGGAAAATCGTCTCTCCGGGAAATTAAAAAAAAAAAAAAACAATTTCAGCAAACACAGCATATATCCTGCGGAGAGCATTGTCAATTTAAGTTTTATTTTTTCTTTTGTTTAATTAAGTGGAAACAATAAAAAAAAAATCACATCCTTCACTTGCCATAGGCATGTGATTACAAACCCAGTTTTTTTTTTCTTTTTACTCCATTTAAACCGAGCAAGACGACAGTGCCACAAAGACGCAAGAAGTTACTGAGCGTGAATGAGAAGGAAAAGAATTTTGAAGGTACCTAAAACCCGATCCTAAACAGTGAACAAGGGATAAACCTCTACTCCTGTTTAAAAGACTGGGGAGAAGTGTGAACCGGACGATAGTCTAACCTATCTACTCCTATTGAAGAGAACAAAAGAAAAATTGTTAAATAAGATATCAATGTTCAGACAGAGACGTTCCTTCTAAAGTAGACTTTCGAAGGAAGCGGAAAGCCAGTCCTAAACCGGAAGCAAGGGATAAACCTCTACTCCTGTTCAAAAGTGTGGCGAGGAGAGTGACTCGCACGACAGGCTCCTATTAAGGAAAATTAATAAATAAAGAGTATATAAAGTTTCCGACTTTAGGTGGAAACGTTAGAATTATAGAATTGAAGTGGACTTTAGAAGTAACCAGAAACCCAATCGTAAACAGGAAGCAAGGGATAAAGCTCTACTCCTGTTCAAAAGATAGGGGAGGAGTGTGAACAGGTTATTTTTTAAATAATAATATCACCGGCAACTATCATGCTTATGTTAATTGCTGTTTAAACCTCGTTTACCGTTAATAACTTTTGTCGAAGTTCATGCAGTACACTTTCAATAACACTGTGCGATTTGCTTACCTAATATTATAAAGGTAATGGCCGCCAATAATGAATCCAATAAAAAATTCTAATCCTGTCAGTCCGCCTAGACAACACATCATCTTCCTTCATCGGTTTTTATTTCCGTATATATACTTCATTCATTTTCTATGCAGAAATTACAAAGATACTGTCATTAATAACGGAACTGCTCCGAAAAACTGGTTTTAGAGGTCAGTTTCATGAATTGATCTCTTACTGGCAGGATCTAAGGTTTTGGTTTGGTTTGGTTTATTTTGTTTTACCGCATATCAACCTTAATGGGTTATTTAATGCCGACAACATTTTTGATTGCTGGTAATATTTTGTTTCGTCAAAAATCTATTTCTGGTAATATTTTTCCTTCAAAATTGTATCGCTGGTAATAATTTTTTTCAAAAAAGTATTGCTGGTAATAATTAACTATTTGCCCATAGCTGGGACCCCAACATGTGCTACCACCCTGGGAACACCAGCAATTAAGAGGTGGATTCACGCTTCTCAAAACCTTCTGATCAGACGCCTGGCTGCTGGATGTAGTTTATCGTCTTACCCAGTACGGTAAGGTTTTGGTCTCGGAAGAGAAAAAAAGAAGACAAAAACAGGCGAGAGAGAATAGTTCAGCAGTTATATTGGATAAACTGCAGGCAATACAATATTAAAATTGGAGATAAGTGGTAGAAAATCATCCTAAACCGGTAATTGAGGAAGAAAAGTGACGATTTTATTTGACTTGCCCGGGAACACAGATCGAACAATCAAAGCAATCAGGCCAGATAAAATTCTTAAAGATCACCAAAGGAGAGTTTGTCTGCTGATCGACAGCATGGTACTATACGATCGTAATAATTTTCAAGAAATTAAGATGGACCTGCAAGTAGAAACTGAATAAAACCGCGACATCTTATAGCAACTGTCATCCCCGTAATAGTAGGCGCACTTGGAATGTTTAAGAAAGGAATTGAGAAATTTCTGAACATCATAATTAGAAAGTCTTTTTTTTGCATCAAGTCCAAACAACTACTGGCTGACACTAACCGGGTATTATGGAGAATTCTATCCGTAGAGATACTGGCAAGATGTGGCTGACATTTTATTTTTCATATCGTTTGTTTGTTGAATCTTTGATTGACGAACGAAACAATTATCCATTTTAGACCCAGATGCCTTGTTCGCACTCTGCTTATAATGTACAAAGAAGAAACTTTAAACGATTTTTCTCAGTAATAAATGTAATAATATTAATAATGTTATAAAATAAAATAAGACATATCTCGGCTGATTTGCAGGCAAATAAACTAATATACTCAAGAGCGAGAGCCGGATGTGAACGGGACAAGGCCCCGTCACAAAATGACCATTATCGTCGTTTACGCATAGACCCGACGCACGAGTAGCGGTCGAAAAATAAAATAATATTTTAAAGTGTTCCTATTTCTCGACTAATAAAAATGCTTCCCGCCTAATTATACTCGCGTCTTTTTTCGAGCCTGTGAAGCCATAAAAAAACTGCATAAAAGGGGTCACACGGGGAAGTACAAGAGCAGTCAACAGGAGGTCAGGGAAGAGATCTGTCACGGTCAGTCAGCAGCAGTCAGCAGGAGCAGGGTCACGCCAACTAGTGAGAACTACTATGAGAGATCAACCCAGATCTGAGGGCGGCTTATGAACTATACCACAAGGTAGCTGTCCCAAACCCACACGTTCCTATAGGAATAAATCACGTAAATCTATTTCTGCTCTTGTCGTATTTCTTTCTTGCAAACATACGCTTGTCTATAACAATAATAACACTAATAATTTTGTTTGAGTAAAAAATAATTATTATGGAATTGATCTAAGTACATGTAACCCTTTATGACACAAGTATCATAGCGAATACAAGACTATGTTAGGCCGCAACTTTGGATATAAGATCCAAGGAGATTTCTTTAGACCTTATTGGCGGGAAAAACGCTGCTTATAATATCATGCCGAATCTGGTAATTAAGAAGAAAAGCGAATCTTACTCAATTGGGATATTCTGTAAGAATGACATTTTCCTAATCTGGAGTTTATTATAGATATTTTCCTTAACCTTGTTTAGCATAAGATAACAGTGGTAAAGCAACTGGCTTAATTACAAAGGGAGATCCCAAATGACACTGGCCTATCACACAGGCAAATATGTATCTTTATTAAAAGCTGGCACAAGGCCATCATAATTGGTGCAAGCAGAGAGATTATATCTCTTAATCTGACGTTCAAAAACTACATATGGTCAGCAACGGAATTTCGCGATACTCGGACATTTGGCCGACGGACATTTAACCGGATGGACATTTAGCCGAAAATGTAACGGCGTACTTACATGTATGTCACACTCTTTATCGTAATGTGCTGCATATATTTACATTCATTTTCTACTAGGTTGGTGCAAAAATAATGACGTAATAATGTCGTTTTTTGACGTATTTTTTAACGTCAAAAAACGACATTATTACGTCATGATTTTTGCACCAACCTAATATATTAATTTATAATTTTTCGGGATTTTTTTTTATTTGTTTTTGACAGGGGCTTTGTTTTAAATCTATTCTGTATATATTATATTTTACTTCAAATATTACTGTAACATGATAAGTATTTTGAGAAAAAGCACATTTTACTATAGCAAAAATCTTAAGCTTTTACGATATGAAAGATCTTTCAATTACACTTTTAATGAAGGGATGAACTAGCTTTTATTTTACAGTTAAATACGAATTTAAATAATTAGGTGCTACTTTCTACCCAAATACACTCAAATATTTTTTAAAAATAGTAATTTCAATAAACAAATATTGAAATAAGAAAACTTTTAACTTTAACTTTAGATATAGTAATTTAATCACTTGGAATTCAGTGGTAATTATTAGTCCTATTCTACCTTATAATACTGCTAATTAAAATACTTAAAGAATTGCTTGGTACTATTTTTACTTGTACTTTTTTGGTGAAATGTCCGTTCGGCCAAATATCCGTTCGGCCAAATATCTCTCGGTTAAATGTCCGGTGTCCAAATGCCCGTTGGCCAAATTTCGGAATTTCTCAACAAGAGGTAATCGAAATCTGTAGCCTAGGAGACGATTTGATTAAGTGATTTCATTTATTACGGGTTATCAACCCGTTATTTAAAGCTTGAATATTCGTTTTTTTATATGATGATGCAAGTCTTAACTAATTACCCGATAGCTAGGGTGGAGATTCATGCCTTTTCCAAGACTATTTGCGCGTAAGTAAATATAACTAACTCAACAGGAATTGGAACTCGGCTCTCCAATTAACAATTCCGAGCCGTTATCCGTTACACCATACGCACATCCAAACTTACAGTACTTGGTATTCACAACCTGTCACCCATCTTGGAACTTACCAGCCCTGATGTTGCTTAACTTCGGTTATCGTACAGAAACCAGTGTTCCAATGTGATATGGCCGTAAGCCTCGTATGAGATGAGCTATCGTGACGTCTATTTGGATTTGTCGCTCATAATACCTATCTGTTAAGCAAAATCTGGTCTGGCTCAAGGGCACTATATTGGAGCAAAAATCACGGCTTGCGCGGATATCATGGTCTTTATGGCCGGCACTAATGATATTGTTCAAGGCCAATTGGAGAAATTACGGACCTAAAAGTAAATAGAAATTAGCATGCTAAATACGATTATTCGTAATGTACTTACTCTTGATATTCACTCAGTATATCTTAGTCTGGTACAAGGCCAGTTTTATAGAAGGCTAACTGAGACTCGCACATAATATCACCTACCGGTGCTGTTCTCTAATAATCGTAGTTTACCATTAGTCCATACTTCCACATCGGCTCTGGTGCTCCTGCATTTAGAGCTGTAGTTACCAACCGATTTGGGGCCATGCCCCACTTTGGTACTTCTAAAATTCTGACGCCCACCCCATGTAATATTTAATTCTTACATATTCAAAACTTTACTGCAGTTCACGTGAAGGAAGCTTTGGTCTGTAAACGAACCTCCAAAGACCATGGCGTACATGAAAGAGAAAAATTAAAAAAAAACAAAAAGACATTTAAATATATATAGTTTGAGAACATATAATAGATAACTGAAAGGCAGAAATCTAAAATATTTGAATGAAATGTTATTCTGTAATATACTTTTGATCGTTTTAATCATGAAATAATAATGCAAAATGAAATTTGGGCTCATCGAAAAATGACTGTGAGTGAGATCATTGTTCGTCATGACAGCTACAGATAGATTTTATATTAGGCACCAATTTAGTCAGCTTACGCCACAAGTCTCCTCGTTTAGGGATATCCAGTTGATTTCTTTTCTTCAATAACAAATCATTTACAGCACTAAAGACATAATCAACTGAATATGAAGATAGAAATGGTACTAACAAATTTATGTTAATAACCATTAATAACTCATTCTCGAACTGCCCACTTATTCTCTTTGTATAGTAAGTCGAAGAGTGCACATGCTGCGCATGCTCTACCAAAATATTACAATGCCCCCACCGTTTGGGCATATGTGCTCAACGTTGGGACTCATTAATTTAGAGATTCTTGATAAAATAAAAAAGAATATGCAATGTTATTGATGTTGATCTGGCATCTCGCCTTCAGTCATCTCCCCACCCCCATAACGTCACCTCCTTCTGCCTTTTCCATTAATACTGACTAACTTTCCTCGGGGATTGCGTGTGTACGTTGGTGGGGGTCTTACTAACACTATTTTCTTTAGTTTCTTGCATATAGTTTTACCATATAATGTAAATACACTTTGGGATTAGATTTCTAAAGTTTTCATTCCCCTCCTCCCACAGACAAAACATTTACATATGAAGAGTAGTTAGAACTTCATATAGAGTGTAAGTTATTACGATGGCTTTAATAAGAATGGTAAGTAAGAGTCTGTTCTTTGGTAAAAGGAATACTCTGGCATGTTTGGGTCAGTAATTGTGGCTTGCTAGGTTTATTTACAAGATAGATGAAGATCAACTTCCCCTTCTCCACTTTTGGCCTTGTGCCACATTTTTCTATAATACAAAATAAATATTACTTTTCTCTAAGGTACCTAGACTTTATGAATTTAAGCACAGTACTAGATTGACAGCTAGGTCGCATAATGTTAAAGTTGAAATGGCTAGATGTGACCGTAAGTTCTATGCTAACAGTTTCTTCTATCGCACTTCTCGCTTGTGGAACTCTCTTCCGGCTCCATGCTTTCCAGTTAACTTTAATCTTCAAAAAATTTAATTCAAATGTCAATCGTTATCTTCTGACTTCTAAATGCTCGTTCTTTTATTGACGCCCCCCTTTAATAGTATTTTTCTTCTCATATCATCTAACACTCAGTAACCCCCTGCGCCTGGAAATCATGATAAAATGCCCAAATATTTTCGAATTATTTTCTGAGGAGCCAAATAGAAAAAAATCACAGTAAAATAGTTCAGATATTTTCGGTATCACGTTTTTTTTCTCTCAAAATCAGCCTATGACACATTTTTTTTCTTCGAAAAATGCCCTCAAAAATCACTTTGAGACCAAGTCGTAGAGACCTTAAATTGTCTAAAGTAGGTAATGTTAATTACTGTAATAACACAGATTGGTAGTTGATAATATATTTATTAAGTAATAGCTGACTGTCGTAGTGACGATGCAAAAACAACACACTGTTTGCGCCTTTGAACGCACCCAGGAAACATTAGCTGGGATTTGGATGTAAGTTGGATGTTCTGCGTTAAAACGCCTTGTGACTTTTAAGTAGGAATTGTTTGTGATCTGAATAGGTATAAAATTGTCCTAAACGATTGAAAATCTAATTAATAATAACGAATCTTTAATAGCCTGTCTATATTTCTGAGATGAGGTATTATGTACAGTATTTACATTATTCCTCAAGGACACATGGCACAGTGGATAAAGGCGTTGGTTAGATCCAGTGATAGGACCCAAAGAGTGTGAGTTCAATATCTGGTTAAGGCAGTGGAGAACTTATCAGAGGGAAAATTAGCAGGAGACAACTGATAACTGACATCCATCAAACATGGCACGTGGAACTAGAACAGTCAACCCCAGGGATCGAAATAAAGGGTTCAGTTCGAAATTCCAACCACCTGAGCGTACAACGGCCGAAACGTTATGATAAATATGGCGACAAAGATGAGGACAATAGTAAATACTGAATCTTTAATAATACGTTAATAATGTAATAATTTGTTGCGAGAAAAAGAAAAATGATACTGCAGAGTAGGTGACTTGGACTTGCAAGTACAATGAGTTATTAAATCCTCAAATATGTGTTTCAAATAGTTAGCTCATTATAGCGTACATCTTACGACTTGTAGCGTCTTAGCGTGCGAGAACAGGCTAATTTATCATACACAACGAAAGAATAATCATAGTAAAATAGTCCAACTATTTTCACAGCCAAATTCCTGCTAGAATGATAAGCAGATTCCAAAATGCTTTCCAAAAGAAACCATGATTAGATATTCAAAATATTGATTGGAACGAAGAAGTAAAAATTTTGATTTTCATTTTATGAGATATTTTTTTTCTCTTTTCTTTTTAAAAATTACAAGCAAGCCAAAAGCCCCTTTGCAACAATATTCTCGTCTCTTTCACGTTGGACAATGAAACAATAAAAAACAGAATTACTATTAATTACGCAGAACAATGGGAATACTTTCTAAATTTTGCCTGAGAGAAATTTCGAAAAGGAAACAAAATCACTAAAGCCATCAGCAAGTACAGCTTCGAGATTTTGAAAGTTATTATTTTTTCTTTTTGCTTATTTTTTTAATAAATAAATTTCTTGAAAATTACTGCGACAACGTGTGTGTATCGACTGAAGCATACCTTGCAGCAGTTTTTATTCGTAGGCAAAATTAAGGAATTCCTCTCACTCCATAATAAAATCACAGAATGATAAATAATTTAAAAATAGAAAAAATAATATATGCACACCTTATCTGAGAAGACGGAATCTCTCTCTCTCTCTCTCTCTCTCTCTCTCTATATATATATATATATATATATATATATATATAAGATATCGGACATTGAGTGATGGTTTTAATAAAATAGTGCTCGGTGTAATATAGCAGAGCAATTAAGTATATATTAATAAATATACATATTAGTGCTAAAAGGTAGCACGTCGCGGAGATTCATGTACAACGTAATCTTCAGGTACTGAGTAGAAACTGGCCGTTACATAATTTAAATTTTAATATAAATATCTGGTTACCGCAATGCTGGGGTAATCCATATATTATACGGGGATTCCTCGGTTTTCTTAAAAAATAGGAGAGAAAACACACACACACACACACACACACACATATATATAATTATTTATTTAAAAATATGATAATATAATATTAACAAAAATACTAAAGAAATTTTGGATTTTTTACCTAACCAGTTCTTTCCTATTTTCTATATATTTTCACACACACCCACACACGCACACACACACACACACACATACACACACACAAACACATATGTATATATATATATATATATATATATATATATATATATATATATACTCATATTGTATTTAAAATAAACGGGATTTACATTTTACATTGAAAATAAACGGGGGTTAATGCTTGTATTTTATACTAATGTTATTTAAAAAAATATGTATTAAAATAAACGGACCTAAAACTGTGTGTGTATATATATATATATATATATATATATATATATATATATATATATATATATTGTTAATTCTTTTCTTTTTAAGATATTATTTAGAATAGAGGGATTTATATTATAAACGGGAATTACTATTTTTTTCTATAATTTTGTATAAAAGTACACGGACCTAAAAAAACTATAACAAATATTTTGTATTTAAAAAATATATTGTGTTTATGTACTAAATGAAATATATGCATATATCATGTTATCATTTATCTAATGTTTCATTTTATTTAATGTTTAGTGTTGTGGTTTCCGGGTTGAAATCCGGTACCAATAAATAACAAAGGCCAAGAATGAATATATGGAAATAATGTATTAACGTAATAATACAAACTGGTAAAGCAGGTTAGTAGTTCCAGGAATGCGGGTTAGTAGAAAAATATATATACAGTCTTTGGTATTGAAGTATCGCTGTATGACTTCTTACTGAGTCTACGTGCTCGCTCATTGTGACTCCTACAACGCTGTTACCTCACCCTCACTCTTCCGGTTACCTACAACCTTTTACTCTGTCACTCTGGGCTCGACTCGACTCCTCGGTCTTGCTTGGTATTTATCGATCCACCGACGAGGATTGAATGTGGCACAAGGCCGGTTTAATATGGGTATCTCCGAGCCCATAGGCTCGGCCAAAAATATAGCCTTTGAATCCGCCTAGACGGGTTCAGGCCCTGTCTACCTCCCCGGACGAAACCTTGCCCTTCGGCAAAGCTTCGTCCGGGTTCCTCTCTGTTAATGCAGAGAGTTCAACAGACGTCGCTTACAGTCAAAGACTGTATCACGACTCAGCTAGACACGGAGATCTTACACGCTATTTATCGATCCACCCACGAGGACCGAATGTGGCACAAGGCCGCTTTAATGTCAGTTAGACTCGGGGGTCTTGCTCTGTTCGGGTTTTCACGTAGACGTAGTATATATATACTGAGTTCATTTGTGTAAAAAGGGGAGAACCCCTCAACAGTTAGTAGTTTGCATTTGTGCCATATATTGAGGTATTAATAATTGGGGAGGTTTTGATTTGTTCGTTTGTAGTTGTTTGTTTGTCTGTGTGCGTGTGTGTATGTATATATATTTATACGTGCATACACACACATACTCGTAGAGATCTGTATATTTGATATATGTTCGTTTATTTATTTTATTTTTTAAAGTATATATTATATTTATTTAAAGTTTATATTATATTTATTTATGTTTAATTAGTGCTTATATAGTAGAATAAGTATTTATTTATATGCCTACATTTACCCATTCCTTCAGCTTTCCCGTTGAATATTTTATTTTGGTTTCTAAATTTAATTATCGTTAATTTTTCCTCTAAGCATAATTTACAATTTTTACTGTTAATACTGCATGGAGCTACCGTTTTTTTTTTATAATTTCTCATTTGATTTTCATACAGATGTCGTTTATTTTTTGGGTCCATATGTATATTGATATGGTTGCAGTGTTTCTATTTTTTTTTTCTTTCAGAGGACATTTTGTGCTTATAATATCTTCCTTTTAAACTTTTTCCTGTGGAACCTATATAAATATTTTCATCTGTGTTAATAATACTAGTTACGATAGCTTTGTATATTATGTTATTGGTTATACAGTGTAACCCGGATATAAGAGAGTTGTCGGGACCGGAGAAGAGGTCTCTTATATTCGGGTTTCTCTTATATTCGGGTTTGTCTATTTTGTTTAGGTAAGTATGGCTCTAATTTGGGACCAGACAGAATCTCTCTTATATCCGGGTTTCTCTTATATTCGGGTCTCTTATATCCGGGTTACAATGTATATTTATTGTTAATTAGGAAATTTTCTTTATTTCTGAAATTACATTTGATGGTTGTAATTTTTCTGGATGTTAATGTGATTGTTGTTGTGATTATAATTGGGTTTGTTGAATATTTTCTTCAGTGTGCTTCCATATGATGTTACCCATACAACAGTAACTAATATGGATTGTATTTTTATTTTGTTCTTTGGGAATTGTTTGTCAATTGTTTGGGAGAATATTTTCCCTATTTTTGTTTTTACTGTATTGTTGTACAGGGATGAACCGAATCATATTTGTTTTTTTTTTTTCTTTTTCTTTTGTATTCAACTTTGTTGGAATTCCCGCTCTTTCGTGATTCATATATTTTTCAATTTTCATTGAATATTTTAAGCTGCTCAAATTTATTGAAATTCTTTTATTTATAGAGATGGGTATTTATTTGAATACGTTAGCAGGGGGATTAGAATTTTTTAATGCATAGTGGGTTGTTATTTGGTCATATATATATATATATATATATATATATATATATATATATATATATATGTCAGGTGTTTCAAAATACGTATACAAACATTGGGGTTGGGGTTGCTCGCACCAAACCAAGGATGGATTGCTTTATGTATGCATCTAGAGTTATAGTAATTATTTATTTTCCACGTACAGTTAGCACATTGTATTAATATTAGGTTGGTGCAAAAATAATTTTTTCACATATGTTACTATGTGAGAAAACGACATTATTTTTGCACCAACATAATAGTTGATGCTAGTGAGTGTTAGCCTTTTCTTTTTTATTAATAATGCATCCATATTTTTAGACTTTTTTTTTGCTTGTGGATGAGGTTATTATATTTGCATTATCAACGAGAATGTTGCGAATTTAAAACTGATGAGTCTATTATATTTGTATCATCAACGAGTATGCTGCGAATTTAAAACTGATGAGATTATTATATTTGCATCATCAACGAGTATGTTGCGAGTTTAAAACTGATGGGGCTATTATATTTGTATTAACATTGGGGATGTTGCGAATTTAAAACTAATGGGGCTATTAATATTTGTATTATTAACCGGTATGTTGCAAATTTAAAACTGATGGGGCTATTATATTCGTATTATCAGCAAGTATGTTGCGAATTTAAAACTGCTAACCTCATCGCCAACATCAATAACACACATGCAAGATCCAACTTACAAAGAACCAATATTATTTACAAATTTACATGTCCATTAAGGAATTGTGTCCTTGACCAAA
Organism: Acanthosepion lycidas; assembly: GCA_963932145.1. NCBI lineage: Eukaryota > Metazoa > Mollusca > Cephalopoda > Sepiida > Sepiidae > Acanthosepion > Acanthosepion lycidas. The sequence goes on along the minus strand of OZ010610.1, from coordinate 51,755,258 downwards.
CAAATTCTTAAATAATTTTACTAGATATACCATAACATGCCTAATAAAAGATTAACATTACATATCTCTGACCATAGAGCAATTAGGTCTCATTTAAACAGACATGGCCACTTACCAAAATCCATTCGCAACATACAAACGTCGTCGTTGGTAGAGGCTGATAGTTCACCCTCATAGTGATGTCATCGATGATGTAGCCTCTCCCTTCAGTATCTCGCATTTGATGTATAAGTAGAGTTTGGTGTTGTATTCATATATTTTGAAATAATGATCATATTTTTTGTACACGTACAGGAAGTTTAAAACATTATTTTTACTTAAAATCTGAATTTCACCACTGAAAATCAGTGTGAGCATTACATGACTAGCGCCATTATTTGTATCTGTGGCTATTTTAAATTAAACTACTTTAAGTGTATATGTTATTTATATAAAACTACCTTTATTTATCAGCTGAGTTAAAATATAAAAGGACATCGTGTGTATTCTTTGTGTTTCTTTCGCAAAGTGCCCCATTTTATCGGTGCTATGTACAAATAAAATAGCCTCTATTCCAAAAAAAATTCTGAAGAAAGAAGCACTTCCGGTACGGTCCAATGAATTTCGAATAATGGATTCTCAAAGTCTAAACTCTGTGTGTGTGTGTATATATATATATATATATATATATATATATATATATATAACGTCATCCATAGACAGACTGTTTCGCAGCTCATCAGTGTGGCTAGACATCCGGTTGCCTCTAGCTAGGATCGAAACCCGACTGAATTGGTGTCAGTCGGAGATTCTACCACTAAGCCGTCTACAATAATACAACTGAGAATATACATGCAAATTAACAGAATTGTACGTGTTTATTCGGGATAGTCAAATTTCTAGATAAGAGATATAATATTTAATATATCAAGTTTATGTGACATAGCTGATTACTTGAATCAAGTGTTTTGAGTCGAGACACTTGAGCTTGCTATACCGATATGTCACTTGACATTTTATTGAATAATATATATATATATATATATATATATATATATATATATATATTATTATTATTATTATTATTATTATTACTTCGAAAGTTTCCTTTCCTAGAATCTTGTCTTCAGTAATTTTCCCTCTTTCTTGTAGATTTTCTGTAAATATTTTCCTGATAATCCTTGTGATGACCTTTCATCCGTGGTACCTAAAATCTACGAATATGAGTGCTTATTAGATCGGCGGCAAGGTCTAATCATTTTATAATTGATGATTAATAGCTAGATGCAACCGTAAGTTCTATGCTGACAGTTTCTTCCATTGCACCTCTGGCCCGGGGAACACTCTTCCGGCTTCTTTCTTCCCCGTCAGCCTTGTATCTGCAAAAATTTAAATGCAAAATACTTCCTTAACTTCTGTCTTCTTAATTCGAATTCTTTTATTGTTCCTTTTTTCTTTCTTATATTCTCTAACACTCAGTAATCCTTTGCTTCTTATTGGCTATATTGCCTTGCTTGGGGTGAAATGATTAAAAATAAATAGAATAATAATAGATATTTGATTCATGATAAATTAATTTTCATAAAAACCTGTTGAAGCTACCTCGAAATTTAACTCAAGCTTTTTTGACGTCAGAATTAATTGTTTTAAATTTGTTCATTGCATACAAGTTTATAATAATACAGAAGAATCCCTCATATTCGGACTGCCTCATATCCGGAATCCCGCATATCCAGACAACACCCTGATGATGACATTGTGCTAATGTCGAAAGTACTCGTAAATGTATCAACATAGAAATAGGTTCTCTTCCTTTAATAATGACTCCAAAAAGCTTGTCCGTGAATACGAAAGAATCAAATTGAAAATAAGTAGACAAAACTTGTCTAAATTATTCAATGAAACATGTCTCAATATATATATATATATATATATATATATATATATATATATATATATATATATATATATAATTTTAAGATTAATTGATGATAAATCCATGTTGAAGTTATCTCGAAATTTATCTTAAGCTTTTGTGACGTCAGAATTAATTGTTTAAAATTTGTAAAATATTTTAGAAATAAAATTAGGGTTTATGCGATTTGCCTAATAACTTCAGACGGCCTGTATCTTTATAGTTTACAATAGCAAATGAGAACCTATGATAAAAATCTACTTCATTTTTTCTCGATGCCAACAAAATATGAAACGTCGTTAATATTAAAGCTCATTGGATAGAAATTTATAATAATATATCTATATTTAAAAGAAGAAGGATCTATAGCAAAAATGAAATATGAGGACAATGTCTTTTTTACTTTCTCTTGTAAACAACAGTAATCTTTCAATGGATAGTTTTTCACATTATATGAACTCAAAGACAAATCATGGAATTGAAAGAACGAACCTGAAGTACAAAAGAATATTCCGTGGAATATTGATGTGCGTAAAAATCTTCAAAGAAGAAGCAAATATGTCAGATGGAATTCTTTGGGTTCTTTTGCGTAAACGTCTGTCGATATGGAAAATAATGTTTCGAAACAAAGCAGATTTTTTCGCCTGTAATTGTGTATATAACGATTGCTGTTTGTTTTGGTTGGTTTGAATTGTTTTTTCTGGTGCAGAAGGAAGACACGGATCGAAAAGAAAGAAAAAAAAATGGCCTAGCGCGTCCTTTCGGGAAGAAATCGGAGATAATCAGTGGCGTAAATATTACGGTGCTTAGCCCCGGTTTGACTCAAACGAAAATGAATTCATTGTAACGGAAGATTATTTTAGGGACAATTCAGTAAGTTCTTTTCATAGGCCCACTCCTCGGAGAGCGAATAAAGACTTCCATTCAAATAACTCTACCTCCAACTAAAAAAATAAAAATAAATATGACTATCATAAAATATCGACAAAGAACAGAATATTTTTCTCCTTCCGAGCGGGTAATGGTCATCAAACGATAATTTCCGGTAAGGCAGGTGACCATACTGATTCCAGTACGATCCCCGAAGTTAAGCAACATTGATCGTGGTCAGTATGTAGATAGGTGACCGCTTGTGAATATCAGGTGCTGTAAGCTTGGATATGTGGGTGACGTAATGGAAAATGGCTGGGAATTGTTCCAATTCCTGTTGGATTCGTTATATTCACGCATGCGCAAATACGCTTCGGAAAGATAGGAATCCAACTCATTTCCTCCCACCTATGGGTTAAATAGTAAAACTGGCATTACGAAACCATTATTATCTCTCCCCCACCCAACACAAATTCTTACAATTTAAAAAGTATTTTCTGGCTTTAAATAACATATAAAGTATTAATAAACCGTAGAAAAAACGAATTAATCAATGAATTTCATGTAGATTTTCTTTCGCGTACCGTGGTGTCTGAGGATCGCAACGGCACAGCATAGATAGTTTAAAGAAAATACGATTTATTTTTCTTAATCGTTTTGATTGGAGGAGAGAGACGGACGTGGCAGCTCGTATTCATTGAGGCAGCGGAAGGAATAAGAGTTACTTCCCTTCCACTATTGGTCTTATCTTATCTATCCAACCTTGTTGTGGGAAGCGTATCGACGTTTCAAACTTCTTGCGACCCTCTGTTGAACTCGTGCCGTATATCTCAAACCCAGATATGGGCAATCCATCACTGTCAGAATACCACGCCCATGAGGTACTCTGGCCCAGGCCTTCGAATCTACTATTTTCCTACTATCTTAACATGGATTTCCTTGCTTAAGTTACTTTGAATGTTGAAAGAAAAATTCCGATATTTAAGGAATTCCTTGAATTATTTCGTTGGATGATGAAAGTGATAATGAAAGCGGTGTTAACCCTAATAATATTCAGTTGATCGATCTGGAAAATAGGCAGTATGCAGAATAAATCCATATCCATAACATTTTCCTGCTGTGTCGCATTTGCAACATGAGGCCAGCTACAGTCTTGTAACAAAACTATCTGCTAGTGTTATGCTTATAGAAAAATAACATCACGTGCTGTATACTTTAGTGGGCAGTGGATGTAATGGATAACAGATCGGAATTGTTAAACTGAGGGACGAATTCTAATTTCAGTTGGGTTCGTTATATTCATATGCGCGCAAAAGACCTTGGGAAACGTACGAATCCACCTATTTACACCTATGAGTTATTTAGTCAGATTTGAATCACTAACCATCGCCAAAAATATTCTTACAATCAAAAATACTTTCTGGCTTTAAATAACCTTCAAAAGGGTTGATAAACCGTAAAAACAATTGCTGTTGCACAGCAAATCTCTTTCCCCTCCCCCACTTTTTAAATTTTTAAACTGTTTCCGGCATTTGTTAACCAACTTCTTATTTTCCGCTTCCGCTGTACTTGTTCTCAAATTAGGCCTCACAAAAAAAAAACAAAAATACAAAAAGAAAACAAAAAAAACAAAAAAAAAAAACGGTGGGATTCGATTCAGAATTTAATTTTAAAGAGAAATAGCTTAAGGGCTATAGGCGGTGAATGCAGTATCCGGAAAATAATTTAATAGCCGGCAAACATTTTCCTCGGTTAAGGTGCTTTCGTTTTCACACAGGATAAAACGAGAGGTGGACTGGGGGCCAGTTTTTAAGACCAACGCTGTCCACACGTTCGAAACCAAAGTCCTCTGCTTGAATTGCTGAACCGAATTTCAGTGACTAGTTCGAGGAATTACTGTGAATAAAACTAACGCCAAATAACTGAAAAAGCCGGCCGTAATTAGGTAGACCTAATCTGGGCTAGAATTTGCCGAATTCTCAAATGCTAGCATTGGATTCAAAAGCTTTTACCCATCCTTGGAGGTGATGAATTATTTTGCATCCTACAAATCCTTTCCAGCACTCACGGCATCGCAAGCCTGTCGGTAATCTCTCGCTATTTCCAATGAAAATGTTTTGACGAGTTACACTATATATTTCCGCGAGTACAGACCTTTATATCGATGACAGGTTATACGATGCAAACAGGTGGTGAACCTTCGTCGTTTCCTTCTTGTGCCATTGGCGAGATGGATGTGTGACACTATTTAGGTTACTAGAAAGAAAGAAGAAGAAAAGAAAGTAAAAGGCGAGAATTAAATTTAGGTGATAAGAAGCCATCACGAAAAGGACACTAAGCGATGTTATTTTTTTTCTAACAAAGAAAAGTGCTAAACGTTTTTATTCTCATTAGCGAGGAAAGTAGGGTCGCGGTTGTGTCGGATTTAATTTAATTCATGGCGGTGCACCGAATGGTGAAAATTTCAGGTCGGCCGAGTGACCTACAGGGCAGAATTCTAAAGAGATAAAAATTAATTGGGTCGCAGAAAAATGTCCGCTGGACCACCATGAAGGAAAAATTAAGCATTTGACCATCTGCAGAATATCATTGAGAGGATCATCTGTTTTTTGCCAGGAGCTGGCTATGATAGAAAAATTATTTTATCAGAACGAATAATTGACCGTAGCGTCCAGGTCGCCAGATTACCACCCACTTGCTAGTTGACGAAGTCCAGGTGATATTGGGATAAGAATTGAGATTAAGGGATCACAATGCTGCGTCAAATCTGTGGTATACCAATGTACCATCTCATCCATTGAGAGTCTTAATACTAATATGATATACATTGGGTCTACGAAGAATGAATTTAGAGCCAGATGGAGGCAGCATAAGTGCTCTTTCAACAATATAAATAAAAGAAATCAGATATCTCTATCTAAATATTTTTGACATTTGAAAGAAATGAATAAAACACCAAAAGTAAAATGGAAAATTATAAACAAAACTAGAACTTGTAAAACTTGGGATGACCCATGCCCTTTATACCTACATGAAAAACTACACATTATTAAGTTTCTAAATAATAAAAATCTATTAAACAATAGACATGAATTAACGGTTTCCGACATCATCAAATTTTTGCATTGTATAATTAGCATAAAAACAAACAAACAATGAAATAATTTTTAAAATCCATAGTCCTAATAAATAGTTTAAATACCCTACAAAAAAAGATAACCCTTTATGAAGTCGTCAAAAAACATATGTTACGGCAGTTTTTTTATATACACAAAACCCTTTCAGAAAAAAATAAAATAAATAAATAAATAAATCTCCATAGAGACGTAAACCAGACTAGGCGAAATCATCTTCCGTTTTAAATTTAGACACCCAACCTTACCCTGACTTGACATCTGTGAATGTAACTCTATACTGATACGAATTATTAACTCCCTACACCCCTTTTTATTTAAACAATTGCTCTAGCCGTTACCATGGAAATTTTGATTTCAATAGTGAATATACTATTAAAACACGTAAATTTCAGAAATAAGATATTCCAAAAAAAATTTCTCTTGAAGATGGAACAGAGCTTACTTTAATTCAATTTAATTCAAATAATTATATTAAAGTTTTCGGTTCTTGTTTTAAAACATGAGAACTCTTATATAGCGTGTTGGAATCATATTTTTAAATAAATAATTATATATATATATATATATATATATATATATATATATATATATATACGTTATGGTCCAGGTTAGGACCAAGGAAGAACAACACGAACACAAGAGTAGAAATAACGGAGGTATATTGCACGACATAATAATACAAGATGTGGAAGGTGTTAGTATGACTGTCAGTTTAGTTTGGAGTGAACTACTATCGGCTCGACTCGATTCGGTATCTAGCCACCGCCCCTACGAGGGTTGCATGTGGCACAAGGCCGAGTTTAACGTGGGTTTCCCGAGCCCGTAGGCTCGACCAAAAAATGCTCGTAGAACCCGTATAAACGGGTTCGGGTTGGTCAACCTCCCCGAACGAGACTCTGCCCTTCGGCGGAGCCTCGTCCGGGTTCCTCTCTGCTCAGAGGCAGAGAGTTCGACCGTTAAGCCGAGAAGGTCGGCTTGATTCGACCCTCTCTCTTGAGAGGCGTAGTATGTTAGGAAGAGTTCATTCTGTAGTTATAGGTAAGGACCCATGACAATATATATATATATATATATATATATATATATGAAGATTGTGTGTAAACACATGAAACTTAAAGTACAAGCCAATCATTGCATACCTGTATTTATATTCAAATGTTCTATCATTTTTATGACATAGAGCAGTTTTATGCCATAAGAATACTTTTGGGCGGCCTCTATTCAGAGCTGCTTATTCAAGCATTCGACTCATATATGCTTTAACGTAAGTTTGGTTGTTTGGTTTTGGCTTAATGATTTAGCTTCTGTAGCAAGACTCCAGTTTCTCTTGTTATTGAACGCTTTTTGTTTTACTGGCCACCCCCATACCATGATTGCATGTGGCACAAGGCCAAGTTTAACGTGGCTTTACAGGTTGAATATTTTTTTGCCATTTTAGATCTTGGCTGAATGATCTATTGCCCCCACCGTGTGAGTTTGGTTTCCTGTCAAATTCAACTCGTCCGGTGTCTACCTGGTTATTGAACTAATATATATATATATATATATATATATATATATATATATATATATATATATATATATATATATGTTAAAGTGTAGATAAATAGGAAAGAACACGTTAGGTAAATAATACGGGGTTCTTTAGTATTTTTTTTATTTAAAAAAAAAACAGTGCTCCTTACAGAAGTAGAGCTAAAATTATAATTATTAAAAAAAAAAAAATGATTCCTTCGCTTCATAAGAGTTCTCATGTTTCAAAAACAAGAGCCAAAAGCCACAATATAATTATTGAAATTAAATCGAATTAAAGAATCAAGCCCTGTTTCTTTCTCAAGCGAAAATTTAGGAATAAACAATCTTGAAATTTACGCATCTTTATAAGCATGTTCATTCGCAAAATTAATTTCTATTGAAACGACCATTTTGATAAGGGGTATATAATATAATATGTAAATAATATGATGAATAATTTAGGTAATAATAAAAAATATAATTATAGATAGTTTAATAATATAGTTATAATTATACATTAATTAGAAATTATAATTATAATTAATATATATATATATATATATATATATATAATTGAATATATATATATATATATATGTATATATATATATATATATATATATATATATATATATATAGAGAGAGAGAGAGAGAGAGAGAGATCCCGATCGCAAAGAGCGTGAAACCCAGAGTCGCAAACTCACAGCAACGCATCAATATATATATATATATATATATATATATATATATATATATATATATATATATTATATTATCTATAATAATTACCTTATAATATATTCTGATCTATTAAATATAAGGCTTGACAAGTAAATTCTAATTCATTGTCTCCACGAGCAAGTTGTCTGTTCTAAAAGTCGATTTTCTAATGTTCCTTAAGGCTGAATTCGTTTAAAATGGAGATTTATCACACCTTGACTATTAAGCCGATCTCTCGCGTAACGTTTGTCCAAACATCTGGAGATTTTTATAAGAAGGCTTTTCTCTAGTTAGGGTGACATTGAGAAAGCGGCTAACGAATCTTATCGATTCTTAAATGAAGAAATATTTAGGAAGGTATGTTTCGGTGTCTGATATGAAACGCATGATCAACTCCACAGTAGGACGGCAATCTAATACATAATAAATGTCTTTGAAGTTTAATCAGATCAGATAACTAATTGTTTCTGCTAAAACAGTCATACGATAATGACTCTCCACAGTTTCATTATTGAATGAACTATAGTATTATTTATTTTAAATATTTTATTATTTTATTTACATTATTTACATTATTTCTCATCTTTATCGCCATATTCAAGATGTTTCGGCCGTTGTACGCTTCAGCTTTATTCAAGTGATTGGATTTTCGAACTAAAGCCTTCATTTCGTCCACCGGGATAGATCGTTCTAGTTTCACGTGCTTTGCATCTTCCCGATGTCTCAATCTCCCTTTGACTCACCACTCCAATATCTTGGTCACCACTGCCGTAGCCAGGTATTGAACTCACAACACTTTGGGTCAAGTCACTCGTTCCGACTAACGCTTTTATCCACTAGCCATGTGTTTTTGAGGCTGAAACATCGTGAATATGGCAACAGAGATGAGAACAACAGTCTGAACAATGTAAATAGTGTAAATAAGTAGAATATCTAAACTCAGAAATATAGACAGATACTTTCTAACTAGCAGTGTGGCCCGGCGTTGCCCGTGCTGGATTCAAAAATCGTACGACTCATACAGCAATCGCTATCACTTAAAATATTTTTGTCCTCCCTTGCCTTTAAAGGAGTGTCCTTTGCCGTGCTGATGTTGCTACATGCCTTACTTCTTGCCTATCTCACACTGCGAATTTTTTCTAAGCTCTATACTAAACATTAAATCTGTTACGAAAAAAGAACTAAACAAAATGAACACAAAACGATCAGCTTTAAAAAAGGACTCGTAACTGGAAAAACCGAATGAAAAAAGAATGTTAACAACAAATACTTTTTCACACACAACCCAGTTCTGCGGAATCAGAATCAACGTTGAGTTTAAGCAAGCGAATGAGCCAATTGGAGTAAAGTGCCATGCAGATTTGAATTTTTCCCACTTGTGACGAATGCAGCTATCGATTTTATTTTGAACGCTAGCATGATAGTTAACATTCGTGTCAGTCAGCTGTTGGCTCTCACGCTGGCCAATAGAATCTTCCTGCCTATTCGTGGCAGCCAGCTATTGGCTCTCACTCTGGCCAGTAGAAAATGGCCGCAGACTACATAAAAACTGCCATAGAAGCATGAAAAAATCGATTATTTCCACTATCGATGGGAGTTGCAAAGTCAGTCTTGGCCTTCCTGCTAACTTGGAGCATGTAAATTTTGGTGCAAATCAGTCGAAAATTGCAACCGTGCATTCGTTACACACATACACACACATCCTGCCTTTTATAGATAGAGATTTATTTATTATATTCTTATTGCGATGGCATCTTGGAAAAGAAAATGATGTCTCTGATGTTTTTTCAAATAAGTGTTGCCTTCCCCCAAGGGTAGTTAGCTCAAGCTAATTTATTATTTAACCCATAACTTAGAGAGAAGAGGTGAATACAGGCTTTCGTGATGTCAACGAATAATCGTTGACAGTTTCGTAATGCTCATTGTACTAGAGACTTTGTAATCGCAGATAGAACTTATAGTAACGCCGTTGAACAATACTGGTGTCAGACGTTTTCCAATATCACTCGCATTAAAAGTACTTGCTCGATAGTATTCGATCGTACAGTAATCAGTATTGTGATCCGAAAAGAGAAATAGTATAGTGAATAGAGTAGGGTATAGCAGTCCGTATAGTAATAGAGGATAGATTAGAAATGCGATCGTTAGCCGTCAGCTTATTCCTACATATATGGGTTTACTCTAGGGTCACAGTGTTTACTTAATTTAATAATGAGATCGCCTGTGTTTGCTCACTGGTGATCTACGTTCAAACTCAAGTTTCGGCAGCGACATTTTATTCCTATATAACGAAAAGCTAAGCAAAGTACTGAGAAAGAAAATATTCGCTAAAAACAAGGAAAAGTATAATAAACTGTCACGTGATATCTTTTCTCTTGTATGGCAGGGAGTTCGGGACAATCTCTTCGAAGATAAAGGAGAGAATTAAAGCAAGAGAAATATGGTTCTAAAGAAGGATGCCGATGATACCATTCCAAAGAATGATCCTTAATCCGTAATGTTGATAATCTTTAAGCAAATCCCTGTTAGACATGAACGTGAAATGAATCACACACACTATTTCATATTTACAATTAATCCGAGGAAAAACTTTCAGTGCGACATGAAGTTAATTGTATTGAAGCAGTAAATAAATTGGTACGTAATAAAGATTTTTTTTAAGTTCTGCTTGCTGTTACCCTTCAGAACAAGCCTTGTTCTGACATCCATTTACACAAACTCCTTATTGCTATGGTCTGGTTCCTTGTACCACGGTGATAGTCCAAGGTAGAACCAATAAAAAAGAACGCGAACACAGGTATGGAATAACACAGATATATTACAAACAGGAATATGTAGAGAGAAGTAGAAGTGTTAGTATGAACAATCAGGTTTAGTAGAGAGAACAATGTAGTCTCGACCAGTATCACTATTCCAATGTCTTGCAGTAATTGTCTGAACGCGACTCTGTTTCGGACTGCCTCTGACTCGACTCTTGACTCGATTTGAACTACTGACGATATTCAGTCACCCCCCACAAGGGCATCATGTGGCACAAAGCCTTTTTAACGTGGGATCTCCGAGCCCGTGGGCTCAGCCAAAAATATGCCCATTGAACCCGTATAAACGGGTTCCGGGCCGGTTTACCTCCCCGAAAGAGAGTCCGCCCTTCGGCGTAGCCTCCTTCGGGTTCCTCCCGCCCGAAGGCAGAGAGTTCAACCGAACAGTAGGTCAAAACTTGAGCGAGTGACGATATTCAGTCACCCCCCCCACGAGGGCGTCATGTGGCACAAGACCTTTTTAACGTGGGTATTCCGAGCCCGTGGGCTCGACCAAAAAATAGCCCATTGAACCCGTATAAACGGGTTCAGGGCCGGTCTACCTCCCCGAAGGAGACTCCGCCCTTCGGCGTAGCCTCCTTCGGGTTCCTCCCGTCCGTAGGAAGAGAGTACAACCAAACAGTTGCTCAAGTCAAAACTTGAGCGACTGACCCCTTGTCTACTCCTGAGGCGCAGTATTTATTAAGTACGGAATAGTCCATTATTATTATTATGGGTAAGATCCCATAACACTTATGTAGGCTAGTCGATGTTTCAAACTGTCCCTCTTGCTTTCAGCATGTTCTGTGAGTGTCATATTCTCCAGGTCTTCTTTTCTGGTTACATGTCTTAGAGATTTCAACTATCCTTTTCTTTGAGTGTCCATTTTGTTTCCATTTTTCTAAAAAGAATCTTCGTTGTTCACTTGTTATATTCATTCTCGTCATCCTTTTGTACAACCAAATCCCTGTTGCCCCAATTCTACTCTTCATCACTGCTGAAAGTATGCAGCTTTTAATTGTCATATAGAAGGACTCATATTATGTAGATGTTCACCATCTTTTTCTTTGCCGCAGACGTTCTGCTCTTTTAAATTCTTTTTTTTAAGATTTGGAAAGAGCCAACAGTCATATCACCGAATCGTTGATCATGGGATATCGTCTTCGATAGTGAGGGCATGTAGATTTAGAGTTTCCAAGTCGAGCCTTATCCAGCGAGCTCATTCCAGAGAAAAGAACAGTGTTGCCCTCTTCGAAGATACAAGAACCTACCCCTGTAAACACTGAAGGGCCACTGGACTTGAGGATAAATCGTTTCGAGCACAAACCCGAGAAAGTACCAACTGGCTATGTTGCATCGCTGTCGGAACACAAATCGACCACGTCCTCCACCATCATTACCCTTCAGTTAATTCGATCGGCTCTTCCATGCAAGACCCGATCTGTCGAGTAATCAACGCCATCACCATAAAGGAAGTGATCAGAAAAGAAGTTAAATGATTGGATACGAGATAAAGCTGACGGTGATATCATGTCTCGCTGTTCGTTGCCTCATTCGTAATCTGGTGTCGTATTTTCCCCCGCCTCCTATGCTATCTCCCAGACGGTTAAATGTCTGTAATTGCTTGATTTTGATGTCTTCAGCTCGGATTTCGGGCCTAACCTCTTGTTAACGAAAACACACACACTGTCTTCATAAAATTGATGGTTAATACTTTCTTTCCGTTTTCCTTGTCTTACAGTTCCTGTAATTTTCCCTTTGTGTCTGTATTCAACATCGTGCGTCTATCATATTACTACAGAAAGTAATAATATAATATTAAATCAGATCGGTTCGATAAGGTCAGATTGGCAGCTGAAAATGAAAATGGCCGACAATCTGTTGTTAACTGGAGCAAGGCATAGCTTGTTAATTATAACGCCTTCAAAAC